>CALNHX010000310.1:215000-376000 GCA_940337035.1 Agriotes lineatus | reverse complement strand
CCCTGAAACTCCAGGCGCACACTTACCGAAATGGTCCCCTGGGACGTGGAAAGACGTCTTCGTAAAACCGGAACATTCAGCCCGCCTGCAAAATCCAAAACCCGGCAAATTTCTTCGCGAGCGGCTGGAGGTCAAAAGCCCGAAGCCCGCAGAAATTAATGCCAGAAATCCCGGCCAAATCTAGCATCCTCGGCACTTCGAAGGACACGTTGCGGACTCCTCGGACTCCTATTAGGCACGTGGGCATTCCCAGCTGGACACCAAGGTGTAGTAATGTCATACATGAACGAAATTGCATCTGTGATTCTAGTCCCGCGACAACAATCAAAACTGGGAATTCGAGGCTAGTCAGCCGGGCAATTGGCACTACCAATTCGTTCAGCTGCCGCCAAACCAGTGCGTTCCGAAAACCGTCCAAGAATTTTTTTCAATAACCTGTCGAGCAGGCCTGCTATACACCAGCGTCAGGAAAGTTTCGGCTTCTCCAGGAAAGAACAAAACGCGATACCCTAAGCGAAACTGTTATTTTTGTAATATACGATTAATTTTATTAATTTTGAACATATAGTTAAATAAAATATATCTATCTGTAGTAATTATTTGGTGTTTTCCTGAGTATATATATTTGAGTTTGAGCGAAAGCTGCCTCCGATTTGAGCTTTTCCGAGGTATACATTTTGACGCCCCTATTATAGGAGGTGAAACGTTACAACTACTCCTCGAACCTAGTGCGTCACGTTGGCTGGCGCCAACATGTCTGCCGTAAATATCCCTCTTGTACATTTTTGCTTACTAATTACACAATAACTAAGAAAACCCTTATCTACAAATAGTGACTACATAAATGCTGGAGAACTCTTTGCTATACATAAAATATGGACTATACTTGCCTCTTTTAAATGTAAATGCTAAAAAAAGTGTTGGGCGAAACTTAAGATATCACAAGCATAAATTATTTATGTTGTCACAACTTTATGATGGTCTAGCATGACACTCATTAAGTGAAACGTTGTGTCGCAGGCTTCATAAATATCAAATTTAATAAAAAGAATGTAAATGTATTAATAATAATATGCTTTATTGATATATAATCAATGGGTAAGGAGTCAGGAAGACCCTGTTCTTCCCCCAGCACCGGAAAATTTACAAATATATTTTGTGTATATAATTAAATTAGCTGCGAAAAACTATTTACAAGTAATAATTAAAAATGAGTAACGATTTATAATAACTAATAATACAAGAAAAGATAAAAAATAAAAAACTGGAAGAGAGAACCATCTGAGACCAATCACATAAACTCTAACCGTCCATAATAAGTTGTTTAAATTTTCTTTTAAATAATTCAGGAGTAACTGATATTAATTCAACATTTTTAATGCTATTCCAAAACTAAAAGACCGTTTAAAAAACGTAGAGCTGAAGGAGGGGATAGACATCAAACCTCGGTTTCGTAAATTTAGATGATGAACATCTGTGCGGAAACTGATTTTATTATATAAATATGGAGGTGTCCGTTTATACAGAATTTTGTGATAGAAACACGCCCTATGCAACAGCCTTCTTCTACTCATATTCAGCCAACCGGCCTCAAGTAACTTATGCGATATATGGTCGTATTTTCTAATGCCAAAAATTAATCGAAGTGACGAGTTCTGTACACTTTGGATCCTCATGGCATCGTATGAATCTAGACAAGGGCCATACACAGTATCACAATAATTAAATTGTGACAGAACCATTGAGTCGCAGAGAATTGTTTTTAATTTAGTATTTAAAAAATGACGGCTAGAATATACAATTTTTAATTGATAAAAAGCTCGACATATGAAGCTATCTACATGAGTTCTAAATCGCAACTTGGCGTCCATGTGAAGACCAAGGTTTTTTACACAGTCTTGTATTTGCAGAATATTATTACCAAGTTTAATAACTGTATTTTCCTGAGCTCTCTTTCTTAAATTATCTTTGCCAAAAATTATAACTGTCGACTTAACGGGGTTAATTTTAAGCGAATGTTTATTGGATATGTCTATTAGGCTATTTAAATCATTATTAATATGAGTTACTGCAGTATATATCTCACTAAGTGAGAAAGAATAATAAATTTAAGTATCGTCCGCATAAAAGTGATAATTGCAATTTTTTATTGCTGTGTAAAACTTACTTGTATATATAGTATACAAAAGCGGTCCTAGAGTAGATCCCTGTGGAACACCCCTACCAAGACTTAAGGCATCAGACACAGCACCCTCCAAAACAACCCTTTGGCTTCTGTTATTCAAGAAATTAGATATAAGGTCAATAGCACCAGTTTCAAAACCTATGAAACAGAGTATGGCCTTAAGTGTATCATGGTTAAGCATATCAAAGGCCTTGGAGTAATCAAGTAAAACTAGAATAGTGATATTATTTCGATCAGTAGCAGTTATAATATTATCAATTATACGTGCTAACGCTGTGGTACAAGCTAAAGCCAGGTCGGAAACCAGACTGTGTATTTGGTATAATATTATATTGATCTACATATAATCTAATCTGAGATTCAATGATTTTCTCCAAGACCTTTGACAACACAGGCAAAATGCTGATTCGCCTTAGATCCCTATAATCATTTGGGTTTTTTATCTCTGGAAGTGCAGTGACACGCGCTTCCTTCTAGGACATTGGCAAAACTGTGTTATTAAGGCAATAATTCATAATGTGTGTAATATATGGTAGCAGAAAGGGGCAGCACCACTTGATAAGTTCAATATTCAATTTGTCGGAACCAAAAGATTTAGATTTAATACTACTAATAATTTTTGCAATAGTAACTTCTGTGACCTCAGAAAATTTAAATTTCACAGATACGTTTTTATGGACATTATTATGGTATTACTTGATTAAATCATTATTATCATTTGCATTAACATCACAAGATACTCATTAATTTTATTAACCTCCTGGAGGTGTTGTGGAATAACGTCACTTTTAGAGAAATTATAAACATTCATTTTTCGTAAATTACTCCAAACATCTATGGGACTTTTATTATTTAATGTAAATTCTAAAAATGCTTTTTTCTCTGATTTGATTGCTGAATTGGTAAGGTTACGTAATGATTTATAATAATTCCAATGAGCCAGTTTCTTAGTAGTTTTGAATTTCCTTAAGGCCTTATTTCTTAAGCATATCATATCAGCCACGGCGCATAAGGTTTTTTGAATTTAGAAGTTTTCATAGGAGCGTGAATATCGAATAATTGCAACAAACTTTTATTTAAAAACTCCACTTTACTATCGATATCTGACATATTAAAAATATCATCCCAAAAAACGAAACACAGATCTTGGTAAAATGCCTCGAAATTAAAATTTTTAAAGCTACGGTAGGTTTTAACAATGTCGGATTTATAAGGGTGCCCCACAGGCAATCGACAAGAGACCAAGTTGTGATCAGTGAGATGATGCATATGGACAACCTCACACCCCAGGATATCATTATTGGCATTAGTAGTAATTAGATCAATAAGAGTAGGAGTAGTTGAAGTAATACGTGTAGGTTTGTCAATTATTTGTTTTAAATCGAAAGATTTTAAAATTGAAAACATGTTAATATTTAAATAATTACTATTATCTAAATAGTTAATCTTAAAATCGCCAAGGCAAAATAGTTTGTGAGATATGGTTAACATATCAGCTAGTGTTGATTCCAGTGCCGATAAAAATAGAGACCCTGATTATCACTGCAGACGATAAATTACCCCTACAACTAAAATTTCCTTATCTAAGTGAATTCTGACCCACAATTGTTCTATGTGGTCCAGCACCTCCATTTTTATACAAGAAAACCTTATATTATTTTTAATGTATAACGCCAAACCTCCTGCTCTGGTCTCTCTATCAATTCGCAATATGTTGTAATTGTGCACATAAATAGCATTATCAGGAATATTTGGTTTCAGCCAGGTTTTCGTTTAAGCAAGTACATCATAGCAAGCATCTACAATTAAGTGGTTGAAATCTGGAAAAATAGGAATTAGAGATCTGATATTAACATGGGCAAGGCTAAGTGATTTGGGCCTCATGTGATTGTCTCCCTTAACCTAAAGTAGAATTAAAATTATAATAATAACTTAAATTGAATAAAAAATTGTATACAAATTAACCCTATATATAACTAAAATTAAGTAAATGGTAGCTACCACCACCCAATATGAATAGGAATAGAAAATAATTAAATACCACTTCCAAATATTAGACTGCACTCCTACTAACTTCCCCATAGCATTTACATTCATAGCGTAAGGTAATTAAAAATAGATTTAAAAATCAAAATGTAGATAATTAAGGAAAAGCAAGTACATTTATTCAAAATATCAAACTTTTAAATCTTCAAAAATCAAATTATAGACAATTAAGGATACACAAATACATTTATTCAAAATTTCAAGCTTTTAGTTCCATCAATAATTCAATCACAAACAACAACTTCTTTGCATTTATTTCGTGGGTTTTTACGTTAATTACTAAGAATATTGCTTCTTAAAAGGAGTCATTAACAATTTTTGTTAACAAATACTTCATAATTTTGCGATCTAATTTGAATGACATAAAGAAAACATGTTTCGTCTACCGTGTGCTACGGTGTTCGATATTATCAAGGGCATACTAGGTACATCAATATTTATCAGGCGTAGCAGCTCGGGGCAGTATATTTTGTTATTGACCACTTTGAAGACGAGAGTTATATCAACACGTTTTCGTCTCTGATGTAATGGTTTCATGTTTAGTATATTGAATAACACGTTGCAATCAATTGATTTAGGTGGTATGGCCAGCTTGTATGCAATGTACCTTAGGAATTTGCGTTGCATCTTTTCAATCTTTTCCACGTGAACTGCATAATAGGGAGACCACACACATGACCCATATTCCGAGTGAGATCTAACTAAGTAAAATAAAATGTTTACCGTATTTATATTTTTTAAATCTTTTCGGTTTTTTAATAAAAAATCCAAGCATTTTTAGTGCTTTATTACATTGTGTGTAGATGTGCTTCACAAATGTACATTTTTGGTCGGATATGATTCCTAAATCTTTTATTATTTTGACATTTTCAATGTTAGAGCTGTTGTAGTTATTGACCACATAAGGCCGTTCGTAAGCATCTAACAAACGAGGATAAATTTGTGGCTAAAGCCGTCAAGCCGAGGCTAATGAATTTATTCCGAGTTAGTTAGATGCGATAACGGCCGTATGTCGTTGAATATTTTTCATAACACCTACAAAACTTGAAATTTTAGCGCCAATTAAATGAAAAAGTTAAATAGTATTAGTAACGGGTGGTAGAAAACTCGTCTTATCAGAGTCACATATGGAAAAAAATTACGTTAGGCAATATTAAAATGTATTATTGGTGACACTGTAAATATGTCAAATTCGATATTAGCATGTTAAGTTTTGCTTCCGTTTTGACACAGAATGACTCCAAACCTAACCTGCTACTCTCGAATTTGGCATAGACTTATGGTGTCACCAACAATACATTTCAGTATTGCCAGTGTTCGAAGAATGAAACCACGTCTTCAATTAATGCCATAATCCGTCCTCCGGCACTGTTCGAATCCGCTCTCAAAAAGCGTAGGCAACATCACTTAAACAAACCAACGGCAGCCCATAAACTCTCCGAAACTTTCTATCACGCTAAAACAGCTTCATGCCGTTCGCAGAGCCATAATCATAAAAATAACGCTCCGAAGACAAAGCGAGTTAAAAAAATTTCGCTGTAAGGCCAAGATACGCGTGGCGCCAGCTCACGAAATACGAACTGAGTAACAAAGACATCAGAATCGAAAAGATGCGTAACAATACGAAATACTTACTAAAGAGATCGAAATCAAATGGAAGCGCAATTCAATCTTCGTTCATACCACTAATTTAAATCTTTAAAAATTCAAACTTCTCATATAGGATTCCGAACCCAATTTTTAAATTCTGAAGATCAATTGTGCGTATGGAAGGTAAAGGAAAATGCAGTTCTTGCAAAGCTGCATATCTATTTTCTCCACACATAAACTTTATTTGTAAAAAATTGATGATCGTTTCGTCTGAATATATACTAAAACGATAGTTTTTACGTGTTAAAGCTTTGAAGTAAAAATTTTTTTGAAATAGTTTTCGAGTTTCTCGTTGAAATTCTTTTCATTGTTGTAAAACCCACGGCGCTCTTTGTTTTAAATATTTATTTTTAAATCATATTCTTTAATATACTGTTTGAGGCTTTCACGATTACTCGAATTATTCTTCTTAACATAGAATTTTGGATTAAACCGTGTAGTATTTGTAGATGAACACCTAGCATTCTTTGGCTTAATGTGTCTTGCACCTTGCGAACTCGAGCAACAACCCGCGCAATGGTCATGCTCTTTGGTGGCTCGTGTTGTTTGAGTATTTTGAGAACGAAGATACTTAGGTAGATTTGGCCTGGTTGCTGTTTGTACACCCATAGTCACTAACGTTTCGCCAGAACCAAAACCTTAGACCAACTAAGGCAAAAGAAGGCGAAATTATTAGCGGACCTAGCCTTTCTAAAACGTTGCCGTTACAGCAAGGTCTTACCTAACTGTGTCTACATTAAACACCATCTAAGAAATCATCATAACAACAGAATTCTCAACACTGCCAGTCTGGGCTTATTAAGATCCGAAATACAAAGAATTAGACAGCAATTAGATAGCACAGGATCAAGGCTATACATCCTACACATGAAATTGGCGAACACCCTAGAGCCAACATTGTGGGAGAAAATCAACGCTACCACTACGGGATAAGCACGCAATATACTGTAACAAGCAACAGCTAAACAATCTGTCAAATATGATAAGTGATAAGCTAGCGCCTAGTCAGTCATCGAAACAATGGGCTACGGACAAAGTAATCGTAAACCTTAGCAACATACAATTGGTTAAACAGACAACATCCTTACAAAAGAAAGGTTTTAACTTCGCCGTAGCACCTAAACAAATACCTGTGGGGGAGACAATATGTGGAGTAGAAGCAGCAATCCAAAAACTTCCCGGAAAATATGCAGAAATCATTCGACAGGATGTGTCTTGTATTTTAAGAAGAGCGAAACCGCCCCGCTCCAACATCAATAAAGCAGAGAGAAAGGCATCTAGAGCATTAAATAAGAACAAATATATTGTCGTTCTCAAAGCTGACAAAGGAAATGCTACTGTGGTAATGAACACTTAAGATTATAATGCGAAGATGGAAGTCTTACTATCGGATACAACTTACAAAAGTCTAAACCGCAATCCCACTACCTCTCTCAAAACAAAGATAACCTCTGCCATAAAACGCTCCGATAGTATCGATCCCACTTTAAAGCACCGCTTGATTCCTAGAAATGCAATAACTCCTCGCATGTATGGTGTACCTAAGATACATAAGGAGGGCGTGCCCTTGAGACCAATTGTCAGCGCGATCAATTCTCCTACACATGCTTTGGCAAGACACTTAACCAGTATACTACAGCCTCTAACTGGTAAAACAGACTCTATTGTCAAGGATTCAGCAGATTTTGCCCAGAAACTAAAGAACATAAAGTTAAACAAAGATGATCTCTTAGTCAGTTTCGACGTAGTATCACTCTTCACGAAAGTGCCTGTTGATGAGGTACTAGTGATGCTCAAAGATCTCTTGCCTACAGACCAAGTTGAACTTGTCGAAATTTGCCTGAAAAACACTTACTTCAGTTGGAACAACAAAATATACGAACAAGTCGAAGGAGCGGCTATGGGTTCACCGCTATCATCTGTTATCGCTAATATTTACATAGAGGCTCTCGAACAAGCGCAGCTAAAACCGACCTGCTGGTTGAGATATGTAGATGACACCTTTGTCATCTGGTCATACGGATGCCAGACATTGAATCTGTTTCCAAAACACCTGAATCTGTACATTCCAACATATAATTCACAATGGAAGTAGAATAAAATTGCAATATTCCGTTTCTAGACGTCTTGGTGAAACGTAAATCAGATATTAGTTTAGGACATGCAGTCTATAGAAAGAAAACACACACGGACAGATATTTAAATGCCAACTCACACCGGTTTGCGGAAAGTTCGTTCCCCACATTTCGTTCCCCACATTTCGTACCCCACATTTCGTTCCGGGGATATTTCGTCTCTCCACATCTCGTACCCGGAAACTTCGTTCCCGAGCGAGCTCAATTTGTCTCCTAGATCACACGGTGTTGAAAAACGAGTACAGCGATCGGAATGCAGTTGGAAAAATGAAAGATATTTTAATTAATTTATTTATTATAATAAATTGATAAGAACTATATACAGTATGTCCCCGGATTGAGTTTACAAGAGGGAACTAAATTTTATATTTAGTTTTACCAAAGAGCATGTGCTCTTTGGTTTTACATAAAAATGTTATAGGAATTATAATTTCTGCTTGGTTTGTAGAGAATTTTAAGAAAATGTACAGTTTTTCAAAAACAAGTCGGCCTTGACGGTTAAGCAAAAATTATTTTCTTTTCAGGTAAACTACCCTTTTTGTTCATGATACGGCAAAATATTACTAAGAAAAGTTGTTCAGAATGAGAAATTATGGCCCTATAAAAAATATTAGAAAGATACGTACTTAGATTAAACCGTCATTTTCTAACTGTATTCCGATCGTTGCACTCGTTTTTAATTAATCTAGGATACAAATTGAGCTCGCTCGGGAACGAAGTTTCCGGGTACGAGATGTGGGGAGACGAAATATCCCGGGAGCGAAATGTGGGGTACGAAAGGTGGGAAACGAAATGTGGGGAACAAACTTTCCGTATCCCACTCACACCATCATCCAATGCAAAAAGGAACAGTTCTCCAGACTTTGGCAACAAGAGCCGTTCGTATCTCAGATGCAAGAAATCTAGAGAGAGAAAAGCTACATCTGTTTGACTCTTTACAAAAGAACGGATACACAACTACCGCCATACGAAAGGCGCTAGACAAGACTATGATACAAAAGTCTAAAGAAGAATCCCCTCCCCACCTCTCGAAGGCTTAGTATTTCTACCTTACGTTAAAGGCTCGACTGATAAGATAGGACGTGTCCTAAAACGATGCAACAACAAAACTGTGTTTACGAGTAAGGAAACTTTGGGTAATGGCTTCAGATCTGTAAAGACAAAATTCCAAGTTTAAAAACCGCTGGCGTATATCGCATTCCTTGTTCTTACGGCTCGAGTTACATTGGAGAGACTGGTCGTTCCGTTGATCTAAGACTTCAAGATCATAAAGGCGATAGCAAACACAAACGGATCACAAAATCAGCCGTAGCTGAGCATACGTTTACAAATGGGCACACTTAAGAATTTGAGCACGCCAGAGTACTTGCCAGAATACCTCACTACTTCCCGCGAATGATACGTGAAGCCATAGAAATGGAAAAAACATCCAAATAGTATAAACAGGAAAGATGGCTTTAATCTTAGTATAAAACGTGGACTCCTGTGATACGCGATCTAAAGCATTACAACCACTGTGCGTCACACGGCCATGCCCCACCGATTACGTTGCACTCGAACGACCAATCAGCGCAAAAGTCTATAAATAGCTTGCAAAACGTTAGTGAGTATGGATGCACGAACAGCAAAAAGGCCAAATCTCGTTCTCAAGATACTCAAACAACACGAGCCACCAAAGAGCATGGTCATCGCGCGGGTTTTTGCTCGACTTCACAAGGTGCAAGGCACATTAAGCCAGAAAATGCTGGGTGTTCATCTACAAATACTACGCAGTCTAAGCCGTATTTTCTTGTATATAATCTATGTAAGAACTGCAAATAAAAAGTAACTACGTTTTTGCAGAGCCAAAGCAACATTTTTTTTTAATTCGTATGTCCCCCCCCCCTTCCAATGGACTAGCCCTAACTACGCCACTGCGAGTTATTAGTTAGAAGTGTGTTTCTTTACATTTGGCGTTTCAGGCTATTTTACAATCAGAAAATAGAAAAGTGTTCGTTAATTATGTCGTAGAGGAGCTAGCCAGAATTAAAGATTGTCCATGGGAAGCCTTAACACAACCAGAACCAGATGCAGACATAGTTAGTTAGTTAGTATCAGTTTTGGGGAGACTGATGTCAGGCAAGTAGGCCTTCATATGCTCTTTTTGCCAACCCAATGTATAAGGTCAAGACAATCTAACTAACTAACTAATTAATACCTTACTGTATGTATTGTACGAATTATGTATATTTTGTTTAATAGTAGCCTGTAATTGGTTAATCTGTTGGCTACTTGCTAAAATAAATAAATAAATAAATAAATAAATATCAGGACAAATATGCCGCCAACTGATGAAATGGTCTGCCCTTCGTGCTATTTATGAAAAAGAGAACCATTAATTCGAAAATCAAACAATAATCTTACAAATCATGTTTCAGATTGAACCAAGAATTGAAATATTATTGATCACGTCACAAGCGCAGAGGAACTAGATGGTATTCATTTCAGTCAGCACTTTATTGAAACAATAGATTATGCAGGTTTTTGCAATAGTACATTGCGTATCTAGGACCAAAAGCGGAACATTCCTGGACAACTGTGAATATTGTTGGGAGAGGAGAATGTCGAGCCCAACAACACAGGAGTCTGGGAAAGTTGCTTTTTGTCCAAGATACACATATTATTTTTCCGCCGATCAATACGAGTAATTAAAAAAATTAAGGAAACTTGTCTTTTTTCGAAAAATATTTTCGACCTAGGATGGGAATATTATTCCTGTACAGTTTTATTGTAAATTACCTAGCAACGGCTGATGTAATGGAATGTTTAACTTTGATCAACAAAATTTCATCAATAATGTGTCAATTCTAGTACGATTGGCGGAAAATAAATTTAATAATACAATTCAGTAAGTGCCACTTGTAGTGAGTAAGCGTAGGTGTTGTTAGTTGACAGAAACAGCATCATTGACAGTTTCACTGTTTTCATTTAAGTCAACATAACCTTAATTGTTGAAATTGTGCAGCCAATATTTAAGTACAAAAGTGTAGTATTCAATCGAAAGTATGTTGAAAAGTGGTACTGTATAGATCTAAGATGCCGAAAGCAAAAAATTGACCAAAGAGGGAATGCAAGATTGGGTGGCTTATCAGTCAAATCCCACCGTTTACGAAATTCATGCAGCAAACAATAAAATATTTTGCAAATGTTGCAGTAAAGTTGTAAGGTAATATATACACAATAGTTCGTCTGTGAAAACAAAACTCATATTGCACAACATGAAGCCACAGCTCTGCATAAGGCTTCTTTAAACAGCCCCTTTGACAACTTCAAATAACTAGTCAGCATATTAGTGACAGTGACAACCAAAAATTTTTTAAGGACATTATCATCATCATCAACCCAGATTTGTCCACTGTTGAACATAGGTCTCTCTCATTTGTCTCCATGTATTCCTATCTTGTGCCTTCTGTATCCAGTTTCCACCTGCGACTGTACGAATATCGTTACTTCATCTCTTTGGTGGTCTTCCTACACTTCTCTTTGTGAGTCGAGGTCTCCATATCAGCAGTTTTGAGGTCCAGCGAGTCGGTTCGTGTCGCGCTATATGCCCCGCCCATTGCCATTTTGCCTGGACACCCTTTGCATTATATCTGGCAGTTTTGTTCTGTTCCGTATGTCTTCATTTCGGATCTTATCTCTTAAGCTTACTTCTCACATCGCGCGTTCCATGACTCTCTGGCATACCCTTAGCTTTTCGGCACTTCTCTGTGTGAATGTCGCTGTTTCTAGTCTATAGGTAGCTACAGGCAGTATGCACGTTTCATATACTTTCCTTTTTAGATTGATGGGGATGTCTGTGTTTTTCAGTATGTTTACTCTTCTTCTAATTTCTGCCGTTTGATTTTCTCTACTAACCGTAATTTTATGACCCAGATAAATATACTCTTCTACTTTCTCTATAGGTTGGTTGTTGATCATGATAATTCTATCGCTGCTTGGCATTAACTTAGTTTTATTTAAGTTCATCTCTAAGTCTACCTCCTTGGACGCCTTATCCAGCTGATGTAGCATAGTTTCTAGTTCTCCAACATCTTTGGCAATTAACACTACATCATCCGCGAATCTCAGGTGGTTTAAGAAGCGTCCATCAACATTGATGCCTTTGTCCTCCCAGTTCATTTGTTTGAAGACATCTTCCAGAGCCAATGTGAACAGTTTGGGAGACAATGTATCTCCTTGGAGGACTCCTTTTTCAATTTTTATTTTATTTGTCTGAAGGTCTTCATCGATCTTTATGTGTAACGTAGCGTCTTCATACATATTTTTTATCAACTGCGAATACCTGGAGTCGATTCTCGCGTTATTGAGTGCTTTGATGACAGCGTTTATTTCAATGGAGTCAAAATCCTTCCGATAGTCCACGAATGCCAGGTGAATCGGAGTGTTGTATTCAGTGGTCTTTTCAATAAGTGTTCTGATGGTCTGAATATGATCTATGGTATTAAATCCCTTCCTAAAACCTGCTTGCTCTGCTGGCTGGTAGAAGTCCAGTTTTTGTGTTATACGGTTAGATATAATCTTAGTAAGCAACTTATATATGTATGTGAGAGTAGACTTATGGGTCGGTAATTTTCGATGTTTGACGTGTCCCCTTTTTTGAATAGAAGAATTACCTCGGCATTTTTTCACGCCTTCCGTATTTTTCCTTCCATTAAGCATTTGTTTAGCAGTATCCTGATTGCTTCCTCTACTACTTCTCCCCCCATTTTTAACATTTCGCCTGTTATACGATCTTCCCCTGGAGCTTTTTTATTTTTCATTTGCTTCAGTGCCTGAACGATCTCAAATCTGGTAATCTCTGGTATTTCTTCAGAACCCACATTTAAGATTATCTTGTTACCTAGGTTGGATGTGGGTGAGGTTGATAAATATAGCTCAGTATAAAAGTTCTCAATTGATAGTGCTATATCTCTTCTATTTGAGACTATTTAGCCATTTTGATTTCGTATTTTAATCATTTTTTGTTTACCCTGTGACAATCTAGATCTTAGTATCTTCATATTTCTATTGTCTTCTATTGCGTCTTCGATTTGTTTTTTCTTGTAGGCTCTTATATCCTTCCTAATCGAACTCTTGACCTTTTTATTGACTTCTTTAAAGTTTGCTGCATCTCTTTTTGTTTGTCTTCTTTCTTCGATTAGCTTAAGAGTTTCCTGCGTCAGTTTGTCATTTTTATGTTTCTTATTGGCACATATTTTCTTAGCGGATGTTTGGATTCCATTTCTTATTTTCTCGTTTAGGGCATCTGCGGTCAAGATATTTAGTTCTTCTTTCGGTTCCAGTCTTTTCTTAATTTCTGTCTCATACTGTTCTTGATTCAGACTCAATTCCAACATAGTAGGAAACTTTGGTTGGTGTTGTAACGTTTTCCTTTCTAACTTGGGTTTTATTTCTAAGACTGATCCGACTAATCTATGGTCACTACCTGTATTAAATTTATTTAGTACTGATACGTCCCTCCATATTGTCTTGTCGTTTGACAAAATGTAGTCATCTCATTTTTTGTTTTTTGGTCCGGACTTTTCCACCTCCACTTCCTCTGTTTTTGCTTTTTAAAGAAAGTGTTTAGGCAGTAGAACCTTTCGTTGCTAAGGAAATGTGCCAACATATCGCCTCTATGATTTCTGGAGCCCAAGCCGTAGTTTCCAATGAAATCGTCATCATCAGAAAGTTTGCCTCCTATTTTTGAGTTGAAGTCTCCTGTGATGATTTGTGTAATATGTTTTTTCTTGTCCTCTAGCGCGTGAAATGTCTTCATATAATTGCTCTACATCTTCGTCTTCTGAAGCCGACGTTGGTGCATATACATGTATGAGTTGCAGGGTGTATCGTTTGTTTATATTCAGAGTGAGATAGATGACCCTTTCTGATATGGCTTGGAATTTCGTCACCAAGTGTTTGATACTCCGATTTACTAAAAGTGCTACTCCGCCGTCTTTATACTCTGTGTTCGAATTATTCTGGTATAAGACATGTCCCGATTTCAGTATTGAATTTTTCTCTCCTATTAATCGTGTTTCGCACAGTCCTACGATGTCCCATTTAATTTTGTTTAGTTCTAATTCTAGTTCTTCTCGATGTTCTTCTGTTCGAATGGTTCTAATATTATACGTTGCTATGACTAGTTTTTTTGAGTTTTATGTCGTTCGGTTTGATTTGGTTTTGAAACATGTCGATTTCTTGGCTCCCCCAGAATCCGAAATGAGGCAGTCTGACACTTGATCAAAGTGGGGTTGTGAGCAAGTAACTCTACCCACCTGGGGCCTTTTTTTTTTAATTCTACGTTTGCATTATGGTTAAAACGAGAGGAATTTGGCAATTACAACGCCACGCTTGCCGAGCGTGTTGGCGAGGAGATGCGGATAAGGAAAGGGTATCCTGGGTGATAGATAGGAAATAAGGTTAGGACATGGTTTCCCCATATGAGGAGTTTCGGGAGAACCGAGGCTCACGTTGGCAGGGTTGCTTCCCTGAAGTAGGCCTGCCAACCGCCGGGATCGCAGATCGGTGCCTACCCGTTACCGTTTTAAGGACATGTATGAAGTTTTTATTTCCGCAAATATTCCCTGGAAAAAGTTCAAAATGAAAAGTTAAATCAACTGTTACAAACTTAAACTGGACGAAATATTTCGGAGGAAACCACTCTTCCAAAGAATTATTTACAAAAAGTGTACCATGATGTATGTGTGATTATTATAATTAGAGAAACTCAATTCTGTATTCAATAAAAATCCAGGCTACCCTTCCTTAAGTACAACTAAGAATTTACTTTGTGGTGAGAGAGTTGAACAAGATGTTGAGTTTGATTATAACCACACTTCCTAAAAGTTTGCATCTATAACATCATGCGATGCTAAACGTTCTTTTTCCCAGTTAACAACCGACAAGAGAACAAATTTTACAACTGAAGATCATATATATAATTTGCAATGTCAACGTTTTTTAATTTGCATAATTTAGTATTTGTAAAATGTTAAAAATTCTGTGAATTTTGCTTTTCAATTTGTTTGAAATATTAAAATTATATTCAGTTAGAGGTTTATTATAATTTTTATTTTATTTTATGTATATTATACAGTCGCGGCCATAACCGGGACAGTTTTTTTACCTAATTTTCAAAATGCGAAAAGAAGTGCTGACTCTGACTATTCTAATTAATAAATGTCATCAAAAGTTATTATTCAGAATAAACAATCACTTTTAAAGACATTTATTAATTAGAATTGTCAGTGTCAGCACTTCTTTTCGCATTTTGAAAATTAGGTCAAAGACACTGTCCCGGTTTTTTTGGCCGCGACTGTATAACTAATAACTTTCAAATTATACATTGCGTTTGCTTATGTTCTACATTGTTTTTTATTTTTATGACATATCAATTCTAAATGATTTAAAAATAGTAATTTACGATACAAGTGCGTAAAGCTACTCTTTAGGCACGAGTGGGGTAGAGTTAAGACGCGAGTGAGCCAGCGTTTTAAGCCCCGCGAGTGACTAAAGATGCTTTACGCGTGTGTATCATACAATATTTTATCTACCATAGAATCTAAAAAATACGGTAAATATAAAAAATATTTTACATCTAAATTACAATTACTAGCAACCAGCTCTAATTTTGAGTGTTTTAAAAATTTTAAAACACGTTGCTACTAACTACGTCCCTAATGAAATTTTTTAAGCACGTTGCTATTGACGACGTAAACTAATGAAAACATGTTATTAAACAGTTGTTTTACAAACTTAAAACTGCCAACTAAAAGGCAATTTTACACACTGTCGTAGATAAAATATATTAGTTTTTTGTCCTAAAATCGGCACCTATTTTGACAATTTTGCGACCTAAATATGGATTTTTCTAATCTAAAATAAGCACGTATTTTAAGTTTTATTGCAATATAAATATCCGCTCTCTCCTACTCACCTCTAAATTTAAGATTACATTTTCTAATTTCAGTGACTAGTCGAGATAAAGTGGAGAGCTTTCACATTTCTTGAACAAATAGTTAAAAATATGTTTGACCAAGGTTTTTCGCCTAAAACCATCGCAAGATCATTCATAGAGAAATGGACACCCTGTATATGAGAATAGTTCTGTCGAATCCCATTTGCCCTACCTATAGCTCCTCTAAATAGAGGGGCTATAGCCCTACCTAACTGATAAATCGAATTTGACAGACAAAATGTCGTTTTTGTAATGCAGCAGTAGATTTGCAGCATGTATCCTTCTGTGTTTGCAGCTGTGCTCATTCTCCCTATAAATTGATTCTTCCAATTTCTTGTTATCCAATGTAAGCAAAACTAGTAGAACTCAGTTATAGCTCATTTTTAAATAAACAACCAACTGAACATAATTGAATTTCTCTTTGCATCCTGTTTCAGTTATTGCATTCAAGGAATCCTCCATTCTTTTTACCACAATGGACGTGAAGCGGGAATCACTTGATAATACTTTGTGTAGTGTAACAACCGTCAGGTTACATGAACCACTGATAAAAGTTGATGTAAACAGTGCAGTAGCAACCTCAAATGTAAAACAGGAGATCATTATAGACACTATTGATAACGCAGCTGCTCACGATGTGAATATTAAACAGGAGGAAGTCGATATAAAAGATGAGTTACTTGTTACGTGTGAAGCAAGTGAAGATCTTTTAAAGGAACGATTTGTGTGCAACATCTGTGGATATGTAGCAGAAGATAAGGGTAGTTTATTAGAACACATGATTACTCATACGAATCAACTTCACTCATGTTCTATTTGTGAGTATAAAGCAACACAGAAAAATGAATTAGTTGTACATATGAAAACACATTCGGGAGAAAAACTTTATTTCTGTACTCCTTGCCAATATAAAACAACAAAGAAGGATAACTTAGTTCTACATATGAAGACGCATTCAGTTAAGAAATATTATTTCTGCTTTGGTTGTGACTATAAAGCAGTCGATAAAAGACTATTTGTTGAACATATGACAATACATACAGGTGAAAAACCTTATTCCTGTTCTGTTTGCAAATATAAGGGAGCAAGGAAGCGTAACTTAGTTCTACATATGAAGACACATACCGGTGAGAAACCGTACTTTTGTTCTACTTGTGAGTTCAAAGCAGCAAGGAAAGATACGTTAGTTGCACATATGAAAACACATACTGGTGAAAAACCTTATTCCTGTTCTGTTTGCGAATATAAGGGAGCAAGGAAGCATAACTTAGTTCTACATATGAAGACACATACCGGTGAGAAACCGTACTTTTGTTCTACTTGTGAGTTCAAAGCAGTAAGGAAAGATACGTTAGTTGCACATATGAAAACACATACAGGTGAAAAGCCTTATTCCTGTTCTGTTTGCGAATATAAGGGAGCAAGGAAGCGTAACTTAGTTCTACATATGAAGACACATACACGTGAAAAGCCTTTTGCCTGTTCTGTTTGTGAATATAAAACAGCAACAAAGGGTAGCTTTGTTCTGCATATGAAGACACATACAGGTGAAAAACCTTACGCATATTGGGTTTGCAAATATAAAAGTGCAAAGAAGGGTAACTTTGATATACATATGAAGACACATACTGATAAGAAACTTTATTTTTGTTCTCTGTGTGGATATCAAGCATCACAGAAAAGTTTGTTAGTTATACATATGAATACTCATACAGATGAGAAACCTTACCTGCTTTGTTTGTGATTATAAAGCAATACACAAAAATAGGTTAGTTCAATATGTGAAGACACATACAGAAGGAAACCTTATTCTTGATCTACTTGTGAGTTCAGAGCAGCAAGTAAATGTGAGGTATTTACCTATATGAGGACACATTCAGGTGAAAAACTGTAGCCCTCCTATATTAAATTATATTGTATAAAATAAATTATATATATGTATAAAGTATCCAAAAAACCTACTTTATCTACTACCCTTATATTATGATGGCATAATTATACTTAATTCAGATGTATTATGGGCTCATAATACACTAGTGTTTTATAATTTATATTTTCAACAATCGTCAGTAAAATGTGACATCATACTGCTTTATTGATGCTGCTAAACTGTTACTTCATTGCCATGGCACCGCTCGCCAGCGGCAGATAAAGTTATTACAGCGTACATAAATCAAACAAGCAGAGACCCCCATGTCTAATGTTGAAACCTGTGCCTGAGACGGGGACTTCTTACTGCTATTAAAATATACACGTCCAGGTTGCAACGCATACTAAGGCGTGTGGTAGCACGGGGCTATAATACAAAAAGTATGCTGATATTTATTTTAAAAACATGTCGTATGTGTAATTGGATAAAACTCAAGTAGCTAAAAGGCCAACATTTAAAAAAAATAGTTTGGAAAGCTATAGAACAAAAACCATTTCTGCGGTTAACCAGTTCATCTTGGTTTATTGGCACATGATAGATGGCCCTGCTATATCCTGCCTCCCAGGGATTAATTTATTCTCTTTTTATTTAATACTCGCTAGGCTCCGATTTTAACCGCGCAATGTTTTAATGTGTTAGCCCATTCACCGGTCATAGTCATTGCTGCTCGTGGGCTACTATTTGCTCGATATTTATATTTATATCTGTATTTATATTTATTATTGCATGGCGCATACTGTGTGTTTTCTTTGGTGTTGCTAGAAATATTGCCTGCTGTGATTTATATATATTTAATTTATGTTAGCCTTGCACTATAGTACGCACCAATATATTTAAAATAAAGCTGTGATCTATTCATTGGTTTGTTTATTTTTGACTTGCTGGTTTTTATCCTCGACCTTGTGTAAGGTCCGGCACAAGGAATTGGATCTGAGTCTAGGACCTGGCGCCCACTCCTTTTTTTTGTATCCTCTTTCAGCATAGCTGGAACCCTGCGACCCTCGCGGCGAGCTAGCCCAATTAGGCCGATAGTTACCAGCCGGCAAAATAACTAGTATAACTTTCGCCAAAAAGGTAAGGCCGACCGTCTATCTTCCCTGACAAGTTGTTGAAAAATTAAAAATTCAAATTGTATACAAACCTCCGGTTTGGCGCCCCTTTAGAGTGGCGCCCGCGTGCGGTGCACGCGTTGCACGCGCGGTTGCGGGGGCCCTGCATGTGTAATTGAATAAAACTCAAGTAGCTAAAAGGCCAACATTTAAAAAATATTGTTTGGAAAGGTATAGAACAAAAACCATTTCTGGGGTTAATCAGTTCATCTTGGTTCATTAGTACATGATAAATGGATGACATAAATAGTTAAGAAGCCAAATTTAAAATGTTGAAATAGCGGAAAATGACCCTACATGACTTGTCGCGGTTTATGTTTCCGTGACTGTGCATACAACTGCGAGACAGTAACGAAAGACTGGTCAATAAAACAATATAGTAGGTAGGTGATAGGGATTCGTGCGTTAGGGTAACAATTGAGTGTTGTCGGGAATCAAGGAGCTGGGCACCGGTGAGCCTCTTCGCCAGGATCTTATGCAGGTGTCTAACATCAACAGACGCTACAGATATCTATCAGTCGACAGAGGAGATCGGGGCCTAGTTAGAAGCCCCGATCCATCTAAAAGGTAAGCTAGAATGTAACAGACTAACGTCTCCCCCAAACTACTACCTATGCGGTGCCACCACCACTACGAGTCCGACGCCATGAATGAAAGCTAAACAGTGTATTCTAATAACAGTAGTGTACCTAGGGGCGTTCTGGACCAAAATGTGTCACTGCGCAGGTTTTCTGCTCAGGTGTCTGCGCAGGTCTGCGCGCGCAGGTTTGTCAAGGTCGTTGGTCTAGCCGGGGGTCACGGGTCTAGCCGGGGTCAAGGTCACGGGCCTCACCTAGGTCACGTGCCACTTCCGGGAATTTTTTGGGTTAAAAGTGTAGTTTTTGAAATTTTCCCACGCTCGAGCGTCTGAGTACGCAGACATGTCTATTCTTGCAGGATGTTATCAGTAAATCAGAAGCTATTGTTACGCTTATCAATATTTTCTCAGGCTCGACCGGATGTGAGTCATCGTCTGAGTACGCAGACATGTCTATTCTTGCAGGATGTTGTTGAACAATGGCATCCATTGTTTTAAAATCAGCACGAAATTCGAGAACAATGAAGCTATTGTTGTCTGGAGATTAAAAATGTGTTGATCTGCAAAAAATTCAAACAAAGAAACCCATTGTTTAAGAAAAATCAACACAGTTGGAAGTTTTTGCTAATACAGTTAGAGTCTAGAGATTAAAATGTGCTGATCTGCAAAAATGATCTTGAAATAAATTTGTCAAGTACTGATGTCTGTTAGACAAAAAAAGAATTACCAGGTGTGGGGTTCGAACCCACGCTTCCCTTAGGGGACCAGAGCTTAAATCTGGCGCTTTAGACCACTCGGCCAACCTGGCATGTTCCTGTAATCGGGCACAATGGTGTAATAAAACAACAATGTAAATATATTTGTATTTATTTACCTAAAACATACATGTATAAAAATTATTACAAATACATATCAGCTAATTATTGTGCTACGGATGTCATCTCTGTCTGAACGATTTCCTCGAAGACAAGTTTCGTGCTGCTCCCACACTTGCCACCCGAGATGATATTGTAGCGACGTTTTCCTAATTGTTGCAAGTCAGCATCTGTTAGGCAATCATAGCCTGCTGGTAGAATGAATCTGAAGTTGTCCAATTCCACCGCCACTTTATTGCCGTATTTAGTCGGACATCGATACACATTTATTATTAGATATTTTTCGTCAATCTTCAAATCTCGTACATTTCCCCACTCTTTAACCTCATTTAAGTTGCAAAGTTTCTGGTTGAAATCTGCCATGTTTTTGGAAGGAACGTGTACAGGAGAATGATAAAGATACTACAGCACATCAGGTTTATATAGCACCGATGAAAATTAAGTGATGGGTCATCACAACGTGGTAATTTAAGCAATATTTTTAGCATCAATCCAGCTATTGTGCTGATTTGAAAATCCAAGCCATTTTACAAACACTTTGTTACGTTTTCGTTTTATTACACGTTCAACGAGATGTATGTCTGGATATTTAATTTTTTGAAGCTCAAGATCGTAGAAACATCCTTGAATAGACCGATTGGAAGCATCTTTTATTGGATAGGTAATAGGATTAGTTAATTTAACTTGATCGATTGTGAATATTTCATTAGTCCAGTTGGGCGTATATCCTTTATCGAATATTGTTCGATATTTGCTAATTCGCACAGGATCGCCAACCTTAAATTTTACATTACTTAAATCGGTCATTTTTATATGATTATAGGCTTGATTGAGAATTTTCTTCTCATTACTCTTATTCACATCAACCGGTCTTTTACCAATTGTACTATGTTTTTTGTGATTGTAGGTGTGACTGACTTGAGATAATAGAGAAAGCCATTTGTATGAACCTTGCAAACTAAACATCTTCCACATAATAGATTTAAGTGTACGATTTACTCTTTCAACGACACACGCTTTTTTTGAACTAAATGTTGAGAAATGGTTAATTTTATATTTATTCATTAGTGTTTGAAAATCTTTATTGAAAAACTCTTTACCCTGATCTGTCTGCAAGTTCTTCGGAATTCTACAGCTTTCAGATAGTATTTTTTCAGTTGCACTAGTAACTTCCTTAGAGGTTTTGGTTTTTATAGGCTCTAACCAAACATATTTTGAAAATACATCTATACATCGATAACCTTTATTTACTTTAGAGTATGGTATCATTTCTACTAAATCAGCCTGATGAAGATCATCCAATCCTTTTACTATTACACGACGCCTTCGAAAATTTATTCGTGCAAGCTTATGCAACTCATCTACTATTTGAGCCTTAATCGAACTGTTTATTTTCTTCCGGGTCATTTTGAACCTCTCTAAATGAGACAGTTTCACTAACTGAAGGTTTAGGCGGAGGTTTAGTTAGTTTTAGAGAAAAGTAGAGTTGATCAATTTCAGCTTGAATGTCTGCAATAATTTCATTTGCTATTTCTATATTTGTACTAGCAGAGTTTTGGTGTTTGGAAAGTCGGTAAATAATCTTATTAAGTTCTTTGTTAAGGAGAGTCTTGTTGACAGAATCCTCCTCAAATAGAAGATTGGCTAATCGTTTATGTTGAAGATTAAAATAATCACAGTCATCGTAAAAGTATAGATTTCTGTGCTGAATGTGACGACCGAACTTATCTCTCGACATTGTCGAACTGACTTTATTCAATGATTCCCGCCTCTTTTAACTCTTCTATTATACTAACAATTTCATTTCTATGATTTGTGTGACCGGATGCTTGAGAGGCATACAGTAACTTTAATCGATCGACTAACTCATTCGGATCATCCCAGTAAACATAATCCATCGGTTTATTGCTAACTTGTTTATACATTTGCTGCATACCTTTACCAGAACGCTTTTTAGCTCTTAATGGCACTGATGAAGACGAGGGTGATGATGACAGGTTAGATTTTATAAATTTCTTGTATTTCGTTTGGTTGAAACCTACCTTCTGCACATTTTTATCAAAATTTCTATGCGCCGCACCTGTTCTGTTTATGATATCATTATAATTTGCTCTATCTGTCGACGTTGGAGTTATTTGAGGATCGTTTTTAAATAGTAATTCGTACAAACCAGGCGTACCTTCATAGCGAAAATTTTTTACAATTATATCAGAACCCTTTATATCTAGCTCATCTCCACCAAAATAAAATTGGTTTTTGTCAAAATCATATCTAATTCCATACCTCCCTAGATTTGGTCTTTCTATAAGATAATTGCTTACATATTTCCTAGGAAGTTTATCATACTGTTCTAAGAAAGAACTTATAGCTTGCGGTTCTATGTTGGTAGACGGTTGAAATTTGTTTGCTATAGTCGTATTAGAATCATCTTCGGCGGTTTCGCACAATACTTCATCAACCGGTTTTGGTGTAAATAATTCTAGTTTTGAAGATGGGAGATTCTCTTTTTTATTTATCATTTTTGCAACACTTTGCATTTGTTCGGTAACAGGTTTAAAAAATTTACCGAGGAGCTGTTGTTCCACCAACTTACCCTCCTTAAGAGCTCGAACTTTCTGTCTTATAATATTTTTAGTTTTAATAAGTTCTGTCGCTACATTCGATTTCATTATCGGCGCAAGTATGTAAGCGGTAGACGGGTTAACAGCTAGACAGCTAGACAGGTAGACAGCTAGACAGGTAGACAGCTAGACAGGTAGACAGCTAGACAGGTAGACAGGTAGACAGGTAGACAGCTAGACAGGTAGACTGGTAGACAGCTAGACAGGTAGACAGCTAGACAGCTAGACAGGTAGACAGCTAGACAGGTAGACAGATAGACAGGTAGACAGTCAGTTAGACAGTTAGACAGACTGACAGATTCAAACTAGTTCACACGTCAACAGCTTTCTATCAAATAATAGACATCAGAATTGTTAAATGTATATATACGAATCAAATTCATAACGATAGCGCCCATTATTTAAATCACTATCTTTGTCTATTACCAAAAATCCGTGTTTATGACTATTCCAGCAATATGCGCACATTTCTTTAAATTGTTCGTAAGTCATGTCGGTATTAACATGATCTCGGTAGACCTTCTGTAAATTCATATCGTCCTGCTTAAACAGCACCAGCATGTTAGCATTATCACGAATAAGATGTTTAGGAATACATGCATATGTTTGACAAAGATAGAAACAGTCTATATTTTTATGTCGACCCATGCTAAAATATTCTCTCATAACGTCCTGTTTGTCGCAAGCAATGTCATCAAAAATAAAAATGCTGTTAGATTTAGCTTGGTCGGGTGGTACAATGTTCACCCATCGCTGTATGTATAGTAGCCAACCTCAGGAATTAATTGAAACACCATACTTAGATATTCAAACTTTGCTTGAAACAGCGATTTTGAATATATATAAATATTTTCGAATCGTACTCCATTAACATCTTTTATTAGCGATATAATGATGTTTGTTTTACCGCAATTCGATGGACCTAGAATAAGACATCGTATCGTGGAACTTAACAACGGTCCGTGTCTCCTGCTTAGAGATGCAGTATGATTATCATGATTTTTTATTGGCAAACTATTTTTTAGTTTAACTACCCTCATGACGTCTACTTGGAAACTCATACTAAAACTGCTACGCATATCTATATATATTAAGATCCTAATCGATCAGTTCTCAGTTCTATATAATGGTTCGAGGTCGAAACAACAAACCAGTCCATCGCCGACGAGGTGCTGGTGTACTCAATACGCTCATTAATAAATTGCCTTTCGAATTGCACATACCAGGATATCAATATTGCGGGCCTGGCACAAAACTTGAGAAAAGAATTGCACGAGGAGATCCTGGAATTAACAAATTAGATCAAGCGTGTCGTGAGCACGATTTGGCTTATGCAAAACATTCTGATAATATGGAGGAACGACATAAAGCTGACAGAATTTTAGCTAAAAATGCTATTGGACGTATTAGAGCTTCAGACGCTAGCTTAGGTGAACGTGTCTCGGCTGCAGGAGTAGCTACAGCTATGACGGCAAAAGTAAAAATGGGGTTGGGAGCTAAAAATAAAACTGGTAAAAAGAGAAAGAGAACACCTGGAGATACGCTTACTTTCAATCAGGTAGTGAAAAAAGCACGAACTGAATTAGGAGGAGGAGGACTGCTGCGAGACTTAAGCGATGCTACAAATATTGCTGTTAAGACAATTAATAAAATAAAGAGAAACAAGATTATTAAAACTCCTCGAGTAATACGTGTGCCAAAAACAGGTGGAATGTTACCCTTGATTCCAATCTTTGCAGGACTTAGCGCGTTAGGAGCTCTTAGTGGTGGAGCTGCAGGAATTGCAAAGGTGGTTAAAGATGCTCAGTCGGCAAAAAAACAATTAGCAGAGTCTGAAAGACATAATAAAACGATGGAGGCAATAGCTTTAGGTAAAGGCTTATATCTAAAACCTTATAAAAAAGGATACGGATTGTTCACGACAAAAAACTTGTAATGCAGCTGCCAAACCGGGCTTTGTCAAATATCGATTTACAATCATACGCTAAACGTTTAAAAATTCCTAACTTTCGCGGCATTTTTATGAGAGATGATTTACCAAAACAGGTTTGAAATATAGAATGCGGTATTGTAAATTTGGATGATAAAACCAATCTTGGTACACATTGGGTGGCTTACATAAAACGGGGGAAAGATGCAATTTACTTTGACAGTTTTGGAGACTTAAAACCTCCAATAGAAATTGTGAAATATTTGACAAGTGGCAAAAATGGCAGCTGTCATCCTATTAAATATAATCACCAGGCATTTCAAACTTATGATTCTGTAAATTGCGAACATTTATGTTTACAATTTTTGCACGATGCCATGTGTTAGCTTCCTACCAGTTTACTGCGAGAAAAACCTGTCCAGACCTGTCCAGACTTGTCAAGACCTGCAGATGTGGGGGGATGACGTCATCGTCTGAGGATGTACTTATAGTGTGGGAATTCTGAATTGTACACATTGGCATTATGAAGCAGCAGCAACGATACTATAAATATCGAATGCAGTTCAACCGCTTTACTAAAAATCTGGAGAAATTGAACAGAGATATTGAAATATATTGTAAATTAAAAGATATTTCAAAGGAACTTTCTTGTTTGAAATTAAGCGAGCGGCAGCCAGACCTGAACTTGTTAATAACCCAGTTTAAACATGACTTGGTGTTGTACGACAAAGATCGCCAGAAGTAAAATCAACAAGCAGGTTCACTTTGACCCGATTGTTGAAATTCGTCAGAAAGAAGAAGAAGAAGAAGAGGACGATAAACTTCCATACAATTACTGGCAGTTGTGTGCACTCGACAGGATAAGGTTCAAGAATAGAATACATAAAATGTCTCTATTGTTAGAACCTATCTTAAATAAACAATTGCAATGTATGCTGAATAAGGATGTAAAAGGAAAAATAAAACCTATTGTTTAATAAAAGTTGTTTTATTTCCAGTAAGATTCTTAGAGAAGAAGGAGGAGAATGTAATTAAAATTAAAGGTCTCTAGATGTTATGTTTCAGTTCTAGTTAAACCGTCTACTATTAAACATGTCCTGGACGTTTACCTTGTCTGGAAATGAATCTGTTCTCACAGCTCAGTATCCATCCATACATCTGGATCCGGAATCTGAATACGTTATAGGATTAATCAGTTTTGAAGCTTATAATACTATACCTAATATTGATTCGAATAATAATAAATTTCATTATACTGATATTGATGGTAAACAAGCTGTAATTGAAATACCTCACGGTTCATAAGAAGTTGAAGATATAAGTCAATATATTAGACATGAACTGGGTATAGGTGTAACAAAGCCACCCTCCCCTCAAGCAGGTAGTGCTAATGATATACTAGAAAAAAATATTGTGCAGCACCAAGCAGAACCTGTGCTACATATTAAGCCTAATAATAACACGCTCAGGAGTGAAATTAAATCGTCCTTAGCAATCGATTTTACTGCTAAAGATAGTATTGGACAATTATTAGGGTTCAAACCTAAGAAATTGAAAGCTTATGGTAGATATATTTCCGATAATCCTGTAGATATATTTAAAGTTAATACTATATGTATTGATTGCAATATCGTAACTGGTACTTATCACAACAGCAATGCTGTACACAGAGTTCATCAATTTTTCCCTACAGATCCGCCAGGATTTAAGATTGTAGAAAATCCCTCTAACGTTATATATCTACCAATCAATACGAGAATTATTGATAACATTGTCATACAAATACTGGATCAAAACGGTAAATTGGTCAATTTCTGCGGAGAAGCCATCACGGTAATGCTGCATCTCAAGAAACAAAATGGTGGTTGGATACAACTCTCAGCAGCAGCAGCAGCCGCACCAAACATATATTAGGGATGATCAGTTTGTTTCGAACATCAGTAGGCTGCCTGCAGTCGATAGATTAACATCTGCCGATAAACTGTTTCTAAAATCTTTAGGTTTGAAGCTAACTGCTACTAGAAGTGACGGCGAGAGGGAAATCAAAAAGAAAAAACATCTGGACTGTTATTAAATTAAATTTTACTGTTAATATTCGAAAAATTTTAATATTCTGTAATATTAAGAGCGCTTGTTTTACATCAAATAAAAATGACGACTTCTGAAATACTAAACGTTACTGAAACAGCTTTTCAAGATAACTCGATTGTCTATGCGGAGAAACATACACATCAGCCCTATTCTTCTACAACATTTAATAATAACGATGAAATACGAATACCTATTTTCCATCAAGATGTGTACACTTTACCGTGCAACAGTGTTATATGTTTCGAAGGTAAATTGTTAAAGGATGCAGATAGTAAAGCTACTGCAACGGGATCATTTACAAATTTAGGCATATCTCACCTACTAGATGAAATTAGATATGAACTTAATGGTGTAGTGGTTGATCGTGTAAGAAATGTTGGTATAACTGCAACTATGAAAGCCTACGTGTCATATAATTCGACTCAAAGTATTCGCTTGGAGAATGCAGGTTGGACACCTACCAAAACATCTATTGACGGATTGGTCGATTTAAAAGGTAATTTTCAGATATTTGTCCCCTGCGAAATGTTGATGGGAGTTTTTGAAGACTTTAGAAAAATTTTACTAAACGTTCGACAAGAATTAGTACTTATTAGAAGCAATCAAGATTTAAATGCTGTTATTAATACGGTCGATGAAAAACTTAAAGTAGAATTAACAAAAGTCTATTGGATGTAAATCGTTTAAAATTACTAAAATACATTGAACAAGGTAGTCAGTTGGAAATCAATTTTAGAAGTTGGGAATTGCACGAGTATCCTGCATTACAACAGACAAAACGACACACTTGGGCAATAAAAAATGTTAATCAAGTAGAAACTCCGCGTCACATTATTATAGGTTTCCAAACAGACCGAAAAAATAAAACTGTTAAAAATATGGCTCAATTTGATTCTTGCGATTTAAGAAATATTACACTTTATCTCAATTCCGAAAGATATCCCTATGATAATTTAAATCTGGAATTAGCCAGCAATCGATATGCGCAATTGTATGAAATGTTTGCAGGTTTTCAATCATCTTACTACGAGCATGACAATCAGCCTGTTCTTACGCCCGCACAATTCAAAAGTATAGCTCCGCTAGCCGTAATAGATTGTTCTAGACAAAATGAAACATTAAAAGGTGGTGCTGTAGATATTCGACTTGAATTCGAAACCAATACTGATATACCGAAAAACACTTCAGCTTACGCATTGATTTTATTCGATCGAAAAGTGAAATATAATCCTTTTACCAGTGACATAAAAATAGTTAGCTAGATACTAGTTCAACTAGTTGCAGATTGATTGTTCTTTCGACAACATTAGCGATGAAATTTATAGATATTCAAGGTTTTCAATATAAAAATAGCAACTTTATTTGCAAAGAAATAGCTGTATATGATAGTGATACAAATGTTACAATCCATCGGATAGTAGAACCACCCATATCGTACGAACATCTTTCAAATTCTCTAAAAGATCAAGTGATTTGGCTTACAACTAATTTGCACGGGTTAGAATGGATCAATAATAATCAGCATGACACAATACCCTACGAAAAATTGTTTCTGTACATAGGAGAGATCATACAAAGCGGTGATTCCATATTTCTCAAAGGGTTATATAAAAGAAGATGGTTTAAAAAAATGCTGATCGAAGAACAAAGTGATAATGTAAAATTTGTCGATTTACCAGCTTGCCCAAATATAAAACAATTAAAGATCTTGTATAATTATATTAATTTTTGTTCTCATCATATTGGTACATGGGTTCAATGTGCCATACAAAATGTTCACATTTTGCACAAGTGGTATAATCAAAACCATTAATCGCATCTGCTGTCTACTTGTTCAGACATGTTCAGACTTGTCCAGACCTGTTATAGCTTACGCAAGCACTTCCTGCAGCCGGTGTAAGGTAGGGGGGAATATTATATATAAGAATACTAATCATAGAAACATTAGTTTTACGATAACAATGACCGAAGACTGCTTCTCAAATCATAGTTGGGGTTTTGACTCATGGGCTGACGATCCGTGGAGCCAGCAAGAGGAGGAGGAGGTTATACTCTGGAGTGAGACTGAAGAAAATACTCCTCCTCCACCTCCTCCAATGGGACAACTACACTCCTGGTCGTCTAACATAACAAAGGTGGAGGGCTGCAGCTGTATAAATTGTGCCAACATTCAGGGGTGGGGTAAGCCCAACACAAAATTTTGAGGGGTTGGCACCACTACAGCAACCCGAACTGGAACAGGTGTCACCACCACCACCACCACCACCTCCTTCGTTTCAAGCAACATATAGTTTTACACTTCCTGAACCAACACTGCCTCTAGATTTAAATCCCATAAAGATAGAAATTAGGTTAGGTAATAAACTTATACATGTAATTATTAAAGATTAAAATAAAAGACATTTTATTTTTAATATGTGTTTTATTTCATTAATATATACACCGTATTTATCTCATATGCAAAGCAAAAACTGACAAGGAGAGGGAGATTAAATGTACACTTAAATATATGCTTTATTCAATTAATATACATCTTATTTATACATAAGGGAAACAGAACTTAACAATGTGTAAGTATCGATATAATCTTGAGGTGTTGTTGAAGGCCAGGGACCGGAACATGGACCGCTTCTCCAACCAACAGCTTCACCATTTTGAGCTTTTCTGATATTTTCTGAAGCCATTTAAAAATATCTGTGTGGTGACGTACAACGCTAGGCTGAAATATATAAGTTATATGGTTAGTATTTAAATATTCGAACACGTCTTCTATAAACTTGCTGTGGGCATAATAAGCAAGCCTCAAAGACAGCATCATGAAGAAAATATGGATATTGCTGTTGCTCGTCAGTTGCAAATTCGATTCGAGAGCCAGATGATATTGTTTCAATAAGAAAATGCTGCTCGTAGGAAGTAATGTTCTGTAACGATAATTTTGAAAGGACTAATTAAGATCTGTTTCAGTATTAATTTTCAACTCTCCTCTTCTTACTTCGTTAATAATTTCCCTAATAACATTAAAGGCAGCTAACATAGTTTTTAAAATTTCATTTACGATAGCGGTTTCAACACTTTTAAAGTGCGTAGCCCAAATAAGAGTTTGCTCGGTATAGCAATACCAATTTTGTGTAATATATACTTCAAAGTTTGCAAGTCGTTACGTCCTATAGCATTACGTAAATGGAAATTATATATTTCTCTATTTTTAACATACAGATCTTTGTTCAACCACAGTATATTTGAATTTGACGGTAACATTTTGCAGACTGAGATATCTTAGAGAGAGCTGGTGTTTATAATGTGGTTGGTGGGCAGTAACCCCAAGGCAAAGTGTCAGTATACATACAGTTTACTATTCTTTTGTCATCATGTGGATCTAAAGCTTTTTTTCTTTGTTTTAAAGAAAATACGTTGTGGGTTTTTGATCTAATTGTTCTCTGATCGCAAAATACTGTTTCGTTATTAAACAGGCAGTCTTTGTAATCCTCAAATGTAATTCTATTCAAAGCAGCACTGGTAATACCTTTAGCTTTCTTTGAAATTTAAATTCTCCATTCTCAGCATCCTCTAATGTTCTGAAAGCATACAATTTTGCACGTAGACCAACAAATTCGGTAATTATTTTACCGCTCATTTCGTCTTTCATTAGACCTATTACTTTTTTATTAACTTGTGGAAGGTTATATGGATTGTTCGGAGGATAATCGCTTGTATCAAATTTGTGAATATCTTCCCGTATAAAATCGTATATATTTGGAAGGGTAAAGTGATATATGAGACTATCAGTGTCTGTGTACAGCAGTTTTGCTTGATTACCCATCTTCTGTTAATATAATTGTAATGAAAATCGTATATTAAAATTTTTGAAATATCTAGGATTGAAAATCCAACGAATATTGGCTTATTAAAAACTATTTCCAACTGATTTAATTCTATAAGTACCAAGTCTTTATCTAAAATAGTACAGCTGTAAAAATTTGGTTTTGATATGTATGCACTGGCTCCGTACCTACCTTCCCATTTAGAAATTAATTTTATTGTTTTGTATTTTCTAACATTTTCCATAGTTTTGCCAAATACAGCGTTATTCATAAGTTTATAAAAATCCTTTTCAAAATTATTTTTGGCGGCTTGTCTTAATTTTGTATTTAAATCTATGTATGGTTTAAGCCAAGCTGATTGCTTAAATTTTAATATTCTGTGAATTTTTACAATTTTCAGTCCTAAACTTACAGCTTGCTGCAGATTGCGGTAATGTATTACGTAGTTTTCTTTTTTAAATAAAGTGGTTGTCAATTTTGATTGTTTGGATGTTGGTGGTGTATAATGGTCAGGACATAGAGGCAAATCTTTGTGAAGTTCAAATAAATTTTGAGGATATTCTAAATCGACTTCATAAATATAGCCTGTTTCAGAATCTGCCGGAGTATTTAAATGATCAATTTTAGGAATATCTAAATCATTTATCCATTCAAACCCTCCATACGGTAGATATTCAGACATCCCGGCTCCGTACATGTTATTAATATCTAAATATAGGATATACGATTCAAGATCGGCTTCTACGAATTTTTCACCCATATATCGATTATTAGCTTTAGCATATCGATTCGAACACTGTGCTAGCCCTCCTCTAATACCCCTCTCTATAAACAACAGTTGATCTACATCTGTCAGCAGCTCAAGTTTAACTTTAGTAGTTTTTAACATTGCCTGAAATGCCAATCTTGGTGCTGTGTAAAAATGTAAAGCATCTAATCCATACGTTTTCATACAATTTTCTCTAAAATTCTCAAACACATCAGCTAAGAGTAGAACATCAACTGTAAGGTACATATCAGCATACTGGCCTAGAGTTTGCATATTAAATGTGTTCCAAACACGCAGTGCATGTTCATAATTTTCATCTGAAATAGCTGTTCCATGCAGCTGACTAAAAAATTGTGTTTTGTCAGGAAGACTTTTATCATTCAACTTTTCAAAATTGTCTAGGTAGTCGTATGGAAAGATACCCTTACGTAGTAGTAATTCAAATTCTTCTTGGCTCTTGCAAAATTTGCGTGTAATAGTTTTTAAATTGTTCGGTAAATTTAATGACAATTGTTCTAAACTGCTAGCCATAAATCGAAATGAGTCTAAAAATCTGAAATCAATATTTGTACCATCCACATGTTTTGTAAATGATATAAATTTTTCCTTATTGATAGGCAACAAATTAATATCTCCCATAATCAGTTTTGCCAATGGTTTTATAATAAAATGAGCATCATAACCGCTGAGATTATGAAAGAGAACGGGAATATAATGTGCATCTTTATAGTTAAGATTACAGTGTTGATGAGCACTACCTCTATACTCACCTGTCTGATGATTGTGATCACGTACACGCACATCTTTGTCGGTGAAAGGTTGTTTACAAATGTAACAGCATACTGATTTTTGAAATGAATCGTTTTCCTGCTGGCTAATATCCATAGGCTCTATAGTTGACAATATATTATTTACTTGATATGCTATAGATTGTAATTCTTTTACAAACCATTCCATACAGTCGGCACCACGATATATATTAAATCGAGATAAACTATCGTCATATGAACATTTTAAATAATATGCAACACTAAATGGAACATGTTTTTGATAAACCCCCACATTTTAGGAAACAACATTCTTTTCTTTCTCTAAAACACACTCCACGTCCGCGTATATTGAAAATGGTACTTTTTCCTGGTATTTATAGTCTTTAAATTCTATTTTTGTACCTTCTTCGGGCATTTTAATTTTGGTTTCATTTACACTATTACAATTTCTAATATGTCTTAAATGTGATTCTTTAGTTGCAAAATGATTTAAACACGTATCACATAATAAAGTTTGAGTGTGGCTCTTATGCAGTTGAGTTGTAACCAATCTCGATAAGTTTCTTATCCAACAGAAATGGAACTGCCCCTCATCGTTGGATATCATTAGTAAATGTATAGCATCTTTATTAATTTGAGTATTTTTACTAATATATATGGGCAGTACTGAATTTTTACCAAATTTGTTTTTTCTTTCTAGCGTATATACATTTATACGTAAATCATTCATTGTCTCAAATTTTGATATATCTTTTAATTTCATTGGAAATTCTAGTCCCGAGTACTTTAAAACTTCATTGAAATGTGGATATGAAAATATTCTATCAGAATTCTTATGTATTGGATATAGTGCTGACACTACCGACCACAAAAAACAATATTCATCATCATTTTTTACATTAACTACAGCCTTTTTATTTTTAATATCTTGAGGTAACTCAATATATTTACCTACTGTTAATGGCGTGTAATGATTTAAATTTACTTTTAAATGTAATATCTCGAGCAAACTCCAACCTGAATAATAATAATAATAATAATAATAAAGGGTCTTTATTTTCCAACATAAGGTAATATGTACATAATTAGAGAGAATAAACGCAATATGTGTAGTTGGAAAAGCGCCGAAGATCAGATAGCACTTCCACAAGGAACATGCTCCTGTTTTCCATCTTAAGCGCTAGATTTCTACATATTTACAAATAAACAGTGTACGACATAAAAAGAAAAAATGCTGTTTTCACAATAACAAGTTGGATAGATTCAGTAGTTAGTAGTACTACGAATAGTTTAGATTGGCATCCCTAGGTCAGTAAGAAATTTTAAAGGTTTATAAGATATTTTTTGTAATTGTATTTAAACGCAGATAATGATTTTTTTTTTATTTGAGACGGTATCGAGTTGTAAATTTTCGTGATTTGGTATGAGAACGATCGCTTAAACAATTCGGTTCGATGGGGAGGCGGAGTAAGCGTTCCTTTGTAACGTATATTTATATTATGTACGTCTGCTCGAAATGAGATTTTGTTATTTAGATATTTTGGAGCTTTATGGGTAATAATTTTATGAAATAAGCAAGCTGAATGTAGCAAACGCCTCTTAGACATATTTAGCCACTCGATCTCAGACAGTTTATGTGAGACATGATGTCTACGTCTTATCCCAAAAATTAATCGTAGACACGAGTTTTGAACTACCTGAATTCTGCGCGCATCTTCGGCATCTATGCACGGGCCATATACAGTATCAGCAAAGTTAAATTTGGACAGCACTAAGGACTCGCAGAGCATAATTTTAACTTTTCGATTAAGAAAATGCCTGTTGTTATATATCATTTTTAGATTTGTGTATGCCAGTCGGATGCAATTACTAATGTGAGGCTTAAATTTTAAAGAAGTATCAAAAATTAGTCCTAAATTCTTGGCTTTTTCAACAGGTGCTATATTATGACCGTCTACTGTTATCTGTAGTCTATTTGCAAGTTCAGATCTGACATTAGGTTGTCCAAATAACAAAACTGAGGTTTTAGAAGCGTTAATATTTAGAGAATGTGATTTACATTTCTCGATTAAAGTATTGATATCACGGTTAATTTTGTTAACTGCATCTGCATAGTTATGTGGGTAGAAAGAGTAGTACAGCTGCGTATCGTCGGCATAACAGTGCATATTACAATGTACAACAAACCTCCAAAAGTGGGAGGTATAAAGAGTATATAACAAGGGACTTATTATTGATCCCTGCGGAACCCCCGATGACACACCGACAGGGTCAGACATTTTATCGTCAATTTTTACTCTTTGGGTCCTTCTTGTTAGATAACATTGAAAAAAGTCAATAGCTTTGCTACCTAGACCAATAGCTTGTAATATTGCTAAGAGTATTTCATGATTTATTGTATCGAATGCTTTTGTAAAATCGATAAGAACAAGTACTGTAGCCTTTTTATTGTCTGTCTCTTTCAGTATGTCATCAGATATATTTAACAACGCCGTCTCACAGCTGTGTAATGGACGAAATCCTGATTGTGTTTCAGGTAGTATATTATACCTTGTAACATGCTCACGAAGCTGCGATTCTACCACCCTTTCCAGCACCTTTGATAACGTAGGCAGGATGCTTATAGGCCGCAGGTCCTTGAATTCAACGGGGTTAGTATTTTTGGGAATAGGCAAAATAAGCGCTTGTTTCCAAGCCTCCGGAAAAGTACCATTTTCTAAACAAAAATTTATAATATGGGTTACGTGAGGCAAAATATAAGGACAACACATTAACACTAGCTTAATATTGAGATCATCATAACCCTGAGCTGTAGTTTTAATTCCATAGAGAATTTTTTGAACATCAAATGTAGAGACAGCTTTGAAATGAAAGGTATCTATTTCTGAATTTTTCATATTTTTATAATAATCTACAGTTGTTTGATTTGCTGGCACATGAGGTATACTGCTTACATAATAATCGTTAAGACTATCAACATTATTCTTTAAATAATCAGGAATAGGGCTTTTAGTTTTCTTAAGGTTTAATAACTCCAAATCCCGCCATATTTTGTTCACCCCGTTTACTCTAAGTATGTGTTCAAAGTACGCCCTCTTTTCATTTCTACATGCAAGTGTTGTATAGTTTCTCAATTGTTTATAATAGTTATGATGCACTACACTTTTTGTTCGTTTCCACCTACTGCGAGCCTTATTCCTAAGCGAAATGAGTAAACGCAGATTATCAGTTAGCCATGGTGAAAAGTTCTTTGTAATTTTAATAGTTTTAAGAGGTGCATGAATATTTATAAGATTTAATAAGTTTTCGTTCAAAAACTTTAACTTGCCATTAATATTATTAATGTTGTATATTATTTCAAAGTTAATTAAAGTAAGATCGGCATGGAATTGATTTTGATCAAAATTTCTAAAATTTCTTATTGTTTTATAAACAGGTTTGATTGCATTGCTCTTAATATTTAACTCACAGTAAGTTAATTCGTGATCAGACAAATGGTCAAGAGAGATTACATTTACATTTCTTACAATATTATCAGTATTTGAAGTTATTATAAGATCAATCAGTGTTGCCGAATTAGGCGTAAGACGAGTAGGTGAGTTCACAATTTGTATTAGGTTAAAAGCTTCGAGCATTGAGTTAAGTTTTTGAAAAGCAGGCGAGTTAATTTTTAATAGGTCTATGTTAAAGTCACCAAGACAGAATACATCATCATATTGAGGCAGCAAATCAGAAAACTGTGATTCTAACACATTTAGAAATTCAATGTATGATGAGTCTGGCTGCCTATACACAACTCCTATCGCGAAATTTTGCTTGTTTATTTTAATTTTTACCCATAATTGTTCTATACTATCATCGCTCTCAATAATAGATAAGGAAAAGGAATCTTTGACGTACATACCCACTCCACCTCCTCTCCCCCTTGAACGATCCCTTCTTACCAACTTATATCCCTCCATTGTAATAAAATTGTTTGTTGTGTTAGGGGTCATCCAGGTTTCGGTTAAGCATATTACAGAATAATTGGCTGATAGGACGTGTTCTTTAAGTTCATCGAATTTAGGCAAAAGTGATCTGATGTTGAGCTGAGCTAAGGTTACCAATCCATTCATATCTGACTACAAAGAGAAAGAGAAAAACAAATTAACAAGACAAAGAAAACAGTGCGTAAAATTACAAAGCAAGAATAAAAAATGTTTATTTTGCTTATACTAGCAGTGATAATAAAAAAAATTAAACTGAATAAGGTCAAAAGTTTATATACTACATTTCTCAAGCAGCGAAGGTCGATAACAAGTATTTCTGAGGTTACAACTTAAAATGAAATTGGAAATTGTTTATAACAGCTAAATAACTAAAATTTAACTTCACATCAATTAACGTAACAGGTATTTTCCGAATATTTGGATTAATCAAGGAAAAGTTTAATAATAATGTGCAGAAACCAACAAAAATTAGCGGATACGAAATTTAAAAAGAGAATAACTAAATAAATGATAACATATGCAAAACATAGGTAAGAACCTATTAATAACTAAATAAATAATATTATAATTTATAATAGATGCAATCCAAACAGAGCGGCAAGGTTGTGATGCAACTGCAGGTATCTGCATTTGGACAGAGGTATTTTATTATTTGTGGTTTGTTTGTTTACAGTTTTGTAGGTCTGCCTGCGTTCGAAGATAATGCCTCTGATTATTTACGAGGACCGTGACCACTCCATCGTTTGTCCATGCACTTCGATAGCCCCATGTGTGCTGAGCGTCTTGAAGTAGTTTTTGACGCGCAGATGTAAGGTCTTCTTGTATGCGATAGCCAGAGCCTTTTAGTTTACTTTTGTTATTGAATATCAGTTGCTTAGTTTTATAGTTCAAAAATTTTATTATAATTTGCCGTGGTTTATTATCTCGCATTTTTCCAACACGATGAGCCCGTTCTATGCTGTCTTTGGGTAGTTTAACTGCCAGTTTTTCCTCCAGTAACTCAATCACCTTATCTTCCACTTTTTCGGCAGGATGTTCTTCCAGTCCAAACACACGCAGATTACTGCGTCTAGAGTACTGTTCCAGAGCAGACAGTTTTTCGTGTAACAAAACATTTTCACTTTTTAGAACACTGATATCACTCTCAAGTTTAACAAATTTGTAATTTAAAGCACTTAACACCTTGTCGCTAATCTTCGCAACAAGTTCCATTATAAACGTTTCATTCTCTAGAGAGGCTTTTATGCAATTTGATACACTCTGGTTTATTTCAGCTACCTGTTCTCTGGTTAAGGGCATTTTAAATTTAAAACTTGTGAATATTAGATTCAGAATATGAACGACCTCGCTTGCTTGAAAACACGTCTAGTCGCCACGAAGCATTCACGTTCTTGAAAATCTTCTAATTTCGTCAACAACTTATTCTCAACATTAGTCTCATACCACTCTTTTAAATTGGTGCCAGAATCAATTTTTTCATTTTTAGTACCAAACGTTTTTAAATCTATCTCGCCACTACTAGGTTTTATAAAATATGCACTAAATATTACATTAGCTTTAAGCATTAACTTATCTTTTATAAATTCAGAATTGTTATCTAGACTACACTCAATAAAAGATTTGGGTGTGGTATTTGATGCTGAGTTTAGGTTTGTAAATCATATTAATGGAATTGTGTCTTCTGCTTATAAAATGTTAGGTTTCATAGTACGCAGCTGTAAGGAATTTAAAAATATTTCTACTATTATGGCATTATATTTTGCTTTTGTACGTTCAAAATTAGAGTACGCAAGTATCATATGGAATCCAATTTATGAATGTCATATAACGTCTATAGAAAATGTACAAAGAAAACTTTTAAAATATTTGTGGTTCAAGGTGTACCATGTCTATCCGCCTAGAGGTTTTGAGCACTTAACCTTACTAAATACATTTAATATTAATTCATGTGAACACAGAAGGGTACGTATCAGTTTGACTTTTCTCTTTAATTTGCTACATAATAAAGTTGAATGCTCATATTTGTTGCAAAAGTTAAACTTTCACGTGCCTCGAATACATTCTAGACAGTCATCGCTATTCTATTTACCTGGCGCTCGAACTAATATTATATTTAAATCTCCTATCTATACCATGTGCAGTAATTATAACCGTATAAGCAGCCAATGTGATATTAATAATTGTACATTACCAAAACTAATAGAACTTATTGGTGAATAAACAAATATATTTAAGTTATTAGTTATTATATTAAAATAAATATCAAATAAATTCGAATTTATGATTAGTTACTAAGTTATACTTACTCTTACTGTTTATCCGTATATCTAATATTGTCTTGTTATTGGCTATATGCTGTTAGACAATAAATACATTATTATTATTATTATTATTATTATAATTTGTTTTACTTTTATTGAGAAACTTCTGTATGCTTTTGCAAGAAATTCTTGTGGTTCCTTATAACCTAAATTTACAATCATACCTGTTCTTATTCTACTGTTAAAACAAGATTCTACATCTTCCCATACCAACTTGTTCTTTTGCTGCTGCTGCTGACCACTCCCTACACCCGCCCCCTTCTTTGCTAATTTTGCTTTTAAATTTCTCAATAATTGCCGTTGACCCTTTAATAAACTTAAATTTGCCTCTAGCCTGAATGGATTTTCATTTTTAAAACTATGCTTACGGACAAATCGACTAACAATTAAAATGGTTTTATTTACATGTTTAATCCATTTGTCAGCCTCATCACTATATTTTACAATCGCTATCGCGTCTTTGATTGTTTTTATTGAGTTCGAACTTAATTCGGTAACGCTGTCTGTCGCAGACATGTTCGCGTGCGTGCAGTTGTAATACTAACTTGCAAACAGCCGAGCCGGTCTATTTATTCATCGTCGCAGCTGATAATGGAGGTCTGCGTCAGCAAAAAAATTCCAAACAAAGACAGCAAAACAATGGATGCCGTTGTTCAACAACATCCTGCAAGAATAGACATGTCTGCGTACTCAGACGATGACTCACATCCGGTCGAGCCTGGGAACATTTTGATAAACGTAGAAATCTTGTAAAATTTCAAAAAATGACACTTTTAACCCAAAAATTCATCGTGGGAATCTTTCAAAATTTGACATTTAGCCCTTTAGACCTTGACCCCGGCTAGACCCGCGACCTCGCCTATAGGTACTCTACTTACGACCCTCACAGATAAAGAAGTAGAAATAATAGAAGAAATGCAGAAATATAACGTGCAAATACAAAGAATATCCGAAGTAAAGAAGAAAGGAAGTGGCATAAAAATGATGAGTAAAGGATACACCTTGAGATATTCAGGAACACCCACAGGTAGTTGGGCAAAAGATGGTGTAGGCATAATACCCAGTGGCGACCTAGAGAAAAGAGTAACACAATGGGAAGCGATAAACGCTAGAATAATGACCATAAATGCAGACCCAAAATAAACATGTGATAATAATGGGAGACTTGAATGCCCACATAGGCGACAACATGGAATTAGGACAGGAAACTATGAGGGACACGGATTACCAGGAGAAATTAACACAAATGGAGAGAGAATGCTCGACTTCTGCATAGTAAACCAGATCTTAGTAGGGAATACCTGGTTCCCACACAAAAGTATTCACAAAATAACGTACGAAGCAGAAGAGTTGAAACATAAAAGCCTGATAGACTTTATAACCTACACCAGAAGTATGAGATACGCAATACGTAACATCAAAGTAATCAGAGGCGCGGAATTAAACAGTAAACATAGATTGGTAATAGCAGATACCAACATACAAAAACCACCTAGAGAAAGCACAAGTACTCATACACGAATAAAACTGGAAGCACTGGAAAATCCAGAAATAAGACAAACTTATGAAAACACTCACAAACAGCTTGCATTCTAAAAAAGAACAAGAAAGGCAAGAAGAAAATTCATAGGATCTAGATAAGAAATGGAACTGCTTATAAGAGACAATGATACAAACAACACAAGAAGTATGTGGCACAAAGACAGTAAGGCAAAGCTCAAACCAAAAGAGAACTAAATGGTGGAATAACGAGGTTAAACAAAAAATTAAAGAAAATAAAGAAGCCTGAAAAACATACATAAGGGAAAAACAGAAAATAATAAAAGAAACTACATTACAAAACGAAATGCAACAAAAGAGGAAGTAAAAGTAGCCAAAGCAAAGGCGTGAGAAGATTTTGGAAAGAAAATAGAAGAAAATCACATAGAGAATCAGTAAGTAAAGAATGTGAAAAACTGTAGAGAACTACAAACTAAAACAAGTAAAATTTTAGAAGCATGGAAAGAATATTTCACACCAAAATTGCAGGGGAACAATGAAACACCACCGCCTGAAGAACAGGAATTAGAAGATACGATAAATTAGAGAGAAGAAATAAAAGAAGAAAAAGTAAAAGGGCACTGAGTACAATCAAAATCGGTAAATGACCAGGTTAGGACAACCTAACCCCTAATTAAAAGAGGAGGCCCACTAGTAGGAAAATGGCTAACAAAAATATACCAACAGGCATGGTCAGAAGAAAAAATTCCAAAGAGCTGGGAAAACAATATCATCATTCCCATATATAAAAATCTGGTGTGATACACTCACACAACTTCCTTTTACAGTGATCTTATAATTAACCAAAAATTTGATTTTTAATTTTGAAGCATTTGTCAAACGTTTTCAAAAATTACAAATTCTACAAAAACGGTACAAAATAGAGCGTTAGTTGAAGAGACAAATGTTCTCTAAAATTTTAAGCTGAATTAAAAAATTTAATAATATACCGGGTGTTCTCTTTAAAATAGGAGTTAATAAAAACATAGAAATAACAAAAGAAACCCATTTTAGAAGTATTCAAATGAAAAATCACCTACTTCACATCAATACACATTAAAAATGTAAAGTTTGAACAAAATCGTTAGAGCCGTTTTTGAAAAAATCGAAAAAAACTGAAAATCACAAGAGGAAACACCTACTTCCGGTTATGCGATTTTCTTCAAATGCTTGCTGTCTCATCTAAATAGTACACAAAACGTAGATATATATGAAGTTTCATCGTCATACCTCTTTTCGTTTTTGAGATATTCTGTTCACAGACAGACACACAGACCGGCCAATCAACAAAAACATGTTTTTTGGGTTCAAGGGACTCGAAAACGTGAAGATCTGTTGAAAACTCAATTTCGAATTTTTTGGGTGAATCCAATACTTCCTTTATTGTAAAAGGAAGTAAAAAGGGACACTCGACAAATTGTGATAACTACAGAGCTATCTGCTTATCACCAGTAGCACTTAAAGCATACACCAGAATAATAGAAAAACGCCTGAGATCCGAAGTAGAAGAAAGCATACACGACGAACAAGCAGCCTTCCCACCGGGAAGACAGACACAAAATAACATATACACAATAAGAGCCATAATAGGAAAATCAATAGATAAAGACAAAGAGTTATATTTAGCGTTTCTAGACCGACAATCTGTATTTGACCTAGTACCAAGAGAATACATATGGAAGGCACTAGAAAAACTACAGGTGACCCCCTAATACGAAGAATAAAAAGCCAAATAAAAACATAAAAGGAAAAGTGCGATTAAACGGACAAACATCGGAAGAATTACAAATGGTCACAGGGATCAAGCAAGGGGACAGCCGAAGCCCCCTACTTTTTATCATATATATTGCAATGACCCTTATCTAGCTATTGTGTACTATTATGAGTAATAATGTAATTAAATAGGTGCAAATAAAATAGGTCACCACACAATATTTAGTTTTACCATTTGCTAAGATCAAACTGACTGATTAACTTATTTTGTTGGGTACGCCAAATTGAGAATTATTCTTAAGGTAGTTTTCCCTTTATTTAATCCATTCATCTGATATAATAACTTCGCTATCTCATTTGAAAACAGAGACATGAAAATAAAAACTCAATCTCTCGGGTCTGAGGTTCCTAAATTTGTACGTTAAAATCTTAATGATACGCCACTGAAAAAGTAGACGGGTGAACTAAAAATTAGGCGTACTGCGCCGTCGCTATACTGAAATGTCAAAATCTCGCACAAAAGTTCGAGTTACCTGTCAGCTCGCGTATAATTGAATTATCAAGCACTTAAATGAACAAATTTTTACGGTAAGATTTTGAATAATTGCGCCTTCAAGTGGCGTCTTATCGTTCTATTGTTTTTTCAGGCAAATCTATCATTGGCCCATTTTAAAAGGACGCTTAAAATTGCATTTGTTTACTGGGGCCTTCAATTGACGATTTATTTCGCAAATCCTGGGAAAACACCTCGCCATACACAGGAACTTTTACTATATTCGTATTCTCCAGGTCGTAATTACGGTATGATGTGATTTTCATGCCAATCGCGCAGATAAAATTTTCATAATGAACTAACCTCACATTCGTAGGAGTCGCAGCATACTTATGGTGATGTTGGCTGAAATCTTCGCCCCCGGACTGCTCGGACCGCCGCTCTGCGTTGGGGCCTGATGTACGGAGCTGCTCGAACAATCTTGACACCCTCGGCCTTCTTACGATGCTGTGGTTTGGTTTTGCGAGAGCTGCCTTGTAGCCGTTTTCCTGCCGATGTCGCCTCGGACCGAAAATCACTCAAGTGCGTGGAAAATCTTGCCTCCAATTGTGCTGATACACTGCAATTCGCTGATCACGATGGTGCTATTTTTATTTTTATAATTTTATGCCTTCTATAAAAATTCTTTAATTTAAGTCAGAGCAAAACTCAGGTAACTTTCACTAATTTATTCAAAACAATTGCTCTCCTGTCGTATTTGACAAAACACTGTCTACAAATTTTATCTTCAGGAAGTTCAAACCATGTCTAATTACATATCTTATAAACTAAATTAACATATTTGATCAATTTAATTATAATTTCTTATACACTAAAATTATTGTCTTTTGAATTGTTCATTTCTCATCGTTTTAATCCGCCACTCACTTGATTTTATAACACTTAAATGCCCATTGTTTATCACTACACTGAATCGTTTGTTAATATACCAACATTGTCTCATTTTCTGCTATTTGAATTTCATCTAATTTCTTGCCACTGCAATCTCTTCAAATTCCCAAGTCTGGTATTTTCATGTAATAAATGACAAGACTGGCTTTTCTATGTTCTTTGCCTTATCTTTCTGGTCATTCTTATTCTCACCTTTATTCTAAAATGTTCATTTCCTATTCATTCCCTAATGACTTTACTTTCTACGCTTCCTATTTTAAGCTGTGTCTAACTTGAACTTTCTGTGCCCATTTCTTAATTAATTTAGACTCGGCTTCTACTTTGTGCAAATCTATTATATTCTGCTTACAATTATATTGTTAAACCCAATACAAGGAACTTGAGTTTCCATATTTCTGTGCCTATTCGCGTTTTTCTGCGATTCTGGACCGGATGTTGAGGTGGCGTAATTTCTCGGAATTTGCATCAGATGGGAGTTTGAGAATGTAGACAGGTCCAGTCTTGCAGATGCAGGATGTTATTGAACAATGACGTCCATTGTTTGAGAAAATCTGCACGATAATTGGACAACGAAGCCATTGTTGTCTGGAGGAATTTTTGCTGACCTCCATTATCAGATAAACAGAATGTTATTGTCTAGAGATTAAAATGTGCAAAGCCGGTAAAGATTGAACAATGAAAGTCATTGTTTGAGAAAAAAAATCAGCACAACTGCTAAATTGAATGCTGTCTTTGTTTGAAAAATTTTTGCTGACGCTGTTAAAAGTCTAATTTTGAAATGTTTACAAGAATCCTACACCGGATGTGAGTCATTGTCTGGAAATGTCAGACTTGTCAAAACCTGCCTGCCTGCCTGTCTATCTTCTGCGCAATTAAACAATGAAGCCATTGTTTGAGAAATGTGTAAGGTTGCAAAAAATAAACCGAATTAATTGTATGGAGTCATTGTGGTCTAATAGTATATATCGAGTTATTTCCAGCTAAAAGACGCAATATGAAAATCCAAACCATTTTAAATACCTTGTTAAGTTTTTGTTTTATTACGCGTTCAACGAGATGTATGTCTGGATATTTAACTTTTTGAAACTCAAGATCGTAGAAACAACCTCGAATAGGCCGATTGGAAGCATCTTTTAGTAGATAGGTAATGTGTTCCATCCCACTGGAGGACTGTAGGTAGACAGTATTGAACATAATACAAAAGTGTTGGGGTCTTAGAGACATTGAGAGTAATTCTCAACATTGTTTGTAAGCAAAGTAAATATTACGTGTTTTTTCCGTACTTTATTAAATACAAATTGTCGAAATTGAGCCGATAGTTATTTATTTCGCTTTTTGCTGTTGGATTTATGTATAGCATCCCTCACTTTAGCAATTAGCAAGTTTCTAAAGAAATATTATTATTATGCTGTAGAGATTTACAGGCTACAGTTCGGAGTGTAAACTGAGTTAAAAATTTCTATACAGCTATTAGCAACAGTACCATTTAATTGCATATTGTTTTCTTTTACGTAAGACGCAAATTTTAGATTAGATTGTTTTAATATAGGCTCGAAAGCACTGCTGACAGACAGGCAGAAAACTTGTAATGCAGCTGCCTAACCGGGCCTTGTCAAATATCGAACAGCAATATATATTAGTAAAAAATACTCTTCCAGGTTAAAAGTTTGATGTAGTTTTAGCCAATCTTATACACATATATAATTCCAGCACTAAAAAATGGTAGGAAGCGGAGTCTTAAACAGCAGAATTTTATAATACAAAACAGGGGCGATAAAATAATCGTGTGTACCACTCAGAATTTTTCAGTTTATCCGATTCGGCAACTTCCGCATATCGCAAAAACAAACACCTTCTTTGTTGTTGTGTTAGCACCTTGGCTTTAAGAATGTTATGGTAGTATATTTACGAAATTCGACGCCACAGCACTATATGTTTTAACTACATTCTTCAATAACTACAACAATAAAAAGCAGCTTAAAATAGTGTTTCTAAAAGGAGTGGTGGTGTAGTTTTATAATTTGAATTTCGATTTCTTACATCAGTTTTTGGTTGCAACGAGCATAGTTGTAGCAGAGATATTTGACGAATAGAAGACTATAGAAGATATAAACAGACAGTAATATTAATCTAAAATTGAATTAACTAATATTATTAACAAAGTTGTTAAACGTATGATAAAGGCAGTTACTAATTACTTAATAAATACAATTGTCCTATATCCGGTATTCATAGTTTATGTCTTAATCTGATTTTAATAGTCGATTAGACTCGAATAACTAATGTTATTACAATGCTTATATCCGGTATTCATGGTTTATGTCTTAATCTGATTTTAATAGTCGATTAGAGTCGAATAACTAAGATTATTACAATGCTAAAGACTGTACGCAAAAAGGTAAGATATCAAAATTTTAAAATAAAACCTAGAGAATAAGAATTAAATAAAATAAAGCCAAGTAAAAGCTATTAGGCCACAACAATATATTAGTAAAAAATACTCTAATTAATAAAGATGCTATAGATGATAACCAACGGTGAGGGACAGTTCATTTTTGCCGGATAAAAACTTATCTAGATTGGTTACAAATCAGATGTATAAGAGAAAATCTCAAACTTGTTTAAAAACATTTTGTAACTAAACAATCACACTAGAAATTGTGTAAATAAAGCTAAAATTAGAAGGAGGCGCAGGCTATAGAAAATACCTGTTGAGACTTGTGGATGTGAGCGTCTGGGAATGTGCAAGGTTGCTAAAAATAAACCGGATGTCTGAGGTTTCTGCGTAGGTTTGCGCGAGGGTCTGCGCAGGTCAGCGCGAGGGTCTGCGCAGGGGTTTTTGCACAGGTCTGGGCGAGGGTCTGCGCGAGGGTTTTTGCGCAGGTTTGGCGAGGAAATTCAAATTCTGCGTAGGTTTTGGCGGGAAATTCAAATTCTACTCAGTTTTCGACGGTAAATTTTAAATAATGATCAGGTTTTTGGCGCGAAATCTGGGAATGTACAAGGTTGCTAATAAATGTATGGTTAATAAATTTGCTTAAAATTGACGTAAATTTACAGTCACTGGTTGTAAGCACCGAATGTAAATATTAAGTGTTTTTTCTGTATTTTATTAAATGCACAGTCTCGAAATTGAGTCGATAGTTATTTATTTCGCTTTTGTTGTTGTTGGATTTATATACAGCAGGACAGCATCCCACACTTTAGCAATAAGCAAGTTCCTAAAGAAATATTATTATGCTGTAGAGATTTACAGGCTACAGTTCGGAGTGTAAACTGAGTTAAATATTTCTATACAGCTATTAGCAACAGTACCATTTAATTGCATATTGTTTTCTTTTACGTAAGACCCTAATTTTAGATTCGATTGTTTTAATATAGGTTTGAAAGCACTGCTTAGACAGATAGACAGGTAGACAGCTAGACAGGTAGACAGCTAGACAACTAGACAGCTAGACAGGTAGACTGGTAGACAGGTAGACAGGCAGCCAGGCAGGTAGACAGACAGGCAGGTAGACAAAAGTTGAGAAATTGCACGGTGAGGGGAATTGACTGTCCCATATGGATGAACTCGAGTCCATTATCGACTTTATCAATTGGTTCGGATACCTGATTAATGGAAACATTTTTGCGACATAAGATTGGGGGAAAAATATAATTATACTAAGGAAATTCAAATTCTGCGCAGGTTGGTGGTAAATTTAAATTATGCACAGGTTTTTGGCGGGAAATTCAAATTCTGGGCATCATTTGACGGTAAATTCAAATTCGGCACAGGACAAATGAATCAATTTAGATTTGACACAGGGGCTATATTTGCGCGTTGCCAGATGTTTAAGCGGATGTGGGCGTCTGGCCGAATCTTATTGTCTGGGAGATGTCATTGTCTAAAAATAATGATGACTTTTTGGAGGGCTAAGAGTCTCATTTGAAATTTTACAAGATTCCCATGATGAGTTTTGAGGCTAAAAGTCTAAATTTTGAAATTTTTACAAGATTCTCTCTCGCTTAATCAAGTTTCATAAATATTACGTGCTTTTCCAGTATTTTAGTAAGTATACAGTTTCGAAATTGAACCGATAGTTATTTATTTCAACCTGTTCCACTCTTACAAATATTCGAACATATAGAGCAAGACTCATAACTTCGAATAAGTTAGCCTATCATCACCTTTATTGCAGGTGCTAATAGAGGCTATATTTGCATGTCGCCAGATGTTTAAACAGATGTAGGCGTCTGACCGGATGTTATTGTCTGGACATCTGTCGAATGCGGCTAATGAGGGTAGGTCAATGACCTCCATTATGTGAGCCGGATGTGATTGTTTGAAAAATGCGTGTTCTAATACTGTAATAAATATCTATGGTCAATTCTGCATTCTTTTAGTGCTTGTACGATGGCAGTCATTTCCATGGTGTCGAATGCTTTCTGGAAATCGACGAATATCAGGACTAGCGGTCTATTATATTCTATTGTTTTTTCGATTAGGATTTTAATACATTGCAGATGGTCGTTCGTTCCATAACCCGCGCGAAATCCGGCTTGCTGGATTATTCGGGTGAATATTTTGTACAGATGGTTCAAAAGACCGATGGGTCTATAGTTTTCCAAGTTTGTTTCATCCCCTTTCTTGTAGAGAAGTATCGTTATTGAATTGTTCCAACTTGTAGGTATATTCTGATTTTGTAAGCACAAGTTGAACAGTTTTTCTAGCCTATCTATTAGTGTGGGACCTCCCAATTTTATGGTCTCTGTGACAATCCCGTTTTCCCCTGGAGCTTTATTGTTTTTCATTTTCTTAAAAGCGTTGTAAACCTCTGTTTTGGTGATATCAGGGATGTCTTCAGATCCTACGTTCATGACTTCGAAAGTGTCTTGTTCTAGATCTAGGTCAAATTGAGTTCTATATAAAGTTTCATAAAACTCTTCTACTATACCTAATATCTTTTTTCTGTTTGTTATTAGCTATTTCCTTTTATTCTTAAATTTGTGAATTTTCTTTTTTCCGTTTGTCCATTTGCTTCTACGTATTTTCATACTCCTATTTTCTTCGATGGTCTGCATAATCTTATTTTTTGTATTTCCGTATGTTCTTTCTAATGGTTTTTGATACTTCCTTATTGATGGCATTTATTGTTTGGTGGTCTACATTTTCTCCTTTTAAAAGTTTTCTTCTTTCTTCCATTTTCATTTCTGTTTCTCTGCTAATTTTCTCTTCTTTTTTATTTCTAGGACATGACTTTTCTTTTGCTTCCGTTATGGTGTTAATAATCAGGTCGTGCACGGTCTTTATGCCATTTGTCGGAGGATTATTTTTCAAAGCCTCACTGATGCATTTTTCAAATTCTTGTCCATTTTCTGGCTGCGTCCAGCGCTTTTATTTTTCTCTTTCTGACCATTTTATTCCGCTCTTTGTTGATGTCTACTTCTATAGTCGCCCTTACCATTCTGTGGTCACTTCCCGTTGTAAATCTATTTAATACCGTGACATCTTTAAATATGTGTTTTTTGTCTGTGATAAAGTAATCAATCTCGTTAAACGTTTTTCCGTCTGGACTCCTCCATGTCCATCTTCTGTGGAGTTTCTTGTAAAAGAAACTATTTATTTGGTATAAGTTTTTTTCTAGTAGGTAATTCAATAGCATATCGCCTCGAGGGTTTCTGCCTGGACTACCAACTTTCCTAATGCATGCTCTGATGGGTCATTTTTATTCCAATTTTGGCGTTAAGGTCTCCGCATAGAATGGTAAAGTGTGCCGGGTTTTGTTCAAATACTTTGGTCACGTCGTCATAAAACATCTCTACTTCGTCATCGTTGTAGTCCGAAGTCGGTGCATAAACCTGAATAATTTTTAATTTATATCTGCTATTAAGTTTAAGGATAAGACATGCTACTCTTGTAGATATTTTCTCTATGGCAACATTATATTTCTTTTAATGTGTAGTATAGTTTTGAACAGCACCCAGTATAATTTAGTTCTTCTCTTACACATCGTAATAAATTATTCAAAGTAAAACATTCTTTTTTTAAATCCCTTATTTACTTCTTAATATCTTCCCTGAAACTATATTCCACAAGTTACAAATTCATTTTCTTGATTCATATCTTCATTCGATTGTTGCTAGAGTTGTAATTTTGGGGAAAACTCCAGTATAGTGCACTGGTATATTTTGACATTTACGGAATATTCGCAGAAACTCTTTTGTCGTGGGGGAATTCAAATTCAATATTACCTTATTGTCTACGATCACGCACATGCACTTAAGCACCAGTGCGAAGCCGGACAACTCGGCGCCGCCATCTCGGCGCGGGGCCAGCTCGGCGCCGGGACAACTCGGCGCGGAGCCATCTCGGCGCGAGGCCATCTCGGCGCCGAATTCAAATTTACAAACTATATTGTGCACTACGTAAGAAAATTATTATAAAAAAATAATAAACAGAGTGATCGCCAAAAAGCTGTCATCAAATGAACAAAAAATTGAGAATTTTATGGAAAATCAAACACTGACGACCAGAGGTGGTTGCAAAGTGATTACAAATGAGCCAAACAAAAGTTGTCACATGACTTCCGTTATCAGTAAAATTTTACGTTTTTTTTAAATAATTACGAAGCATGCATTAACTATTAGTCAAGATAGAGACACATTTTACGAAAAAAAGTTTTCTGCCCTTGAGATTGGTCAGCCAGCTAAAACTACCACACAATAAAAAATCTCGTTAAAATCTTAAATTCCGAAAAATAGCTTTTTTTGGATTTACACAATTTTGAAAAACGCCATTTTCTATGTAGTGCTTTTTATATGACAAATATTTCTTTAATGTTTATTTTCCAAATCAAAGAATTTTATTTTTTTATTATGAAATAAAAAAGATTTTGAAAAATGTTTGCTTTTCCATAGCCGTCTTTGTTAAAAGTAAAATTCTTTGATATGGGACCTAAACATAAAAGATAATGTGAGAGATCAAAGTTGGCAGAGAATTTTGAAATTTGGAATAGGAACCTAGATGTTGATTCTAAACAACTTTTCTTAATAATATTTGTCGTATTTGCTACATAAAAGACACGCTACTCTACAGTAATAGTTATTTACCTAACAAGTTCGTAACTTTCCCGAATGAACACTTTGTTTGCAGTACGACCGAAGGGAGTGCTGCATGTAGTGCGAATTCGGGAAAATTCTTCCCGAAGGAGTTAGGTACAATGTTTTTTGTAACGAATAACTGATAATATTTTAAAAAATAAAAAGATTATTATTTAGTGTTTTACTAATTTACTGAGTTGACAGCACAAATCACTAAAATTTTATTCCTATCTTACGCACCTGTTAGTTTTTGTCGACGTTTACAACGCCTTTGGTGTTTGCAGGCGCCATTAAACCAACGAGGGACAATCCTCTATATAATAAAGGAGAACGATCCAGACGTGTGTGTCCCGAGGGCACCCTTGGAGAGGGGCAGAACCTCGAGGGCCCCCTTAGAGATAGGCGGAGCCCCGAGGGCCGCTTTGGAGAGGGGCGAAGCCCCTAGAGCCGCCTTGAAGAGGGGCGGATTCCCGAGGGCTTGCTTGAAAATGAGCGGATCCCCGAGGGCTCCCTTGGAGAAGAGCGGAGCCCTGAAGGACCCCTTGGAAAGGGGCGGAGCCCCGAGGGCCCGCTTGGAAATGAGCGGACCCTTGAGGGCCCCCTAGGAGAGGGACGGAGCCCCGAGGGCCCGCTTGGAAATGAGCGGACCCTTGACGGCTCCCTAGGAGAGGGATGAGCCCCGAGGGCCCGCTCGGAAATGAGCGGAGCCCCGAGGGCCCCCTAGGAGAGGAAAGGAGCCGCGAGGGCCCCCTAGGAGAGGAAAGGAGCCCCGAGGGCCCGCTTGAAGATGAGCGGAGCCTTGAGGGCCTCCTAGGAGAGGGGCGGAACCCCGAGGGCCCGCTTGGAAATGAGCGGAGCCCCAAGGGCTCCCTAGGAGATGGGCCAACGTAATAGGCCTAAAAATGGTGGTAAATTCCTCATCTAAATTTGAAAAATGCTTCGAAATTACTGCTCCCGCTTTATTAAACAAATGTAGCGAATTGTTCTTTGCGAACTATTGTCTTAAAACTTTTAAGTCTAAATTTAAATTATTGTCTTATCAGCTACAGTTAGGTGATTAATACTTGTTTATTATTTATATATGCTCTAGCCTCTTTTTTATTTATTTTGTGTGCTTTGTGGTTGAATGTATTTATACAGATTGTTTATCTTTTATATCACACCCGTTCACGTCAATTGATTGTTTGTGATATTTAATTTCAGGCGAAGTTGAAAAACGGTTACACCGACACTTCGCCTTTTGAGATTATGTCTTCTTTTTATTGCAAATGAATGTCAATGTAATGTAAATGTAATCTCAATAAACATTATTATTATTATTATTATTATTATTAATAGACCGCGCAATAGCGCGCGCAGCCCCGTTTATTATAAAAATTTACAAAAAACACAATTCCCCTAGTTTTTGTTGAAAAGTAAAAAACACCGCAGTGCGGGAAAAGTAACTTTCGGCGTATCGGGAATGACCGGGAAATATAAATTTTGAAGTCATGAGTACAAAATAGTATTTTACATGATACGTGCGGGAACAAGAATTTTGGGAACGCGTAGCGCGGTTTGCGACTCGAGTGCGCGTAGCACACGAGATTCGCATGCGCTACAAGTTCCCATTACTTGTTCCCGGACAAGACATGTATGCTATTTTTTGCACAACTGCTAAAAGTAAATCATATTTTAATATGAATTTATTTCGATATTCTTCGTAAAAGAAATAGTTTGACATTTATTATGTCGGTAAAGTAGGTATCTAGCTAAGTAGTTGTCAGTTCTAACAAAACTTTTAAATTGATTGATTTATATGCTTTCGTTGCAATAGATACAATCATTTTACGTTGACTACAAAATAAAATGTTACTTTACCAGTGGCAAAATGCGTATTTAATAACAGCTAAATGCAGGGTGTAGCGACATCGACACTCTTCGAACATCGGCGATGCATAGCAAAAATTTCTGTCAGATGGCACTGTATTAATTGTCTAATTTTAAATAAATATTTTTTTGAGGTAATTTTTAAATATTTTGAAGTAAAAATGGCAGTAAATTACATTTTCTTTATATATCTTTAATATTATAGTAATTATTTTATTATGGAATTATCAATTTGCCTGAATAAAAACGGTGCGTAAATCACGCACGTGTGTGTCAAAGTAGTAGAATGACCGTAAAGAAGGCGTTTCCGTGATTCAATAGAGTGCGTGAAAACGTGGTTTGTACGCAAGGAGTGCAAAAAAATTTTGTTTTAACTTTCAAGGCATACTTGGTTTTTCAAAACTGAAATGGTGTTAGAGATTCGCCTTTAACCAAGCGGGGCTGAACCCCAAAAAATGAAAATTTTAATCTACCTTTTACAAGAATTGTTTCACCTATACGGGGACACACTGTATATACAGGGTGATTTTTAAGTTGATTCTTTCCGTTTACCAGGAAATAAAGCTAAAAAAATAAGCATTGTTTTTATTTACCAATTTTCCGAAATATTAAAACTAACGGAGTTACAGGGTGTTAAAGTTTCAAATTAAAAACTAAACTTTGGCGCAAAGCGGCTGGACAATTTTATTTTTGTTTATCTCTGTTGTCAAGCAATGATCTGTCAACTAGTTTTCCATTGTAATTGTCTTAATGTTATTGCTGCAATAATGGCTCATGTTTATGAAAATAATGAATGAGTGAATATGCTTATTATTTACTGGGAGTGTCGTCAAAATGCCTCTGCCGCATCTCTCTTATACGGGAAACTTGTGTGTAGAAGCGAATGCTGATAATTTTGAACATATCATTTCAGTTAGATTAAGTTTAGTTTAATTTTCTTTAAATTTTAGTTCTTAATTTGAAACTTTAACACCCTATACCTCCGTTAGTTTTGATATTTCTCAAAAGTGGTAAATGAAAAAAAAAGCTTACTTTATTTAGCTTTATCCTGGTAAAAGGAAAGAATCAACTTAAAAATTACCCTGTATACATGGTCTCCAGAAAATACGTGTACAACGGAAGACCACAAGTTCCTTTGCCCAAAATATGACAATTTAACGCAACTTACCTATACAAAGTTGCTTAGTTTAGTCGCTAGAGGGCTTTAAAAATGATGATTTTTTTAAAATCGTTCAACCCCTTGAATAATCACTTATGATACAATGAGTAGTCAAAGTTATGTCGAATAAAAAATTCTCGATTTAAATTTTCATTTTTTGGGGTTCAGCCCTGCTTGGTTAAAGGCGAATTTCGAACAGCATTTCAGTTTTGAAAAATCAAGTATGCCTTTGAAGTTTTCAAAAAACCTATTTTACTATGGAGTAGCGTGCCTTTTATGTAGAAAATACGACATAAAGTTATTAAGAAAAATTGTTTAGAATCAACATCTAGGCTCCTATACCAAAATTTCAAAATCCTCTGCCAACTTTGACCTCTCACATTTTCTTTTATGTTTAGGTCCCATATCAAAGAATTTTACTTTTAACAAAAACTGCTATGGAAAAACAAATAATTTTAACAAAGTTTTTTATTTCATAATAAATTTCAATGCACGTTTCGTAATTATTTAAAAAAAAATGTAAAATTTTACTGATAACGGAAGTCATGTGACAACTTTTGTTTGGCCCATTTGTAATCACTTTGCAATTACCTCTGGTCGTTAGGGTTTGATTTTCCAAGAAATTCTAAATTTTTTTTTTATTTGATGCTAGCTTTTTGGCGATCACTATTTATTATTTGTTTATAATAATGTTCTTACGTAGTGCACACTGTAGTTTGCGAATTTAAATTCGGCGCCGAGATGGCTTCGCGCCGAGTTGGCTGGCGCCGGGATGGCTTCGCGCCGAGATGGCTGGCGCCGAGTTGTCCCGGCGCCGAGCTCGCCCCGCTCCGAGATGGCGGCGCCGAAGTGGCGGCGCCGAGATGGCGGCGCCGAGTTGTCCTAGACCCGCACCAGTGGTCTATATTGGAGTTTAGCTTGATTTTGCTTCATTTAGAATATCGAACACAATTGCATCCGAAACCTAGCATTATAAAAATTTGCCAGAACATTAATATCTGTTTAATTCTTAATACTTACATCAAATATTTGACCAACTCTTCCAATGATGGCTGTTTTACTTAATTTACTGTTGATATCTTTTATATCTAGTCCCGAATGGTGTAGCTTGAACAAGCGTCCACGTTCGATCAGCAGAGTTAAGCAACGCTGTCTCTGGTCAGAACTTGGATGGGAGTTCCACGGCTGCATCTCTCGGCGCCTCGTGGTACGGCTATCACGGAAAAAAGTTGGTCCCGGCGGTCATAAAACATCATTACAGTCGTTAGTGGGGTTGGAAGTCCTCATAACTGCACAGCGACGCCTATAATTGGCCTAACGGCTGTTGGCTGAGTGCAAATTAAATAAAAAATAAAAAAAATATTGTTAGGTATATTTTGTAACTAAACTGTTGTACACTGCTAAAATAATGTAAATGCAAAGCCTGCTCTGAATCACAAAACAAAAAAGCAGAATATATGTATAGTCCATTTACTTGACATCTGCCCTGTCAGTGTCAAATTAAAAAAAATTTCTTAACTATGCCTCAAAAATAATGTGTTTTTTATTAGACTGTACAGTAATTTAATTAAAAAGTGAAAAATAGCAGTGGTGCCAACATAATATCAGTTTGACAGTGCAGATGTCAAGTAAATGGACTATATATGCATTTGACTTCCACAATTGCGTCAAGTATGGTGATGGCGTAATAAAATTTAGGATTAACGTTTAAATGATGGTACATGAACGTAGATTTTAGTTCCGGTATTTTACTTTCGGTCTGATCACCGACAGTGTTACATATAGCTTCTTGACATTGCAAATGGTCACCGAATACATGGTGGAGACCATTTTTCAAATCATCTCTAAGGAGTTTTACGTCACCATATCACTTTTTGCGTGTTCATATATCGAGCATTTTGCTCTCTTGATAAGGAGAAAAAAATTTTGTTGGGTAAACAATTTTCGACCCTTCAGTTGTATCTGGGTGTCTACTTTAATTTTCCTCAATTTTTTCCATAGTTTTTAAGTGCGTGGTTTATACACTCGATCTTTTTTACCTCCGATCTAATGGGAACATTTTCCTTAATTTTTGCGAAAACACTCGCATCTCCATCGGCAACAAACTTCATATACCGAACACCGTGCCTACGTTCACTGTCCCAAGAACCTTCTAACACCATATTAAGTTCAAGGGCTGGTGCAGATTCATACCAATTTTTGTAGCAAGTATGCTCCAAGGGTTCTTTATTTTTATTTTCTCCTCGTGTGCAAATTGAGCAAAATCTGTTTCGGGCAGCAACAGATAACAGTTCTCCTGTTTGGCGTCCAATTATCCCAACCATGCCGAAGGCAGAATTATAATTGCTCCCATAAGATCTCTTACTCCAAGATCCGTCGACATATACTGAAATCCAGGGTATTCCATCAAGGAGTTGATTTAATGACATACTTTTGTTTTTCACTCCCAGCGCTTTCAAAAGAATGCCATAAGGACTACCTCCATTCCTATATTCGAGTTCATTTGTTATCAACTATAATTTTTACTAATTTTACTAATATTATCGTTGTTCAAATATCACACGCGTAATGTTAATAATGCGTTTATTTCAGTAAATAACTATTACGTCTTTCTTGCATATCGAAAAAAACTGAGGCGTTTCTGTCTCTGTCATACTAAGAAGACATTGTTTTTTATTTCTAGAATTTTCCAAATTAAAAATTATTCGGCCTTACATTATTCTCTTTGGTAAAATTTAATTGTTCAACACTTAAACATTGCTGCCTTAAAGCAAAATTGACTGCAGAAAACTGCACCCCTAACGGGTTCGGGTTTTTGATTAATGACAATTTGTTTTCATCAATTTTGTTAGACAACAATGTTTTCATAAAGAAACAAATTTTACCGATAAACATATATAGTCTTATGATTTTAGTGTTGAAAATAGCGAGAAACAGCGGGCAATAAAAACAATATCAAACAGTGTAATGTAGTGACTAATTACTATTGCTGTTTCACTTTCGATTCTTATACTAGGTAAGTACGTTCAACTTAGGATGGGTCCAAAAAACCCCCAGGCAATTCTTTGTCTGAAGCAAATCCCGACACGCCAACCCCCAAACTTGCAAATTTATTTTCCAAATGGACAGCTAAATTGTTAGAAGTGCCAACGATTGCCTCGCCAACTATAGTGTGGTAGTTAACAATGGAACAATATTTGCTTTATTTGCTAGCACTACTAGCCCTGCCCTCTATGAGGACCAGTTGCAGTCCATACCGGAGTCTAAAGTCAGAGAGTTGTTCGCGCGACTAAAGGCACGCTCTTAAAGCAGCGCGACGCCTGCTAGATTGATGACGTTTGCAATGGGAATTTACTTCTGCACCGATCTCCGCGCGCAGGAATCGTGCATCGGCAGTTCGGCATTAGCGTTGATCTCAATGCTGTCTTGCAGGAGAATTGCTAGTCGCATAATATAGGGAACCTAATACAGTCGGGTCAAGTAGGTTGCTTCTATTGCGGCTAAAGCCGGATATAAACAAAATTACAAATAGTGCCTTGAGGTGCACCTCATCTCACGATAAGTGAATTCGCGATCTCTCCATTCCCTTTCGCACAATCAACTTGAAACAAGTTGTTATCATTTAGTTTAGTTTGAACCCCATCTCCCGAGGGGCAGCTCAATTTTTTCCCTGGGCTTGCGATGACGCTCTCAGAGGGCAAATGTTCCGGCATCACCATCACGCTCTGCTAAGGTAGTGTAATATTGTTATTGCATGCGTATTGTGTAGCCGAGGCCAGTGCATAACGGAATGTTTGAATTATTCCTGTACAGTTTTATTGTAAATTACCTAACAACGGCTGATGTAATGGAATGTTTAACTTTGCTCAACAAAATTTTGCCAATAATGTAACAGTTCTAGTACGATTGGCAGAAAATGTCATTTTTTAATAAGAAAAGTCTGGTGTGACACATGCACACAACTAGAGAAACCGTACAAAATAGAGTGTTAGTTCAAGAGACAAATTTTAATCCGAATTCAAAAATGTAATAATATACCGGGTTTCTATTTAGAGTATGAGACCTTGTAGTGTGTAGACGTGTGTAGTGCAGTGCTTGAGTCTAAAATACTCTATTCGTGATTTTTAATCGATAGTCTGCTCTTTACTAATTATCTTCTGAAGCAATGGCCGGTAAAACCAGATCTCAGTCCGTCGTCAGAGATTATCTTCAAGATATGGTGAAAGAAGTGACAAAAACCTTACTGGCAGATGAGAAATTTATAAACTCCATAGCAACGGCGGTTGCAAACACAGTTAAGGATAACTTAATAGCTATTTATGCAACAAGTGCTAAAAGTCGACATGTTATGAAACTCAGCCTTCGGCTTCGTTTCATAATTTTCATGTCTCGTGCATAAACGACTTTTAGCACGCGTTGCATACAATATTTTATCTACGACCTTAATTTTACCGTTATTAATCCATAAATATCGATTTAACAAAGGGTTGCATCTGCGTCACTTTTAATTTATGTCGTAATAAACAGTAGGCCACTCGCGGGTGAATGTTTGCGAAGCCAGTGCTGTCAAGGTTAGGGTGACCAGGCGTCCCGGTTTCCCCGGATTGTCCCGTTTTTCAGGTCAAAGTCCCGGTGTCCCGACAAAGCATCTCGGGACGCAAAAATATCCCGGTTTTAATTTTTAATTTTCAATCAGTCAATTTTATCAATAAAATATAGAAACAGATTTTGGTTTTATATTTTATTTTCGTATTTTTCGCATTTGATGTATTTTTCTTTATTCTGGCAGATTTTTCTCTAAGTCTGGCAACAGAGGTAACCAACTTTAACACTGTAGAGTCGCGGTTCTTAACGACCGATTCATACTGAACTAACAGACATGCCATGCTGCCATGCTAGTGTTGCGTTGGCGCCCTTTGCGCTTTTCCGTTTTAGTCGTTCATTCAACGAAAGTGTTGAGAGCAGATACTTTGTGTTACATATTTTATTGTATTATTATAGGCACCTACTAGTTTCTAGGTAAGCTTTTTATGTATGTTTTTCAATATTTTGCGTAACATAAGTACTTGAACGTTGTAGGTAGAATTTGAAATGCCGAAAAGAAAATGTAAATTTACAGAGGTATTTTCAAAAGAATGGACATTTATAAAAAAAGGACGTTTTGAAGATGAAGCCTACTGTTTAATTTGTAGTGCTTATGTAAGCATCGGACATGGAGGTAAATCGGACATTCGCGACCATATAAAAACAAAAAAACATATTTCTCATGTAACCGACGCAAATACTTCCCGCAAAGTTCAAGACTATTTTGTGGAACGATTTACGCCGGAATCAAAGAAAGTCGCCCTATCCGAGTTAACAACTGCATACCATATTATTAAGCATCACCAATCATTTAGGTCTGCAGATTGTTTAAATAAATTGTACCAAATTTTGTTTTCTGATTCGAAGATAGCCTCAAGTTACTCTTTAGCCAGAACAAAAACTACAGCTTGCATCAATAATATCCTAGGGCCATTTTCATTGCAATTAGCTTTGGATGAAATTAGGGAGAAGTCTTTTCATAGCATAAGTGCAGATGCTAGTAATCATAAGGCAATTACATTATTTCCTATTATTATACAATATTTTTCCAAAGAATACAGAGTTCAAACCAAAATTATCAAACTTGGTAGTTTACCAGATGAAAAAGCAGAGAGCATAGCTAATTATTGTGTTTCCGCACTAACAAAAAACGATATAGACGTTAAAAAATGTACTGCATTTTCTGGAGATAATACAAATACCAATTTTGGTGGTGTTTTAAGGCGCGGAACAAATAACGTCTTCTCAAAACTAAAAGAAATGTTAGATGAGACAATTGAAGGAGTTGGCTGCCCCGCTCATATAATGCATAATGCAATGCAAACTTCGGCAGATATACTAGATTGTGATGTAGACTGTATTGTGGTCAAATTATTTAACTACTTTTCAATATATACTATACGGACAGAAAAACTAAAAGACTTCTGTAACTTTGTAGAAGTACAATATCAAAATCTACTATCTCATTCAAAAACTCGGTGGCTGTCTCTGTTTCCAGCCATAGAGCGAATTTTAAAACTATTTGAAGGTTTAAAGTCTTTTTTTATCTGAAGAAAATTCACCAACAATAATTTTAAAATTTTTTGAAGATCCTTTGTCAGAAGCATATTTGTTTCTAGTGCATAGCCAGTTAGCTGTCTTTCAGGAACAAATTTTGAAGATTAAAAAAACAGATAATTGCGTTATGGAAGTGGCTCAATACATCGAAGACACTGTTCAAATATTGCAAGAAAAGTTAGACTCCGAGTATATACCCTTGAAAGTTAAACAAATTATAAATAATGAAGACATTCCCAGCGAAAGACGCAAACGTTTTGAATTTGAAGTAAAACGATTTTATAAAACTGCAATGGATTATTTGCAAAAGTGGAAAAGTCCACTTCATAATTTAGACTCTTTTAATTGGATGCTATTAAAAAGAGTTCCCGAGTTTAAAGAAATTCAAAACTCTATTTCTTTTTTAAACTCAAAGAACGTCCATTTAAATGAGGATAAAATTTGTTAAATGCTGATTGCTTTAACCACGGTAAACTATAACACGTCACTTTTAGTGAAACAAGCTAGCGCTAAAAGGCCTACTTTTAGTAGTGGTCGTAGACAAATGGAACAAAACAAAAAAATCGATTCAATAACTGAACGTGCTATTAAAGTGGAAAGTGAAAAAAAGAAATTGAAGTTGGAAATCGATCGCCTTGAACAATATTCCAGGCGCACATCCGTTCGCATATTTGGGTTGGCTGAAAATGATAGCGAAAATACCGATGAAATTTTAATCCACGTGTTCAACAATAAAATGAAGCTAAACGTCACACTCTCTGATATCGAGGTATCTCATCGAGTTGGTCGGGCTACTGGCGCACATCCACGGGCAGTGATAGCAAAATTTTCTTGTAGAAGAGTTCGTCAAGTGGTTTTAGACAATGTAAAACATCTCAAGTATTCATGGCTCACCGCAAATAATTGATTTGAAGACATTTCAACAACAACCTCGATTCTAACGAAACATTTACTGACTGGTCCATTCTTTACACTAACCTAGGTTCGTTACCAGCTAAGCTAAACGATTATATCTGTAGAATTAACCAATACAACCCTGACATTGCCTTTGTTACCGAGACTTGGTTAAACCCGGCCATACCAGATTCTGTTGTTGACATTCCTGGTTTCAATATTTATCGTACCGACCGTATAAACCGTGTAGGGGGCGGGTCATGTGTATATATTTCAAGCAATATAACAAACAATTATAAAATCACCCCTATTGACTTAACTGTTACCGATATTGATATCACAACTCTAAAACTCTCCAGACATGATTTTTCCATCGTTCTTTGCTGCATTTATTGCCCCCCACGCACCCCTGTAGCGCAAGATTTACTTCTTATTGAGAAATTATCAAACTTATCCATATCTTACGATTATCTAGTGATAACCGGCGATTTCAACTTTCCGGACATTTCGTGGCCAATTTCTCACGTTCCTGACAATTTTAATTCCACTACTTGTTTCATTAACTTCATGATAAATTCTAATCTAGACCAGTTGGTTCAAGAATTTACCCGATTCAGAGCAAATGACCAACCAGCCACTTTAGATCTCGTTTTAACAAACGATGAACAACTGTTAACACAGCCTGAAATTTGTGCTCCTGTTGGCATATTAGACCACGTGGTTATACTTTTCCACATACAGTTTGCATCACATAGCCATAGAATAAACCCTAACCATCTTAGCTATACTGTAACCAACGTTAACAGAGTTGGGAATGAACTATTATCCTATAATTGGGAAGATCTTTTGGACTTAGCCGATCCTAACTCGATGTGGGAAAAATTTTACGATGTCGTTCGCAAGTCAATTGACTCAAACAGTAAAACGAAAATCGTTTTCAAAAACCATTTAAAACCCTGGATTGATAATGAGATTATGTCTTTAATCAAATACAAATCCAGTCTATGGAAAAAATTTAAACGCACCAAAAATATAAATGATTACATCACACATCGTCGTTTTTCGAACCAAGTTAGTACTGCCAAACGCACCTACGAAGAAAGAATTGCTAATAGTAATAACTCTAAACAATTTTATAAGTACGTAAGAACATGTATGAAATCTAAGGTGTCAGTGCCACTTTTAAAAAAGAATAATGGCCAAATGTGTTTTAACAATAAAGAGACAGCAGACATTTTGGCTGAAATCTTTTCACAAGTATTTACTCGTGAGCCAAATGGAAACATCCCCGCAGTCCTTTCAAACTGGGCGAACTCGACCCTTGATGTCATTGACTTTTCATCCGAAATTGTTGAAAATCAGTTGCAAAAATTAAAACTTAATTCTGCACCAGGGCTTGATGGATTGTCTACCTATTTTCTTAAAAACTGTTCCGCTGCAGTATGCACTTCACTTTCTTTAATCCTCCAGTCCTCGTTCGACAATCATTGCCTGCCCTCAGTATGGAAATCAGCTGCAGTAACACCTATATTTAAAAAGGGTGACAAACTGAACCCAAATAACTATAGACCTATAAGCTTGGTCCCAATTGTGTGCAAGGTTATGGAATCTATAATCGTTGATAAGATGTCTGCCTTTCTCTTAATGGAGAATGTTATTCCCAACGAACAACATGGCTTTCTATGTGGCCGATCTACAGTCACCAATCTTCTACAATGCGTTAATGATTGGTCTTTGGGATAATAAGCAACCGACAGATGTAATTTACTTAGACTTTGCCAAAGCCTTTGACAAGGTACCCAGAAGACGGCTAGTGCATAAACTGAATCATGTTGGAATACGTGGCAATCTTTTACTCTGGATTCAAGATTTTCTGACCGACAGAACTTTCACCGTCCGAGTAGGTGACTCGTTTTCCACTTCTAAAAATGTCCCCCCACAAGGATCCGTTTTGAGTCCACTGTTATTTTTGGTATATATATCAGACGTACCACTACACATCTCTTCAAACAAGTCATTTTTCGCCGATGACACAAAAATATACGCAAATCCTTTTACGCATCACCTCCAGCTCCAGAATGACCTGACTTCTATTATAAGGTGGTGTCACGAATGGCTACTGCCTGTGAACAGTGACAAGTGTGCGGTGCTTCATATCGGCAAAAATAATCCGTGCCTCTCTTATAGCATCAATAACATCGAGCTTAAAAATGTCGATTCGTACATTGACCTTGGTGTTCAAATAAACAAGAACCTTACGTGGTCCGGTCATGTTATAGAGGCATGTAAGCGTGCTAACAAAAGCCTTTTTTTACTAAAGAAGTGTTTTACTTGCGTGTCGTATCCGGTTTTTATTAAACTGTACAAAACTTTTGTGAGACCTCATCTTGAATACGCGGGTGCGGTCTGGTGTCCTGATTGGATTGCGGATCAAAACTATCTCGAGAGAGTACAGAGGTACGCTACTCGCATCCCTTTTGGAAGAGTAAGACCATACTACGAAGAGAGACTATCTATGGCAAATCTTCCTTCATTTTCTGACCGAAGACTGCGAGGTGATCTAATAGTTACGTTCAAAATTCTTCGCAATCTGTTCTCAATTGGCCTTTCTCATTTGTATATTTTGAACGTAGAACGTAGACGATCGACTACGCGGTCATGAGTTTAAATTACGAAAGGAAAATTTCAAAACCAGGACAAGACAACATTTCCTGCCTAACAGGATTTTCGACCCTTGGAACAACTTGCCAGCCGATGTAGTGTGTGCGCCATCAATTAATACTTTCAAAAACAAGTACGACAATCTATAATATATTATGTCAATTGATGCTTGTTTAAATTGTACTGTATTTTTTTTTTTTTTTATACCATTGCTGCCAATTGTAGTAATTTGTTTCTTTGGGCATTATAGGACGTTTGTCTTTAGCCCTTATCTGAGTATAATAAATAAATAAATAAATAAATAAATAAATTCTGCTCACACCCAGACACACAGACTGACAGACAGGCCAAAGAACTAAAACATTTTTTTGGGTTCAGGGGACTTTAAACGTGAAGATCTGTTGAAAACTCAATTACGATTTTTTTATGTGAATCCAATACTTCCTTTATCGTAAAAGGAATAAAAAAAACGCTTCCAAAGCAGCAGAACAAAAACTTAATGTATGTAACTCGTATGAAATCGGACTTTTAGACTTGACTTGTTTATATTCTTCGCTCGCTGCGCTCGCTCAGTCATAAACTGCGACTCGTCCAAAAAAGTTCTTAATTTCTTATAACATAAATACCTATTAAAATACATAATAGTGATATTTTATAAGGTTCTTCAAGTTTCTCTTTCTATTGTATTTCTTGTTACTTCTATAGAATAGGTAGGTCTTTTGCACTTGAGTAGAGCAATGAGCAATACGGCAACCATATACATAATACAATAAGTATTAGATATATGACGGCAACGAGTATATGTAAATTAATATGGCAACTTTGTATGCCTCTCGAGTTTATGTAATTGTTATCATCGGTGTTTTAATACAGTTTTTGATATTAGGCATTTGCGTAACATAAGCCAAAGTATGTATCATTTAGCAATCGTTAGTGAGATGATGTAGCGGTACTCTAATTTGAGTAAATAATCTCATAACGTAAGTAACTGCGGTATTTTTGTAATCTAACCTAGAATGTTCTAAATTGCGCGTTTACTAGTCAGATTCGTGTGTCACAATGTCACAGATTTATTAATCGATGCACTAGATGCATCTAGTAAATTCTGTACAATTTTCAAACCCTCTATGTGTAGATACTAACCACTTGTATTTTTACTGATATGTATAGTAGGTATGTACCGTTATAGGTATTATGCCATGAGGCAAATAACAGACACAGTTGAATGGTCTAAATCAAGGCGATAGCCGAGGCTTATAATTAACCAAGTCTGTTATTTGTGTATCGGCTGTGTGTCGTTCAAGATTTTCCGTAATACAAATTTACATATTTTGAGAGTAACTTATTGAACATAATTTAAAGACTTTGTTTTTTAGAGAACACGCGGTCGGCGGCCGTTAATAATCCTTAATGGCCGGTGGCTGTTACGAATGAATTTTCATGTGTTCATTTAGTTCAGTTAAAATACAGCAACAGTACAGTATTACGAAAATAATATTTGTAAACGTCTATATTTCATTAAGCAATTGATTAAAAGTATTTATAATATGAATATTATCTTCTTTCAGAACCACAGCAAAATTTCATGTGTCGCATCTAACACAATAGCGATGAGGTGGCTTTGTCTATTTTTGCAGATTTACATCATAGGCTTGAGGTAAGCATAATTGCCACTTGAATATAGGAAAAAAATTGTTAGTGGTCATAAAACACTTAACTACCTCAAAAATGTATCAGAAATGCGCATTAAATTTCATGTTAATCTTGCTCTTTCCGATGTTGCTTATGCATCGATTAATTGTAATTTTAAAATTACTGGTTAATTACATAGAACAAGGGTTTCTCAAAGTGGGGTAGGCCGGCTAGATGTAGGGGGTACGCAGCTAGTTTTACGTAATGGCGAATATAAACATGGTATAAGACAAAAATAATAAAAACGTGCGAGGTGGTTTTAAATAATTGACGAAATGCACTTATATAATACCTAATTCTGTTCTTTATTTTTTTGTTAACCAACGTGTAGATACATTGGATCTGCAACAGAATATTAAGTAAATAATGTTTATGTGTAAATCATGTTATAAATGTATATAACTAATATTATATAGGTAACTTCCTTTTTACTTTACGAAATTCTCTAGACTTCACAGTTTTAGTGTGCCCGTTTTCAAGTGGGCAGTTACATATTTCACACGTTGAGAAGGAGTTTAGGCGTGAAATAGATTGTAAGTTATGTTATAAATTCATAACTTTATGTATACCATTTCCAATTTTTTTAAATTCATTTTATGAAGATTGTAAATGGCTTTATTTTTCACATTGAAAAAATTTTTCAGTGTGAAGTAAGATAATTTGGATTCTATTGACACAAATAAATTTAGAATTTTCTATAATCATTTAACTTTTTACGATTTTAGGTACTAAACATCTTGTAGTTTATTTCTGGCAGTTTTCAAATGCCCAATAATATTTTGCACGTTGGAAGATATGTTTAACTTTAATAACAACTTTTAAATAGCTAGTAAATTTTTTGGAATTTTGCTGTTTTGAACTATTTCAAATTTCATTTCGATGCCTGTTCGTGTTTTTTACATAGAAAAAATGTTTCGTTGTCAGGGCGCCCGCTAAGGTACATATTATATGAAAAGTTCATATTTGAAGCCTTGGTTCATATTTGTTCATATTAGACACAATATGGTACATATAAGTTCATATTTACGCCACTGGCTGGCACGTACGTCTAAGGGCCGAATTCATAGACGTAACTTAACTAACACTAACACTCACCTCAACCATCACTCATTGAGTACTCATGTTAGTGTGAGTTTCGCTCAAACTCATCTGCGGTATTCAGAATGAAATAGCTATGAGTGACTAATGTAAGTGAACGTTGAGTGGTGCAATTGTCAAAATGTTTGTTAGAGGAACGATTGGCAGCGGAGATTTTACCAAATAACTGTGAAGTAGCACTGGAAATCACTAAAACACAAACTTCATGATAAAGATTTCAGCTGTATAATGTGCTATAACCTCACACGGCGTTTTTAACTTGCCGATTTGGCGTGCGTTTGTATTCGAGAATATCGCCAATACATATTTAGTTGAAAATTTTCCATAGCAACGGCGATTATTGATAATCGGAAATTGACCGGTCCACTTACTGTAGTTTTGAAAAAAACTCATTAAATTTTGGTATTTAGATTTTCGTTTTATTATTTTTAATAAAAATGTTGACTGTTCTTCATTCGTAATATTTCCTATCAAAATATAATCACTTGTTACATTTCTACTGAAAACAAATTAAATATAAATAAATGTACATTTCTAAATATTATCTTTTATTGACGATAAAAACTGGTTAATTATATTTTCATTTTTTTAATTAAAAAATACATTGTTATGAAAATTTTATATGTCGTCCCAAATTACTTGCTAACTGCTCGCTGACATTTTTAATTATCCTGCAGACGGATGACTATAATAGCTGACAGATAAAATATCACCACACACCCTCTGAAAATAATAAAACAGTATAGTATTTATTACTTAGAAAATTCTGGCACGTTTTTTACGACATAGCTGATAGCTACCTGTTCCTAAACAACTCAAAGCTACATACAATTTCAAAATAGGTAAAATTGGAACTCCACGAACCACGATTGTTTCCATTTTCAATCTGTGGATACACAATTAATAAAATAATGTCACTTATCGTTTACCTACCAAACCGCACTCGTACGAGCTCTGTATTTGTGTATCTTTCTAATAGATTTAAGTTATTCAGTAAGATAAATCTGCAAAAAAAAAGTGTCGACATAAAAACCTTGCTTTATCTATTTATCACATCAAACACTACCTTGGTATTTGTAAAAAGCATCTTTATGGGCATAATCAACAAACTCCCAAAAATCATCCATTATAGGTAAAATGGTACAATGTAACCTCAATTTATGCTTTGAGTGGAACTTTAGGGTACCCCTACCCTAGCTTATATCTCACTTATCTATCACTCACTTATTAGGCAAATTTTAGTGACTCATCGGTCACTATTTGACTGTGAATACCAATTGGTAAGATTAGGGTGAGGTTAGTATGAGATGAGTGTGAGTGTTACTCAATTTACGTCTCTGAATTCGGCTCTAAATCTCGAGTCGCTCTAACTGAAACCTAAAGATTGAAATTGATTGGAGGGAGCGACTCGAGATTTAGCCGCTCGTCTGGCCGGCCGGAATGCCGCTTGCAAGAGCAAGCAGTGGTTGGAGTACAATAATGCAACACATGACATGCACCATGCACCGATAAAACAAATTCGTTAGATTTGGCAATACCGGCCAATTTATACGAGTTCGTTGCGGAAACTGCCGAATATGTATGATTTTTATTTGGTCTTGCATTCTGTGGCCAATGGCCATCGTTCTCGTCCCGCGTTGCTCTTCTCTTTATCTTGCCGCAATGCCGCATACTGTGTTGTGAATTTGATGTTGTGATTTACGTTTAAAACTAAAGCAGGTAAGAAAGTATGTGTTTATATTTTTAATAAAAAACAGACACTAACCTAGCCTAGTTTTTTAAAAATAGCGTAAATAAAGTATTGTTGCTATTTTTCAAAGTAGGCTAGATTAGTGTTGGGAAAAGTACCTAGCGATAAATTGAAATGTTTTTAGCGACGTTGCAATAAGCTACGTCCGATACAGATATGCGTTACGGGGTCTAATTCTAACACTGATGATAAGTGAATTATCCTATAAAGGTTTTATACAAATTAATTCTTTTTATTAGAGTATAATTTTGTTTTCGGTGAATTGTTTTATTATAAATTTTAAATGTAGTTACGACCTTATTTTATAATTTTTATATTTGTGTTAATTATCTTAATTTTAACATTTTGTTTTAGTAAAAGAAAAACAATGGGCAAGTGCAAATTTAATGTGAGTTGGCTCATCCAAACCGATAATACAGGAAGGTTGGTATCTACGTGGGGTGCTAAAGGAAGTCATAATGAAAACATGTATTGTTTTATTTGTAATAGACACTTTGGCATAACAAGGGGTTTTACTAGTGTTATCCAACATTGTAATACACATCTCCATCAGCAAAATGTAAAAATGAAATTAAATGTGAAGCAGTTAACATTTTCAAATATAACAACATTGAATAATGTAACAACTAAAATCATTTCAAAAATTGATGCAGCAGCAAGGGCCGAACAAATTTGGTGTCTAAAAACTGTCCAGAGCAACTTTTCAGCAGCTTCGACCGAAGGTATTAAGGAAGTCTTTTTGGCTATGTTTGGATCATTGCCCGAAGGTTTTTCGTTATCGTACACAAAACTTAGTTATTTAGTAACTGAAGCCTTAGGTCCTTATTGCAGGAATAACTTTTTAAAAGACTTTGTGACCATTTTTATACCTTGCAATATGATGAAACCACCAACAGCAAGGGCCTTAAGGAGTTACAAGTATCTGTAAGGTACTTCTCAAATGGTGAAAATAAAGTCGTTATGAAACACTTGGAGTCCTTCTTTCTGGGCAGTGCTACCGCTGATATTTTAAAAGAATTTATTATTGTATTATTACTTTGTATTTTTTTTTCGCAATAAAGTTCTTATTATTATTATTAAATGGTTTAATTTAAAAAAATCGTTTTTCATTGTACCTACGTGAATTTTATAATACTAGCTGCCACGACTGATTATTTTGGTTCAAATTTTGCAAACTTTTTGGTTCATAGTGGATCATATTTTTCAAACTTTTTGGTACATATTTACATATTTCAAAATCCACATTTTGGTGGGCGCCCTGGTTGTGAAATAAGTTCTTTTAACATTGGCAAATTTAGAATTTAAAAATTTGAACATTTATAAATTTTGTTCTGTCAAGTTTTCAAATACTTAATATTTAAGTGAGAAGTAATATAAAAATTTATTTATTTCAATTTTTTTCCCAATTTATTAAGCTTTAAACATATTACAAAATTTATTTTGGCTGATTGCATATAGAAAAAAATTGGTGTGAAATAAGTTTTATTTAAATTCTCTTAACACAAGCAAATTTAGAATTTTAAATATCTGTTTAACATTTTTCAATTTTATGAAGCTTTAAGCATCTTACAAATTAAATTCAAAGAGTTTTTAAGTTGTCTGCTGTATCTGTCACGTAGAAAAAATGTTTAAGTGAGAAAACGTAAAAGAATTACTAATTTAATTTTTGCCAATTTATTACGTCTTACGCGTTTTATATAATTTATTTCTAAAGATGGAAATGTTAATATTTTGCACATTGAAAAAACATTTCAGTGTAAAAAAAGATTAGTACTCCAATTGTATTAACACAAGCAAAGTACCATTTGATCCTTTTCTATTCTATTAAGTTTTATAAATTTAATTTCAATAGTTCTCAAATGTCTAATACTATTTTTTTCCTCTGAAAAAAAAGGTTAAGTGTGAAGTAAGTTATATTTAGCCCTCTTAATACAAAATTATTAATATAGTTTAAATTACGATTGAATCACCACCTACAATTTTATTAAGGCTGGAACATTTTACAAATTTCATTTTGACAGAGTGCAAACGTTTGTCAATATTTTGTTCATTAGAATAAAAGATTTAGCGTGAAATAAGTGATTTTTGATTCCATTCACAAAACCAGTATAAAATTTATGTAACCTTGTAACTTCTTTTGATTTTATTAAGTTGTGAACATTTCACACAATTAGGTACTTCTGTTGAAATTGAAAACTCTACTCGCATCCATGCTATCATGTTAAGTAAGGAATGCTAACAAACTATGCACTCAATTGAGTATTACTTTGATAAATTTCATAAAGGGGTACTCGAGGAAAAAGTTTGAGAACCGGTGACTGAAAATAATGCTCTACACACTCGAACAACCAATAGCGTGAGTCTGTTTCTTAGTTTCCATGGAGATAATTGAATACAATTAATAATTTTGCACTAGTGCAATATCAGCCACCATCCAACTCAAAACACTCAAAATTGAAAAGAGAAAACAAAAAAGTGTTAGTAGCAGTAATTCTTATAACAGTTGGCTATTTTTGTATACAATAATATGGTCATCATATATTTAAAAAAAAATTATAACCGAACCGCTCACTTGCTCTACTTAAAATACCTGGTTTTGCGAGATCCTCTTTGATAGCAATTTATACCTATATGTTTAGCATATAAGACTCGAAATAAACACTAAAAACTTTTAATTTAAGTATTTAATGAAAATAAACTCAGGGTTAACAATAAGTGAAAATAACAAAAATACTTGGTAACTACAAAAACTAATTAAAATAAAACCGAGGCGGTGACGTTTCACTTTCACTTTTCGGCTTGTGACCGCACAAGTGTGTGTTAGTTAAAATCTACTATCCTCGTGCACCTGTTGCTAATTGGGGTGTTTGTCGTTCAAGGGCGTGAGAAGTCTATTATGCATATGGGCATATACTAATATTCTGCTGCTACAGTCTCCCTCTACTGACAGAGTAAACGTCTTGTAGTACGTCAGGTCCTTACTTTTGGGATGGATTGTTTCGAGGTCGTCCTCATTTCCTCTTTGGAATTATAGCTGAAGATCCGGATTCTTCTGGAGATGCGATGTAACGCCACAAGTCCGATACATGATATTTCCCAATGGAATTCCCTGCAAGGTCTTCGACCTCATACATCATGGGGCGTACTTGTTTCCTCACCTGATAGGGGTCTTCTTGTTTAGGGGCGAACTTAGATGTAATTCGCTTCTTAATGCTACTTAGTATATGCCCTTGCACGAGAACCTTTTCAGATGTTTGGAATGTTTCCGCATCCCGGCGCTTGGCATCTGCATCTTCTTTACGCCCATCCTGTTCCCTCTATCTTCTCATGGCTTTCTTTTAGAACTGCAGTGAAGCGCTTTAAAAATAGAGTTATTTCAGGGACAAAGTTTTGCGCCTCAATTAACGATCTTAGGTTCCGATGAACATAATCTGTTTGTCTCATTTGGTGAGCAAAAATCAGATATGCTGGAGTATGCCCTGTAGAGGAGTACACAGTAGAATTCACTGCGAATCTAACAGTACTGGTGTGTTCATCCCCATAGGCGTAAATAGCGGGGGGGGGGGGGCAGGAGGCCAGGCCTTCCCCATAGTACCGTCTGGCCCACCCCAGAAAAATAGAAATAAATTCAAATTTCTGCTTTTGTATTGTTATTTGTTTTGACTTAAAAAAACATTATAGTATAAGTACCAAATGTTAGAACGATGGTTCTAATTAAAAAATAATAAGCAAAATAAAACATAATTCCTGTAAAAATACAATTTAGTTTTTCTAGATGGTTCTAATTAAAAAATAATAAGCAAAATAAAACATAATTCCTGTAAAAATACAATTTAGTTTTTCTAATCTTTTGAAGATTTTTTTCATCTGAATATTATTTTTGTCTAGATAATTTGCATCATTTCGTTTAGTGTCTCTTCAGTTTCTATAAATAAAGGGTCAACTTATGTGCCTAGAAAAAGACAATTGCAATTATTTTATAGGCGGGTAAAAAAACGAGCGGGAAACTTAAGTGTATCTCTAACGGCTCCCTGAGCACATTTAGTTCAGACGCAGGGTGACTTGCTATTTGAACGTTTGATTTACCTACAGAGTTCAGTTTATCACATTGAAGAGTACGATCCAGAATTTAGTGTTTCATAGTGTTTATAACAAAGCAGTGCCGTAACTATAGACCTGCAAGACCTCGCAGTGCGGTGGAGGGGGCACAAATTACAGATATGGGGCCCCAATCGAAAGAATTTTTTAAAAATTTACAATGTGTACTGTTAAAAGCAAATATACATATGAAAAGGTTTGCTTGAGTCATCTACGATAGTATTAACAAAATTAATGAAATGAATGGGATTGTGAATTTTGAAGTGTGTCATTCTCAAAATTACTGCGTTAATAGTAGCCCTTAACTATATAAATGCATTAAGGTATGGAATATCGAAGATCAAGTTTGAGGTCGCGCACAGTTACAAGAAATATTTAAAAAGTTTCGTGTCCAACAACGGAAAGTGTATATTTTGTTCTCCCATATTTTGAAAGAATTTAAATTTAAAAAGGTATAATAAAATTTTTATATGAAATTGAAATTCAACGCATGGAATCGAAATGGTATGCCGTAACGCCATGCACTACGGGGAATGGAGCATCAGCTGTCACTCAGGGCCTCCTGGCTCATTAATTAGTGTAATTTAAAATAAAACAACTCACAACTTACCAAATTACAATCGCGAGGAGATCAGTGATACTAAAAGTACTATTTTTAAAATATTAAAATTAAACGCCAGAGGTAGCAAAGAAATGAACACATAAATACAGGAGGCCCATGCAAAATGTAAAATATTTTTTTAAAAATATCCCAGGAACGCACTTCTCCAGAAAGATTTTGGCTATAGAAATGACGCACCAAACAATATAGACATACATGTGGCAATAAATGCATTTGTAAAAAATAATCAAGAAAAAAACATTTTTAGATCATAAATGCGGGGGACGTTAAAATTATTGAAATAGAATTGAAGAACACGTGCATCACAGTTTGCAGGTATTTGGATGTCCCTAGTATATTGCTACACTTCCGTATATTTTCTTATTTTAATATAACTTAACATTGCATTTACCAACTGTTTTTTGTGCCATGTGTATAAGTAAGTATTTCGTTATTAAAGATTGGTTTTATTTATAATAACTTTGTTTTCAAATTATACTTGTGTGGTACACTTTATCATTTGGGAGAGTGGGCATAAGTTTATTTTGCGTGAAGGGGGGGGGGGGGATAAATTTTACAGTAACGCCGCTGTAGCAAGGAGAATTATCTGATGATTACGAAGGTAAATGACCCTGACTGCATGAATTCCCTCAGTTGCAAGCCCAAAACATTATGATAAAGGGAAATCACAATACTAATGAAGAGGATATTGGTATGTTCAAGAAAATATTCAAACGCAATGAGAAAAAATTGAAAATTGATTCAAAAACGTGTATCTGTGACGGTATGTTAAAGTTACTTTTAATTGGCAGTTTTAAGTTTGTAAAACATGGTTTGATTAGTTTACGTCGTCAGTATCAAGGTGTTTAAAAGATTTCATTAGGGACGTCGTCAATAGCAACGTGTTTTAAAATTTTTAACCAATTCAAAATTACGATCGGTTGCTAGTAATCCTAATTTACATTTAAATATTTTTTTATATTTACCGTGTTTTTTAGATTCTATCGTAGATAAAATTTGACGATACACGTGCCTAAAGCATCTTTAGTTACTTGTGGGGCCTAAAACGCTCGCTCACTCGAGTTTTAACTCGTTATTAAAAACTACCTTTACGCACTTGTATCGTAAATTACGATTAAATGCAAAATAAACTGCTCAACTACAGGTCTAAAGAGTAGCTTCAGCACTGCGAAAACATTAAGTATGATAGTGCACCCAGAATGTGTAGTTCAAAACGTGACCACCGAACTTCTGTAGATGGCGCCAAGTGGACAAGCCGCCACTGTGCTAAAATGCTTGGAAATTTTGCAAAGTGGAAAATCGCCACCTTTCGCCAAAATCAAATAGCGCATGAAAGTGCTCGGGACCTTAGCAACAACTTTGCCCCCTTTCAAAATTTCGATATCTGTAGCCGTTCGAAAGTTACAGGCGATCCAGACAGACGGACGGACGGACGGACAAAACGTTCGCATAAGTACGCTGAAGCTACTAATAAGTGATGTTTCGTAAAAAATGCGTTTTGTAATATTATAACAGCAAAAAACAAACAAATCATTGGTGCGAAGAAGTAATGTATGCAAATTCATGTCTTCGTAGATATACACAGGCATTGGTGATGGTTGATTGGGGGGCCTGATCCTCCACAGCCAAAATTCCTAGTTACGCCAATGCTCATGCCAGGTGTCGTGGCCTGCTTCTACCAGCGTCAATAGCTGAAACTTCAAGTCCCGATTCTTCCGCTCTACCAGATTGCTTTCAGGATGATACAGGGGCGTGAGAGCATGGCTGATTCCGAGAAAGTGTGTTAGTTGTTACATCACTTCACTAACAAATCTGAGGAATACTTCATCCAGTACTACTCTTGCTCAAGCCACGGCTGATGTAACCTTTAATGGAAAGAGCTCAACTCATTTTGAGGCAACATCTTCCACTAGTAAGAACCATTTATTTCCGTTAGCTGCTTTAGGGAGAGGTTCAAACAGACCAATGGCGATTTCTTCAAATTCCTTAGATACAGCAGGGATTTGCTGGTTTCATGTTGTCTACTTTGTAGTGCTGGCATTTTATGCAATTTTTGATGTTCTGACGTTTTGATGTCGAGGCTCCGTTGCCCGTAGTACAATTGGAGCACATTATTCCAGGAGAACCGCAACGATAACATCTTATTGCCGATGTGCTTGGACTTGTTTTGTCTGATGCCGATCGCTTTGTATCTTTTCGCATTTTTTACTTCCTTTTACAATAAAGGAAGTATTGGATTCACCCCAAAAATTCGAAATTGAGTTTTCAACAGATCTTCACGTTTTAGAGTCCCCTGAACCCAAAAAACATATTTTTTTCATTGGTCTGTCTGTCTGTCTGTCTGTGTGTCTGTGTGTGTGTCTGTGAACAATATCTCAAAAACTAAAAGAGGTATGGTGTTGAAACTTCATGTATAAGTTTTGTGTACAATGTAGATGAGACAGCAAGCTTTTGAAGAAAATCGCATAACCGGGAGTAGGTGTTTACTCTTGTGATTTTTCAGTTTTTTACGATTTTTTCAAAAACGGCTATAACGATTTTTTTTAAACTTTACATTTTTACTACATTTTTAATGTGTATTGATGTGAAATAGGTGATTTTCCAGTTGAATACTTCTAAAGTGGATTTCTTTTGTGTTTTTTTCTATTTTTTTTATTAACTCCTATTTTAAATAAAACACCCGGTATATTATTACATTTTTGAATTCACCTTAAAATTCTAGAGAAAATTTGTCTTTTCAACTAACGCTCTATTTTGTACGGTTTTTGTAGAATTTGTAATTTTTGAAAATTTTTGACAAATGGTTAAAAATTAAAAATGAAATTTTTGACTAATTATAAGAACACTGTAAAAGGAAGTTGTGTGAGTGTATCACACCAGATTTTTTTTCTGGCATTCATCGACTGTGTGTCTGAAATTTTTATAGAAAACACAATGCGGGCGATCGTTTGTCTGACGCATAGCTTCCTGTGTGAGCGTAACCCTTTTTGCACCCGTTTGTATGGTGCGTTCAGGTTTGCAAGCTAAAGTGAGAAGATGGTCAAAGGTCTTTGCATCTTCGCGTTTTACTCGTTTTTGTATTTTGCGGTGAAGTCGCCTGTAGATCATATCCAGCTGAATGCTTACAGTACGCACTTCCTTCACTCGTAAAAACATGACTTTTGCGCGGCTGACAAAAAATCTGTGGACGTTTTATCGTCTTGTTCATTCGCAAATAAATCCCAATATGTCTGATATGCTGGTGTTTCACGGTCCATAAGAATTTTCTAACGTTGTAGAGTAGGGTTGGGCGGAAATAACAATATATCGAAAATATTATCGATATTAGTGATGGGCATAACCGGACAATTTTCATAACCGAATTATTTGCATTCGAATCATATTAATAACCGAATGATTATTTGAATAATCGTTCGAATACATTTTAGCTCTCGATTCGTTTCGATTAAGTAAGCTGGTTTGCCGGTTGGCGGTTCACCGTCATCTACATCGACATCGGTTCACCGTCATCTGCATCGACATCGTAACTTGCAGATAGCAGAGGAACCAAAACATAATATGTACGGTCGGCACCTTAGAAATCGGGACACATAATATGTTCTTCTAGTCTTTGGAGTATTCTTGCTCCGGTTACTTCATTAGTGTGATGGCATTTCATAATTGACAAACAATAAACAATCTGACGTAACAATTAAAACCATAATAACTGTAAAAACCCAGTTTATAAACTTAAAAAATACATGCAAAATATATCATAATAGTGTGTAGTGCCCGATTTCTAAGGCGCCGACCGTACATTATGTGTTATGTATTGGAAATTAAGAGGTATTTATTAAGAAGTGTAGAAAGAAAGAAATATGCCGGACTGCTTGCTAATAGCAATAAAAAGTGGTAAAACGTTTATCTTTATCGATCGGGCGGGTTAAAGGCGCCGCCTCTTGTTTTAAACCTTTAGAGATGTAAGCAAATAAAAAATTGTTTTATAGCTTGATGCGTTTGCAGTTTTCAGGCGTTCAGGTTTCAGGTCTCCAGAATTTGATAATGTTTATGATAGGAGGTAGTTACGCGATAACCAAATAGTGTTTTCAATACAACCTGCTTTGTTTATGAGTGTATTTACCGAATTTTGAGCACTGCGTAGGTCGCTGAGATATGGCATGTAGTACCTTTGAATAGAGGTTTTATATTCAAAGCGTAGTACGTATCAGCATAATAATAATAATAATAATAATAATGTATTTGTACAAAACGGACTTACATCCAACTAGTACATCATTCAAAAGTTAATTGTACAGTAATCCTTAATAGTATATCCATTTACACTTAGTGAATTAATACATACACTATGTTCCGAACAGCAATTGTTTTAATTTAATTTTGAATACATTGAGTGAAGTACTAAATATGTCTAAATGTACCTATATCATCGGTCCATTTGTTGAAAGTAACACAAAGATTTGTTATACAAGATTGTGTGTATATAGATCTATGAAACTGGATATGCAGCAATTCTTTTTGTCTTGTATTTTTGTATGGAATCTTAAATAATATTTGGCCTAGTAGGGGAGAGCAGTCAATAAAGTTTCTGATGATCTTGAACACTAACAAAACGTCATTTAGTTCATAACGGGAATTTAGAGAAAGTAGGTCATACATTACTTCACACTGATTATAATTTGGTTTGAATCTTAAGCCTTTCTTGAACATGTAGTACCTGATAAATTTGTGTTGAACTTTTTCAAGGAGTTCTTTGTATGTTACTTGATAAGGATGCCAGATGGGGGAGCAGTATTCTAGTATGCTGCGCACTAGACTAAAATAAAGGCACTTTATAGTTTCCGCATTTTGAAAATCTGAGGTTTGTCTGGTCATGTATCCGAGCATCCGCCTTGCTTTTTTGATAGTCAGCTCCATGTGGTTCCGGAATGACATATCACACTCAAATACAATTCCCAAGTCTTTGATTTCATTGACTTTTTTGAGTTCAGTACTTATTAAACTATAATTGTAAGTAAAAATTTCTTTGGTTTTGAAGAAGGTTATACTCTTACATTTGTCGAGATTTAGTGAAAGTTTGTTTGTATCACACCACATTGCTAATCTGTTAAGGTCTTCCTGTAGTTTAATTTGATCCATAGGCTTAGATATCGCTTTGTAAAGTTTTAGGTCATCGGCAAACATTAGACACCGACTATTAATGAAGATATTTGGAAGATCGGCTACAAAAAGTAGGAACAGAGTAGGGGAAAGATTTGATCCTTGGGCTACTCCAGACAAGCACGAGATTGGTCGAGATAGTTTGCCATTAATTTTCACTTTCTGGGTTCTGTCTGTAATGTACGAAGCGAGCCACTGGAGAAAGCTTCCATGACAGCCTAGTGCGTCAAGTTTCTTCAACAGAATAGCATGCTGGACTCTGTCGAAGGCTTTTTGGAAATCAGTATATATGGCATCGACTTGCTGCCTCTCTTCCATTGCATTTAATATGTAATTTTTGTAGATTAGAAGATTTGTTGTCGTAGATCGACCTTTCATAAAGCCATGCTGATCTGATGGAATGATTTGCTTAAAGGTTTCCGTTAATTTTTCAGCAATTATAGATTCTAAGATTTTAGGAATAGAGTTCATTGTTGCTATTGGCCTGTAATTTATTATGTCAGATTTGTCACCTGATTTGAAGATTGGAGTAATAAAGGCTTATTTCCATAATTTTGGAAAATACCCTGTCTTCAATGAAAGATTAAAAAGTAGGGTGAGCGGTAATTTTAACTCTTCACAGCAACATTTAAGTAGGATATTTGGGATTTTGTCTAGTCCGGCTCCTTTTTTAGTATTTAATAGTAACAAATGATTAAGAGTTTCAGTTTCAGTGATTATGATGTTGGATAATATTGTCATGTCAGATGTCGATGTTGCTGTGTAATTTTCTGGTGACTTGCAGTAAATTCACTGAAAATTGTAGGCAAATAAATTTGCGATAGGAAGCCGTGTTCTTTTTCTTAGAGTTTATGTATGCCCAAAATGTTTTGTTATCGGTTGGTGTTTTTAAGCTTAATCCTTCTACAAAGTTTTTATAATCGTTATTGTAGGAATGTTTTGCTAACCTTCTTACCCTGGAATATTCATAATAGAATTTTGGTCCATATTTTTTGAATATTTTATACACTTTGTTTTTTTTTGGCTTATGAGTTTTTTGCTATCATTTGTCACCCATATTGGATATTTGTTCGGTTTTGTTGTGATTTTTGGAACAAATTGGTCAATAATCTTGTATAGAACATTGTAGAAAGAATCGAGAATGTCATCCAAGCCTTTATCCAAGTTTGCATGAGGTTATTTTTCATTCAAAAACTTGGAACGAAAACCGAGTTACATTGTAGGTTATTTCAATAACCGGATAACCGGTTATTTTTCACTCGAATAAGCCCATCACTAATCGATATACCCTTCTTTAAATATCGATGTATCGATATATTGATATTAAATTTAGTATTTCCAGATTTTGCACTTCTTATATTATAAGAACGCATGCCACTGGTCGCCGGCCGCCGTCCAGACTGTAAGCAAGTGCTGGCTACCAGCCTAAGCAAGCATTTTTATTGTTAACCGTTTCTTTATGCTGGCAGGGCCAGACGTAGGCTGGCCAACTCGTTCTAGTGTCGATATATATCGATACATATAGATAGTTACTTACTTACTTATTCCTGAGTCTTTCTACCGTGAGGTGTTAGAGTATTGGGTTGAGTTGATTAGCCTTTTCCATCCCTTCCTATTATGAGTTAGAGTTTTGACTTCGTTCCACTGGATTTCTCTCTCCCGCACCACTTTTTTCATCTCCTCTTAACACGTTTTCCTAGGTCTTCCCCTTCTGTTGACTCCTTGTGCTCGCGCTCTATACACTCTCTTTGTAAGTCTTTCGTCTGTCATCCTTTGTTTATGTCCCAGTCATCCTAAATGTCTGTCTTCGATTTTTGTCAGTATTTGTTTTATTTTAAATTTATTTCTGAATGTTTCATTTCTGATTCTATCTCTTCTTGTTTTCTTATCTATTTTTTTTATGAATCTCATTTCTGTTGCGTTTATTCTACTCTTATCTTTGTTCGTGAGTGTCCAAGTTTTGCTACCGTATATCAATGTGGGGTTTATTACCTTTTTTACCACTTCTATCTTTACATCTTCTGTTATTTCTCTTTTCTCCAAGAATGTTGTCCTTAGTCCGTTGTATATTCTTCCTACTTTTGCTATTTTATCATTTATTTCTTTTTCTATCTTCCCATTTCTTTCTATTACTGTTCGCAAGTATTTAAATTCTTTGACTTGTTCTATCTTCTGCCCGTTTATTCTGATATCATGTTTTTTGTTACTTTGTCCTATTATCATTGATTTTGTCTTCTGTACGTTTATTCTCATATTTATCTTGATCAGTTCTTTGTTTAGCTTGTTCAGGTTATACTGTAGATTTTCTTTTGTATCTGCTACTATCGCCATGTCGTCCGCAAATAGCATCTCCGATATCTCAATCTTTTGCATCTTCCAATATCCCAGTGTCATCGGTTTCATTTCCTGTTTTGCGTTCTTTATTGCTTCGTTCACTACTAATGCAAATAACAGAGGGCTCAGCACACATCCTTGTTTCAGGCCATTTCTTGTTTCAAACTCGGTCGACTCTTCGTTATTTGTTCTCACTATATTTTTTGTTGTATCGTACATCGATTTTATTACTTCCGTTATTTCATTGTCTATTCCATTTCTTTGTAAGCTCTGCCATATATCTTCTCGTCTTATTCTATCAAAAGCTTTTTCTAAGTCGATAAAAGCTATGTGAATTTCTTTGGCTTTGTTTATGCACTTCTCGATACACTGTCTTAGTATAAATATTGGGTCTTGTGTTCTCATGCCCTTTCTAAAGCCATATTGAGTTTCTTCTAGTGAGTTTTCTATTTGTTCTTTTATTCTTGTTTCCATTATTCTGGCAAGTACCTTTTCTGGTATGTACATTAGCGTAATGCCTCGGTAGTTTGAGCATTCTCTTACATCCGCTTTTCTATGTATTGATAGAATGATCCCTGTGTTCCATTCCTTGGGTGTTCTCTTTTCTTTTATTATTTTATTTATTAACTTTCTAAATAAAAATGTGGATAGTTACTTATTAATATTTATTGATATGTATCGATAATTATCGATAGATAATCATCGATAGTTATCGATATCGATAATTATCTATAGATAAGTATCGATAGTTGCCTATCGATATTCATTGATATTTGATGCTGAGCTACATTTGCTTTAGTAGTCACTCATAGATTCCTGCGGCATTTTGAACTCGTCCGTCTTCCTGCTGGGTTTATGTTATTGAAGTATTTGCTTGTTTAATTTGTATCGTGTTTAGGGTTTGTGTTCGGGTTATTAGCGCAGTAGCCGATTGGGGAATTTTTGCTGAATAGAATTTTGGTGAGCATTAAATAAAAAAATATCGACTAACAAAATATACTATATATCTATGTACATATATTGATAATTATCGATATAGTAGCCATATTTCTGGACAAATATCGATATTAATCGATAACTGTTGATATTAATCGATAACTATCGATGGTAATCGATAACTATTGATATTAATCGATAACTACGGATATTTAACGATATTAATCGATAACTATCGATATTTATAGTAAGCAAAAGGATGAAGAATTTAGTAATGGACTTCCAGGGGATCACAGACAGGGTAGGCATGATAAGAATAAGGGGCAGGTACAGGAAAATAAGCATACTAAACGTACATGCCCCAACCGAGGTAAAGGATTGTGATACCAAAGACAAATTTTATGAGGAGATACGGCAAATCATGGAAAGAATACCAAGATACGATATTAAAATACTAATAGGAGACCTAAACGCGCAAGTGGGAAGGGAGGAAATATATAGAGTGTGTAACGGAGGGAAAAGCAAACATTTAGTAAGCAATCACAATGGGAACAGGCTGGTACAATTTGCAATGGAAATGAGCATGAAGATAATAAGCACTGCCTTTGACCACAAGGATATTCACAAAGTAACATGGACATCATCGGACGGCAGGACAAAAAACCAGATAGACCACATGGTAATTGAGAAGAAGCATGTAAGATCAGTAAATGATGTTAGAGCTTATAGAGGGGCGGACACAAATTCGGACCATACATTAGTAATAACAAAGTTAAAACAACAAATTCCTAACGAAACGAAGGGAAAGACAGAAAAATGGAAGAAGTTCAAGGGGATGGAATTAAAAAACACCATAGTGAATACCAATTTTAAACAAGGCTTAGTAAATGCACTGGAAAGTAACCCGCAATCAAACAACATTCAGGAGGAATGGGATAGATGTGAGAAAATCATAAGAGAAGAGGCTGAAAAATGTCTAGGAGGGAAAAAGAGAAACGAAAAGGGAAAGGAGTGGTTTGACGACGAATGCGGAAATGCCCTAAAACACAGAAACAAAGCAAGGATAAAGATGCAAAAAAGTGACACTATAGAAAACAGAAGTACATATGACAGAGCAAGAAGGAAAGCAAACCAAATCTGCCAGAAAAAGAAGAGGGAATATATGGAGAAGAAACTACAGAAAATAGAGATAAGAAATTTCTACCAGGAAGCAAAGAAAAACAAACAAGGTTACACAGGGACAACATACTATGTGAAGGACAAGGAGGGACAATTAATTGGAGAGAGGAAACGGAAACTAGATAGATGGGCACAGTACTACAAAGAGCTACTAGCGGAAGAAATAGAGAGAGAGCAAGAAATCGAAGATGAAGAGGGAGACGAAGATCCGCCGACACAGACTAAAGTAAAAGAACCATCGGAAGAAGAAATAATCGAGGTAATATGGAAATTAAAAAACAACAAAAGCCCAGGAGAAAATGGAATACCAGCAGAGTTTTTGAAGGAAGGATGGACAACCATACTGAAAAGGATTGCACAGCTAGTAAAAAGAGTATGGCAAGAAGAGAAGATGCCCAACCAATGGAAGACAGCGGTTATATGCCCCATATATAAGAAAGGTGACAGGACGGTATGCTATAATTATCGAGGGATAGCTCTCTTAGATGTGGTCTACAAAGTAGCAGCAACAATAATTAGGAATAGACTGCATAAAATACAAGAAGAAGAACTAGGTGAATATCAAGGTGGATTCAGAACAGGATGATCAATAACAAACCAGATTTTTGTGATGAAGCAAATATTACATAACACATATGAACAAAATCTAGGTCTGCATATGCTATTTATCGATTTCAAGAAAGCATTATGACTCCATTCTAAGAAATAAAATTATATGAAGCCTTGGAAAAACTAAGAGTACCTGGAAAATTAGTGAAGCTGATAAAAATGACTACAAAATACTACTAACAAAGTAACGACAGAAGGAAGTTTGTCCAAAGAATTTGAAGTGAGGAGAGGATTGAGACAGGGTGACCCTCTGACGACAACCCTATTCAACCTGACCCTAGAAATAATAATCAGAGAAAGTGGAAACGGGCTAATATACAACAACAAGCAACAATGTGTAGCCTATGCAGACGACATAGCAATGATAACGAGAAGGAAAAAGGAGCTGGAGCAAATGTTTAAGGCGATAGAGAAAAAAGCGAAGGAGTATGGACTAACAATAAACGAAGATAAGACAAAGTATATGGAAATGAAATCAGGACATCCGCACGATATAAACCAGATCAAATGGAAGACAGCAGACAACAAAGAATACAACTTCGAGAAGGTGACACAATTTGAATACCTAGGGGTGACAATAACGAACACTTGCCAGGAAGAAATCGAAATAAAGAAAAGATTAGCAAAGGGTAGTACAGTAGTAGGAGCCCTCACAAACCTAATAAAATCTAAAAGCTTATCTAGAAAAGCAAAAATAAGAATATACGAGACGATAATAAGGCCGACTGTATTGTATGGGTGTGAAACCTGGATCCTCAACAAACAAGAAGAAGCAAAGCTGAATATATGGGAGAGGAAAATACTGCGGAAAATAAATGGAGGAATAGAAGTAGAGGGAATGGGATGGAGAAGAAGAACCAACCGGGAAATCATGGACCTATATAGGAAACCAAATATTGGACAAAAGGCAAAAACACAGAGGTTAAGGTGGCTAGACCATGTGATAAGGATGCCCGACAGCAGACTCGTTAGGAAGATACTTAAAGCAGGTGAAGGAGAGAAGAAACGGAGAGGAAGACCAAGAAGGAAATGGTTGGCAGCAGTGGGAGAAGATTGGCAAGAGAAAGCAAAGGACAGACTAAAGTGGAAAAGAATAATAAAAACTTTTGAAGCCATGGGTCTACAAGACCTGTAGAGCTGTAATATTATTATTATCGATATTTATCGATAACTATCGATATTTGTCGGAAAAATCGATACTTATTGATAAATATCGATAGTTAGCGATAGCTATCGATATATATATATATTGATATTTTGATATGTATCGATATTTCTCAGTTATCGATAATCGATATCAGAAGAGGCCCTTTCCATGTTTTAGTCGGCGATTTTATACCTTGCCATCACGTAGCAGCTTTGCCCGTTAAAAGCATCGTACGCCCGTGCAACACGTTTTCTTCAGACACGTCCACACATTCCTTATATGTGTTCACAGCAACTATAAACGCAGCTACATCATCTCCAGTAGTTCCTGAAAACCTAGATAAGTATTTTGCAAAACTTCCTTTTGATGTAGTTACTGTTAGCGATGTGTCGATCCGGTCGGATTCGATACAAAGGATCGAATCCGGGGCAGGATCGATTTAGATCGAGTCCAAGTTTCGGTAGGGATTCGTTCCGAGGAACGAAAAGGTCGCGAGGCGTCAATTCTCGCGGACATATATTCATTCCTTTGGCATTCCGTTATTAATCCATTTCAATACAGAATACAATACAATGTGTTGATGGGGAACAGCAAATGATCATGGTGTTCGTTTTAAAGGCTCGACGTCGACAGGCGACACATGATAACGGCCGAACTTGCATGCTTTTTTATCAGTTATCAGTGATTTATGGCTTTTGGCGGCTTTGTATGTGCCCAATTGATGTCTGAGACATATAAACATACTGAATTACCGACTGCATGACCACTCACCAAAACAAAGATACTCGCGTTGTTCGTTCCGGGTCGGGAATGACTGAGGACCCCGGGTGTCTGAAATGCACATTCAATTTTGATGACGATCCGAGGATCGAGTCCGATGGACTCAATCCACTTGCCGAATGGGATTGGAATGAACGAGTCCGCAAAAGTATTGAAACTTCCCATCACTAGTTACTGTCTTTTCTGGAGTAGCCGATTGCGCCTGTAATTGTTGCACATTCAATTGAATTTGTTGTAACTGTTTGTTAACTTTTGTTTGTACATCGGCAAGCAGTTGTAACTGTTCCGTAGTCATTTGAACCACCGTGAAACTCATATCTCCGGTTGAAGAATCGAACGCAACTTTAGTTGGATATGTTTTACTCTGTAGTCTTTTACTACCACTACCAAAGCAAAACTTTAAAAATTTTGCACTCAAAACTGGCGTTCGAAGAAAAAATCATATACACAGTGCGCCAAAAAACCGATACAAAATTTAAATACTCGTATTTCCAAAACTAATTAGTGAATTCAAATATATCTTCGAAAAACTTTGGAGATTAAAAATATATCTTATTTGCAATAATACGTTTGAGTTCGATTTTATTTTACTTTAATAATGGTCATGCAAAAACGGGAGTTTTTAATAAAGTCTCGTCGCTTTAATGTAAAATTATGTCTGTAACAAAATTAGTAGACAATGACTTTTGTTTTATTTTTTTGGGCAATGTCAGTTTGTATCTGTCTTATTAGTTTTAATTGTTGCTTTAATCGAAGTCCTGAAGAAAATGGTACGCTTAACTAAAGGCGCAAATCGCTTTTGCGATTTGGTACTGGCGAAGACGATTACAAATGATTGTTGATAAAAATTGTGGAAGTATGAGACCATATTTTTAAATACCATATTTAATAACTGTTTAGATAATTTTTGTTATTATTGAATTGCCGTAAGTTTGAAATAATAAATTTAAAAAAACAGTTTTTTTTTGTATAACTTTGTTTAACCACCCACAACTTTGAATTAGCATTGTCACTTTGTAGTAAAAGTGCTTCACTTCCATCTATAAACATTGAACTTTTCCATGATATAATTGTCATTTGAAAATATTAATGACTTACGAATATACAAGGCTACAAAATTTGTACCGCTTTTTTTTGGCCCACTGTGTATATATCACTGGAGCAAAAGTTCATTTCCTTCCTTGTGTGCTTAATGCCCTCCTCTAAAGTGTCAGGCATTAAATTCACACGTGGGAGGAAATGAATACCTTTGCTCCGTAGATATATAAATAGCTATTACAAAGTTAATAGAATTTAAAATCAACGTAATTAATAAGCAAAAACGCGACACTGTGTCGATTGTCTTTGTGCATTTGTCAATATCACAACAGTACATAGACCGCGAACGCAGACACGACATGATCGTCGAAATGTCTGTACAATGTTCGCTTGGCGTATATAGTAGCACTTGTTTACAGTTTATCAACCACCGAACGATAAAAAAACGAGAGCTTGACTTACCCTTAAATTCTGGGTTACTCGCGGTCAAGTTCACAGCTTTTGCATGAACAATAGCACGATGCGGCGGCAGCTTCACTGTAGCTGGAGTGGGATGGCGTGTTGCTTGTCTAACAGCAGTGAGCAGCTTATTGGGGTTGAAAATGAAAACAGCTTGTATTGCTCAACCCTGGCTTAGCGACGCTTGGGGCTAATGGCGGACGTTCGCTGCGTATACAAAGGGGTGCTGCAGCTGATGTGGCCATAGGCGTTTGCGGAATTGACCAAAATGGTGAAGCGTTGTACCTCCAATCCACACACCACTTTCCTTGTATAATACATGAACTACGAAAGTCACCTTTAGCACTAATTTTAATTGTATAGTTGTTTTAATTGCTTTTTTGAGTTTGATTTTTATAGTATTTCTGTCAATTATCACTGCTTTACGTTGGGGACCAATTTAGTATATATGACTCGAAAGAAACACTAAACACTTTTAATTTAAATATATTTAGTGAAAATAAACTCAGGGTTAAAATACAATAAGTGAAAATAATAACAAAAATACTTGATAACTACAAAAACTAATTAAAACAAATGTGTGGTATTAAAATCTACCACCTTCGCGCACCTTTTGCTATTGGGGTGTTTGTCGTCTGAGGGCAGAGAAGGCTGTTATGCATAGAGTCCTTGTATATTAAGAGTTGGGCCATGTAGGCGACTCACTTTGGATCCACAAACCATGGAGTACCTGAATTTTGTTGAATTTAAAATTTATGCAGATCTTGCATATAACAATCAACGCAGACGACGTTGCATACCTATAGACAACAGTTACAAATTAAAATCAATTTTGTGACAGTTGTGACAAATACCAAATATTTTTAATTTATTAAAACATAAAAACGATTGTGTAATTGTTGGTTGTTCAGCGATTAATTGTATGAATCGAACAGATCTGGGATATTCTTTACATGGTATTAAAGCGGGTAAATAACAGCAAAATTAAGAATTTTAAGGCAACAAGCCGTTTATGTAATGAACATTTTGTGGATGATCAGTGGTTGATTAAACATGAAAAAACGATACTGAAATACAATGCTATTCCAACATTATTTAAGCTTTGGCAACCAGATTTAAATAAATGTGAAAATTCTGAAATAGAGGAAAATGAACTAATCGATGCTGAAACCATCACATGGTAGGTGATTCAGGCCAGTGTTAATCAGTACAGAAACACAATTTTCTCTGGGGAAGTTGGATTACGTCACCTCAAATTCTCTAACATTAGTTGTGGAGCATTAAATTCATACTCGTACCAGATTTTCAGCTGCCCCTAAGCATCCTACCCCACAGCTAAGATTATAAGTAGTGGTTGGAAAAAATTCAGTATCGTGGAACACTCTAAAACACCTTGAAATTGTTCGCTCAGTTCTCTTTGTAACAGCAGCAGCAGTAATTTGAACTACCATTCGTGGAGCTAGTAATATAGGTGGGTACATACAAATCTTAAACTGCAGTTAACCTAAAATGATAGCGTCTGCGCATGAGGCAGAAGTGGTCTACGATACTGCATTTTAGCCCAGAGGTTTTTCATAACGCACCATTTCAACACCTGTTTATTTCTAACCGCAATTCACATAACTCATCTGCAATACTTTTTACCATAACTTAAAAACACACTAGGACTAGAAAGATAACTAAACTTAGCCAGCAAAATTCTACATGAATAGATTTATTTTTCTTACAAGCAGATTCAGATTTCTGAATGTAAGGATTCTGTGATTCAACATGTCACTTTTTAGTTTGTCATACTTCTTTCGAATAAAACAAATGAAATATATTACTGCTAAATCACGTGATCCTTGATTTATGGATCTAATGGCTTAACTCTTACTACATATAGGAACTCTAGTTATGCATACAGCAGCTGTACAATATTGCCATTGGGATGTCTTCGCCGCTATTGGTTGACGCGCATGTTCACCATTAACAGGCAAAATATTTAATTATCTCCAGGTAGTTCCCAAAGAGGTTGGTAGAGCCCGTAAAAAAACAAAACCTTTCAAATCTGACAATCCTGAATTGTCAGTGTCAAATAATTAATTAGCGTCGCAAGCGGGTGAAATTCTATCATCTATTGCCCAAAAAAACTGATATGCTGCACAGTATTTAAATGTGACAATTTAGAATTGTCAGATTGGAAAGGTTTTGTTTTGTCCATAATGAAATGAACAGGCTGTAGTTCTATTTGGTTTCCGTTACTGTGCGCGCTTAGATTGATTCTAATTGAGTTTAAATAACGTCAAAACTTGAAAGCACAAAGAACGAACGCCAATGAAATATGTCAACGTCAAAACATAACACTGCACGTGTAGCCAACATCAAATAGTTAAAATAACTAGCGCCAAAATAATGACCAGAAACGTTCAATCATTTCTAAAGGCACTGTATATCTCTAGGCTCAAATTAGCCTGAAAATGGTGGTCAACAATAAAGTCTAACCGGCAATATTTAAGTCTTCTTTGTTGGTAATTGAATTGTTTTTCCCTTATAAATTTATAAATAGTATCATCTTCTAGATAAATGCCAAAAATGTGGGACCTACACACATCACATTTTAAATTTTTCAATTTCTTAGCAACCCACCCAGATACATAACCAATAACACTTTTATACATCGGTTTTTCTAACTCGAACTCCGGTAATTTTGATATATATTTCCAAATATTACAAATTTTGAATTTAATTTCATTTTTATAGACACTACTAATTGTGTCTATAAAATTTTGTATATTAAATAAATCTGATATATTGCTTGTTTTGCAGTTCATCCCAAAATAATTTTTTATTAATAAGGTTTTAAAACTACCACGAAATGGCATTGCCATCGGATTTACCGCACGACTTCTTATATTTCTAATTTTCCCAAAATAATTTTCTATAAGGTCTTGATTTAAAGGTAGAGGTAGAAAAAACTTGCATTTGCCGCTATCAACTAAAATTGAGTAAAAATCTATAAGTCCTTGCAAAGTTTAATCCAATTTTTTAAACTTGGAAGAACTGATTTCTCCCATTTGCGTCTATGAAGTACATGTTTTTCAAATTTTTTTATTGGCTTCATTCTAAAACTGTACATGTCCTGAATTTAAAGATGCGCCGCAAAGCAAGGGCTTTTCACAGTTTGATCGTAACGTTCCTCCATTATATGTGCCGAATAATTTGTCAAAAAAATTTATAATTTTGACGGTTCCTAAAGCTGTTTCATTTAATTTGTCATTACCTAAAAGAAAACGCCTTTTGTATATTACGAACAACGTAAAATACCATTACATACCATTTTTCACCAGAAGCGAGATTGTTGCGGCCATGGTCTGACTAAAAATTTGGGTTGCATATCGAACTTTCATTTTGGGATTTTTTTCTGGAATAACATGGGAATCAGTAATTTTCACTATAGCTCGAAGTTCTCCGCATGATTCGTCTTGATGGGATGCTTCTAGTATATGGTCCCATTTAGCTTTGAAATTGTTATTTTCTATGTCCCAAACCAAATCTTTAGTTATTAAATTATTCCTAACGCCTTTCAGTAGGTGAGGCACGTCATACAGAGGCACTATTTCCTCCCCTCTAATTATTATTCTTCTTTGTGAATTCATGTTTTGGTCAACAAAATTTGAACGATTAATAGTTGCTCAATTGGGTCCCCCCTGATCACAAATTGTAGCTAGAATTTTTAAACCATAATATTGAACTTCTCTAATGATTAATTTTCACTAAAACGGAAGATTTTACAGCCGATACGGAAAATGTAAAATATATAGGTTGTTGCCATTCTCTAAATATACCACAAAAATAAAAAATCTGCTGTGATACACGCACACAGCTTCCTTTTACAGTGACCTTATAATTATCCAAACATTTTATTTTTTATTTTTAAGCACTTGTAAAAAAATTTCAAAAAATACAAATTATACAAAAACCGTACAAAATAGAGCTTTAGCTGAAGAGATAAATTTTCTCTAAAATGTTAAGCTGAATTCAAAAATATAATAATATACCGGGTGTTCTATTTAAAATAGGAGTTAATAAAAAAATTGAAGAAAACAAAAGAAACCCATTTTCGAGGTATTCAACTGAAAAAGCACCTATCTCACATCAATACACATAAAAAGTGTAAAGTTTGAAAAAATCGTCAGTCGTTTTTGAAAAAATCGAAAAAAACTGAAAAACCACAAGAGTAAACACCATACTGCTGTCGCATCTAGATAGTACACAAAACTTATACCGTGTGTCCACAGGAATACGCACCATAGGGATAACCAAATAGAATAGAAAGATCGGCTAACGCTGGAATCGCCGGCACGCTAAAACGTTGTTTTCTGGCTTCTGACTCGCCACTGTATGAAACAATATTGTTATAAATGGTACAAGAAAAGGGACGGTGGTCATAGCACTGGTTAATATTTATATTCTATTAGCATTATCTTATCTCTATGGTGCGTATTCCTGTGGACACACGGTATATGAAGTTTCAACACCATACCTCCTTTTTCTTTTTTGAGATATTCTTTTCATAGTCACACACACACACAGACAGACAGACAGACCAATGAACACACACATGTCATTTTGGGTTCAGGGAACTCTAAAACGTGAAGATCTGTTGAAAACTCAATTTCGAATTATTGGGGTGAATCTAATACTTCCTTTATCGTAAAAGGAAGTAAAAACGAGGGTCAACAATTTCTAGATTTTGATTGGAACAACAATTTTGAAATCCATAGACTTGATCAGTACTTCGATCGTAATCTAAATGTGGCATTATGAAAATTTCATCAAATAACAGACAGCAATTTTATCACGGTTATTTAATTTTGAAGCAGCATTTTCAAATATTACTTTGTTGAAGCCAACATCCAAAGGAATTTTATTTAGTATTGCCATAATTGTTTGAAGAAGCTGCGTGGCACAGATGGGTAAGCGCCAGGCTTGCATTAAGCAAGTCCTCGGTTCGAATCCCGCAGGGGTAGGAATTTTTCCGTATCCTTGGCGATTAGAATCGGGTTCAGTGAGACCATTCACAGTTGGGCACCAAATTAACTGTGCTCTACTCAGAACCACAGACCTAAGAGATAGAGTAACAAGGTCAACACATCACCAAGACACACAACTCACACAATGGTTGCTGCGCAAGCACCAAAGGCGCGCTCCAACTCTATATCCCGAATCCGGGGCAAGTTGAGCATTGTACTGCCAGATGCCAGCGCATAAAGCACCAACCTCTACAACGCAAGTTAAATGAGGTTACAGATTATACATACATACATACATACATACATATATACATAATTGCTTGCCTAGTAGGAAGGGCAAACAACTGTCTCAATTTTGAATAAGCCCTCCCGGACTGGTTGAAAAAAGCAAGTGAATTTTTTTTTCATCTGTAGTACACCTACGTCCTCTTGGTTTTATATTTCGTTTTCTTAATTGTTCCAAATGACGCCAGCGTGGCTCTGATGGTTAGAGCATCGGACTGCGGCGCGGAAGTCTGGAGTTCAAATCCCAGATCGATGCCTGGCGGGCGGCCTACCCAGTCGCTTTAAATAATTGGGAACCTGCGTTCGAAAGAACAAGGGGTAATAATGCGGTTGTCTAATGCGTGGTGCTCACCACATCACCACGTGTCATGAATTTGACACGCGACAGCCGGGTGTGAGAGCGAGGATACGGAAGCTCTAACCTTCCGCCTTGCAGGCCAAGCTCCTTCAAGGGGTGTTAGTGCCTCACCATTATAATTGTTCCAAACAGAAATTTAGCGCGTCTTGTCCTAGAACTTTACTTTGTAATTTACTATGAACATTTTTTGCGTTTTAATTTTTGGAAATATAAACGAGATCTTTTCTTACTAGCACATAAAGCTTTCTTAAGCTGCATCACAGAATTACAATTGTGCTTGTTCTTATGTAAAATATTTTTTGATTTGGTGTAATTCCTTGTATTATTATGATCGAGTTCCTTTACAACGCATGATAGCTAAACTGGACCATATAGGTATTCGAGGGAACATTCTGGCCTGGATCAGTTCTTTTTTGAATGGCAGAGAATTTCATGTGAGGATTGCAGACAACTATTCCAAGTCTAATATTGTGCTTAGTGGAGTGCCTCAGGGTTCTGTGCTAGGACCTGTCTTATTTACCCTTTTTACTGCTGATCTTCCTTCATCAATAACGTCCTCTATTAGCCTATATGCAGATGACACGAAAATATTCAACAACCCTCTAGAAAAGAGTGAAAAAATACAAAATGACCTCAATAAAATTTATGATTGGACAAAAAAGTGGTTATTAAACCTAAACATCAACAAATGTTCTGTGCTACATATTGGCAAATGTAATCCCCATCTGGAATACCAACTCAATAACAGTACCATATTATCCACTGAATCCCAAACCGATCTAGGAATCACGATAAAACATAATCTCAAATGGGACAGCCACATCATTAAAATCACCAAAAAAGCTAACTCCATGATATATCTCGTCAGGAAATCTTTTCACCATATATCACCAGAATTATTTATAAAGATTTACAAGTCCTACATTCGTCCCATCCTTGAGTTTGGTTTCCAAATATGGTCGCCTTATTTCCAAAAAGACATCGATCTCCTTGAAAAAATACAACGAAGAGCAACCAAAATTCTTCCCCAAGGGTTTTATAATATACCGTACGAAGAACGACTGAGGAAGATGAAATTACCAACATTGCTTCAACGTAGAATACGAGGTGACCTTATCGAAACGTACAAAATATTAAATAATTTTTACAGCTGCTCATCCATAAAGAATATATTTACCCTTAGTGCCAATGTACATCTCCGAGGACATGAAATGAAACTTACAAAGAATCATTTCTCATCTAATCCTAATAAACATTTTATCAGTAATCGTGTCGTGGACAATTGGAATAGGCTACCTGATGAAGTTATTAAATCTACAAGTGTAAACCAATTTAAAAATAGACTTGATTTATACCTGAACTCTAATACTGTGCAATAATAGAATATTTATCTACACCTACTATATTTATAATATATGTATTTTTTTTCTTTCTTATAGTTACCTATACTTTATATTTACCTTCATAAGTTATACCCGTTTAGTTAGTTACTAGTTATAATTATACACATGTACCTGTTTTTTTGTTATTAGGCATAAACAGCCCTAGGCTGCCTGCCTACTATGTAATAATAATAATAATAATAATAATATTATTATTATTATTAAAATAAACGCAGAGCAGAGGAAAGGCCCTATGAAGCTCTGAATTACAAACTATACCCATAACTTGTAACGCTAAACAAAATAATAATTATATAAGACAACTAATATCTACATTTAAAATTATAACATAATTGAATTATTAACAAAAACGGAAAGAAAAATGTCTATTCTGTTTTTAAATGTATTAATTGTAGGAGCGTCGATTATATCGGCAGGTAGATTGTTCCACATATGAAACACTTGGAAGTTTTGAGATTTACGTCGTTACCAAACGCTTGAGAGGTAGAATCACACACATTTTCCTTGTCCGTAACGTGAAATATTATTAGTAGTATTATTAGAGGTAGTATTGCCCAAAGAATGTGCATCTGAAGCCTTTATCTTAGAAAGTAAAAAACCATAGTAATTTATTATTATTTTTTTAATGGTGATGCACTAACACCCCATGAAGGAGTTTGGCCTGCAAGGCAGAAGGTCAGAGTTTCCGTATCCTCGCTTTCACACCCGGCTGGCGCGTGTCAAATTCATGACACGTGGTGATGTAGTGAGCATCACGCATTAGACAACCGCATTATTACCCCTTGTTCTTTCGAACGCAGGTTCCCAATTATTTAAGAGCGGGACCGTAGTAGTGGGGACTCGATTGTAATTTTAATTTCCACACGAATTACGGAATAACAGCACAAGAGGGCGGTAGTATAAGAAATACCTCTAATAAATGAATTTGGGTAGCAGATGTATCGTTCACGCTTCTTTCAAAGAGAGGGCGCTAAAGTTTTAGACAGAGGCTACTACTGCATGCATTTCCAAGAACTGATGTGTCGCCTGAACGGCTGTTATCCTTATCGTTTTGTAGCCGCCCCGCGTGTTTGCTGGTTTCGTGTTTCATGCTGCGCTCGCATCTTTCGCTATTCTCGGACTTCGGCCAGTGGTCCGCTCGATATTTTAAATTGTTTGAAGTGCACGTTGTCCTTGCTATCGAATTTGACAAAGAGAAAGCTTCTGCGACGCCCAATTTCAGTTTTCGAGATGACATGGGTTATGTATGTGCCTACGCACTTTGAAGGATTTTTAAAATAGTTGCCCTGAACCGGCTTCGAACTCGCTACCTACCTAACGCTCGTAGGAGCATTTCTTTCTCTGTCGCTCGCGCACGCAAATCTCGTGTTCGTTTTTACTGCCTCTAACTCGCTCCTAGTGCTCTCCCTCTCTCTCTTGAATTGAACTGTTCGATCGAATATCTGATGTGCTTCTGTTTTTCGGATCCGTTGTTCGTTCTCTACTTATTTTTTCTTTTTAACTTAACACCCTTTCTATTTTCTTCTTAATACAGTACTTCTTACGTAAAAGTCCATCGTTTTTTATATGTATCTTTATTTTAATTCTTTGCTTAAATACTTTCAATATCAATCTTTCACTTGTTCATGTCTTGTCTTACGTTTTCTTTTAAAAAATTCATTCTTAGGCTTTCCTTTAAAAAAGCTCGCTTTTCATATTAACCTTTTGTTTTTTAAATCTTTTCTTACGTTTTAGTTTTAAAAACCTTTTTTTCATATGGATCTTATGTTTTTAAAATCTTTTCTTACGTTTTCCTTGTAAAAAAAACTCATTCTTAGGTTTTCCTTAAAACACGCTTTTGGTGTTAACCTTTTGTTATTTAAATCTTTTCTTACGTTTTAGTTTAAAAAAACGCTTTTTTCATATGGATCTTTCGTTTTTTAAGTCTTTTCTTACGTTTTAGTTTTAAAAAACTCTTGTAATCTAGAAAGTATTATCATCAGAAACTACCATAAATAGAATGAGCAGTTTTTCTTTAGAATTCGTAGCTTATGTTAAAATTTGTAGCATTTTTATGTACTTATTAATTACTATTTTTGTGCAATAGAGAGGACGAAAACGACGATGTATTGAAAATAATGTAGTTTAATAATAGATACTCTCTGTTTTTGTTATTTTCTCTGCGTTATAATGCGACTATAAAGTCTCTTATTATTTTCCATTAATGGTATGTTATAGATATTAACGATACAAGTTTGAATATGAGCATCTTCACGATACGAGTTTGATTGCCAAAATGACGCGGTGAGCCGAGTTTTGTGGCAACCAAAGGAGTCTCGTTAAGATGGTCATAAGCAAACGTGTATTTTTCAATATTTTATCTTCATCAATAAATTCAGGCATTTGCCAGTTTAAATTTCCCGCCATCGTGCTCTGCACGTCCATACGAAACTTCTAACTTGATAATGAGTTTTATGTAGCACTGTGTCCCCATTCCTTCATCATAAGCCAAACGCATTTCAGTTTTACCGCTTTCAATTCAAAATTTGCGATAAACGCGCAAAATTTTGCCGCTAAAACTGGATTCCATTTACATAACCAAAATCGCAATCAGAAATTACCAGGCATGTCATGTGACGTCACACAACAGTTGACGGCGCCATCTATCAAACAGTTGCCCAAGTTTAGGGCAGCTGTTATGGTGAACGCATATTCCAGTATTACAATTCTCGCACTAAAATCTGTCGTTTAGGTTTATTTGTCTAGCAATGTGGTTTATATTCCACAATTAGTTTTATAATAACATTATCTAGGGAATAAGCTATTAACATGTCAAGTTTCGACCAAAAAGAAATTCAAATATTTATATTTTGTATATACAATATTTCTGTTATTTGACTTCACATCCAGGTGAAATTTGATCACACCCTTCAGCGTGTTGTTTTCTAACAATATACTGATGGGGCCATAATTATATATAACAGCAATGAGATAACATGAACAACAAAATATAATGCTTGAGTAAGAAAGAGATGACCATAGGAAAAACATATTTTAGTAGGCATGCTTGGTTGACATCTGTCATAATTAAATGGGACCTGGACACAACGTCGACTGCCCACAACGTCGACCGGGTATTTTGAACGCCCACAACGTCGACCGTGTCCACAACGTCGACGGAGGTTTGTTGGCCACAGCGACAACCGTGCCCATAACGTCGACCTGTCTTCAGGGACACAACGTCGACCGTGCCCACTACGTCGACTCGTATAAAATAACACGACGTACATCGCGGCGGTAGCGTTGCGGGCGATATTACCCGAAAAATTCAAGACTTTACAGCGCCGCGCTGTCGACTCCAGAACACGTATATGGAACGAGGGACGCAACGTCGACCATGCCCATAACGTCGACCCGCCTTAAGGGACACAACGTCGACCGTGCCCATATCGTCGACTCGTTTTGAGGGACTCAACGTCGACCGTGCCCATATCGTCGACTCATTTTGAGGGACACAACGTCGACCGTGCCCATATCGTCGACTCGCCTTGAGGAACACGACGTCGATCATGTCTATATCGTTGACTCGTCTTGCGGGACGCAACGTCGACGGTGCCCATAACGTCGACTCATCTGGAGCTACGTCAGGGCTTCATATGATTTTACCTAAAATGTAATTTTTCTTAACCCCACGCATTCAGTTTTTCCTATGCCGTAGATACATTTTGAATAAATTATCGTATACTGTTACCTGTTTTACAGAATTTGTTGGACTTTCTATATTATAAAGAAGCATTATACACCAGTTTCTCAATTCTGTAGCTAGGAATAAACCAGCAATATAATATCACTATAACTTTCTTAATGTGAAAATTATATTACTTCTTTAACAAAAAATCTGGTATGATACACGCACACAACTGTCTTTTACAGTGATCTTATAATTATCCAAAAATTTGATTTTAAATTTTTAAGCATTTGTCAAAAATTTTCAAAAATTACAAATTCTGCAAAAGCGGTACAAAAAAAGCGTTAGTTGAAGAGACAAATTTTTTCTAGAATTTTAAGCTGAATTCAAAAATGTAATAATATACAGGGTGTTCTGTTTAAAATAGGAGTTAATAAAAAAAATTTAAGAAAAAACTAAATCAACCCATTTTAGAAGTATTCGACTAGAAAATCATTTATTTCACATCAATACACATTCAAAATGTAATAAAAATGTGAAGTTTAAAAAAAATCGTTACAGCCGTTTTTGAAAAAATCGAAAAACAACTGAAAAATCACAAGAGTAAACACCTACTTCCGGTTATCCGATTTTCTTCAAAAGCTTGCTGTCGCATCTACATAGTACACAAAACTTATATATGAAGTTTCAATGCCATACCTCTTTTCGTTTTTGAGATATTCTGTTCACAGGCACACAGACAGTCCAATGAAAAAAAATATGTTTTTTGGGTTCAGGGGACTCGAAAACGTGAAGATCTGGTGAAAACTAAATTTAAAATTTTTGGGGTTAATCCAATACTTCCTTTATTGTAAAAGGAAGTAAAAATTTCCAGCGATGCTGCTTTCAGATTTTTCTTACCTTCATTTGTTGCTGAATAGTGGCGTCATCGGAGGTTTTTTTAAATAGAACAATTCTTACATATTTTCTGGTACCATTTAATTGAGATTTTTTTCTTTTCAGCTTTATAACACTTTTATACCATTTCACAAGAAAAATCTGTGATCTTGGTGGCGATGATAACATTACACAAGAAATTAGACTTTAATAACGTTTTCTACTCCTGTTAAAGTTCTACATTTCCATTTCAATTTCAGTTACCAAGCCACCAAGATCACAGATTTTCTTGTGAAATGGTATAAAAGTGTTGTGTTATAAAGCTGAAAAGAAAAAAATCTCAATTAAATGGTACCAGAAAATATGTAAGAATTGTTCTATTTAAAAAAACCTCCGATGACGCCACTATTCAGCAACAAATGAAGGTAGGAAAAATCTGAAAGCAGCATCGCTGGAAATTTTTACTTCCTTTTACAATAAAAGAGGTATTGGATTCACCCCAAAAATTTTAAATTTAGTTTTACCAGATCTTCACGTTTTCGAGTCCCCTGAACCCAAAAAACATATTTTTTTTCATTGGTCTGTCTGTGTGCCTGTGAACAGAATATCTCAAAAACGAAAAGAGGTATGGCATTGAAACTTCATATATAAGTTTTGTGTACTATGTAGATGCGACAGCAAGCTCATGAAGAAAATCGGATAACCGGAAGTAGGTGTTTACTCTTGTGATTTTTCAGTTGTTTTTCGATTTTTTCAAAAACGGCTCTAACGATTTTTTTCAAACTTCACATTTTTATTACATTTTGAATGTGTATTGATGTGAGATAAATGATTTTCCAGTCGAATACTTCTAAAATGGGTTTCTTTTGTTTTTTTTAAATTTTTTTATTAACTCCTATTTGAAACAGAACGCCCTGTATATTATTACATTTTGGAATTTAGCTTAAAATTCTAGAGAAAATTTGTCTCTTCAACGAACGCTTTATTTTGTACTGTTTTTGCAGAATTTGTAATTTTTGAAAATTTTTGACTAATGCTTAAAAATTTAAAAACAAATTTTTGGGTAATTATAAGATCACTGTAAAAGACGGTTGTGTGCGTGTATCACACCAGATTTTTTGTTAAAGAAGTAATATAATTTTCACATTAAGAAAGTTATAGTGATATTATATTGCTGGTTTATTCCTAGCTACAGAATTGAGGAACTGGTGTATAATGCTTCTTTATAATATAGAAGGTCCAACAAATTCTGTCAAACAGGTAACAATATACGATAATTTATTCAAAATGTATCTACGGCATAGGAAAAAATGAATGCGTGGGGTTAAGAAAAATTACATTTTAGGTAAAATCATATTAAGCCCTGACGTAGCTTCAGATGAGTCGACGTTATGGGCACGGTCGACGTTGCGTCCCGGTAGACGAGTCGACAATATGGGGACGGTCGACGTTGCGTCCCTCAAGACGAGTCGACGATATGGGCACGGTCGACGTTGCGTCCGTCAAGACGAGTCGACGATATGGGCACGGTCGACGTTGTGTCCCTTAAGGGGGGTCGACGTTATGGGCATGGTCGGCGTTGCGTCCCTCGTTCCATATACGTGTTCTGGAGTCGACAATGCGGCGCTGCAAAGTCTTGAATTTTTCGGGTAATGTCGCCCGCGACGCTACTGCCGCAATGTACGTAGCGTCATTTTATACGAGTCGACGTAGTGGGCACGGTCGACGTTGTGTTCCTGAAGACAGGTCGACGTTATGGGCACGGTCGACGCTGTGGCCAACAAAGCTCCGTCGACGTAGTGGACACGGTCAAAGTTGTGGGCGTTCAAAATACCCGGTCGACGTTATGGGCAGTCGACGTTGTGTACACGACCCAATTAAATTAGGCATCAGGCCTACTCGAATATTTGCTACTATGTTTATCTTTTTCTTACTCAAGCAATATGTGTTATCTTCTTGTTCATATTATCTTATTGCTGTTATATATAATTGTGGCCCCATCGGTATATGAAAATAATTGGTTAATTTTAATTGTGAACGACGTCTAACAGATTTTAAAATACCGTGCTGTTTCTATGGTGCTGCCATCTTATAGGAAAAGTACAGCGGTCCCCGTTTTAAAGCAACTGGGTAGGCCGCCCACTAGGCATCGATCTGGAATTTGAACTCCAGACTTCCGCACCGCAGTCCGATGCTCTAACCATTGATGAGCTACGCTGGCGCTAGTAATTTATTATATAAGACGATCAAGTAAAATTTTATGCGAGAGTGAATCGTTTAACGTCAAGACGAAGTCGAGACGTTAATGATTCAAGAGTGGATAGTAATAACTTTATCGTCGTGTATAATACAATTTTTTTTTCTATAGCAACAATTTTAACAATTTCAAAAGAAAATAACGAAAGTCAATCACATTTTAAAATCTCAGTAGCTAGATTGGGTTGCTAGGATAATGCGAAGCTGTAATATTTAATTTAAATAAAAGTTAGAAAATTAAATTACTTTATCTACCCTTGATGTTAAAGTGCTACTTTATCTACCCTTGCTGTTAAAGTAACACTTGACCTTTTGTTTTGAGTCGATTAAAGCACACTTTAACATTTGCTATAGAAAAAATAATATTAATTAAGTACTTATTTCATTTAGCGAAAGTTAAATTTACCAACTGGAATCCGCAAACTAGGCACTGTTGTATTTTTAAGTTTACTATTAGTACTAAAATCATTTTCTTGAAAGTGGAGGGAGCCTACCGTTTTACTGTTGTAAATATTTTTATTTTATCTTATTATGTTATTATGACAGTAACTCCTTAGCAACGAGTTGCGTTAAGATGCATTTAACAGCACTAGTGTTGTTAAGAAAAATAACATAACGATACTTTATTAGCAATTAATCACATGTTGACAGCACTGAAGTATATTGTCAGATAGGCAACACATTGTACATACACAAGCTTTGTAAACCAAACGTATGTAATAAACAGTTTCCATCCAGAGCTCGTCCAGTGCACATCATTTATGTTACATGGTGCAGTCGTGGAAGAACATGGCGGACTAGAAAATTCCGAAGGGAACTCACGTGCAACTTAAATTCGTTATAAGAGCGATTTGATCAAGAATATTAATTAAAGTGCACTGAAGATATACAATCGAACATAATAAGATGGATTTTCGTGGTATACCACCAATGATTATGACGGGAAACCTGGCAGAAAACTGGAAGTTCTGGAAACAAAGGTTTACAACATACCTGAACGCAACGGAAATTTGCAAGAAGGAAGAAATTACCAAATGCGCTCAACTTCTTACATTGATTGGGGAAGAAGGTATGAGAATTTTTAACACATTTACATTTACCGTAGAGGAAAAAGACAAACTAGAAAAGCTGTTAGAAAGGTTTGAAAACCATTTCAACCCAAAGCGAAATTTAGCCTTCGAAAGGCACGAATTTTTAACCTGCAAACAAAAAGAAGGTCAGTCGATAGAACAGTATATAACTGAAATAAAAAATCTATCACTATCTTGTGAATTTGGAACTCTACGTGAAAGTTTGGTTAAAGATATATTGACCTGCGGGTTGAAATCTGAGGTTATAAGAGAGAAACTCCTTCTACTACCGGACGATAAGGACACGCTGGACGAAGCCGTAAAAACGTCTTTAAACCTGGAGAATGCTAGAGACCGCAATCGTCAAATAACAGGTGAAAAAGGTGCCAATGTGGACCAAGTGCGGAAGTCGAGAAACAGCTTCGCCAGAGGACAACAGCAACGAAAGCCTGTTCAAGCAAGTGGACATGCTACTTCCAGCAGCAGAGGTCACCAAGGAGAAGGTAGTACACAAGCAAAGCGCTGCCACAAATGTGCATATGTGCATGATTTCGGAAAGTGCCCAGCTTACGGTAAAAAGTGTGGTAAATGTGGGAAAATGAATCATTTTGCTTCTGCATGCCGAAGTAAATCTAATACAAAAAACGTGCATGAAATTTATGATAACAATAATATTACAAACAATGTTCCTAATGATTTTCTGTATATAGGTAGAATTGAAGGTACAGTCGATGCACTCACGGAGGAATCATGGTTCGCAAACCTGGAGGTGAACAACCACTCCATTAGTTTTAAACTGGACACTGGGGCAATGGCAAACATTATACCTGTAAGTGTATTAAACTCTATAAATTTTGAGGTAAACCAAATTAATAAAACCGACATGAAATTATGTTCTTATACTAAGGATTCATTACCGGTAATTGGTCAGTGCATTTTACAGTGCATATATAAAGAAACGAAAAAGGATCTTTTATTTTATGTGGTCGATCTAACTAATACCCCTCTATTAGGGCTCAAAGCATGTGTAGAACTAGGTTTAATTAAAAAGACTGAGGCAATAAACAATAACCAGCCAGCAAGTAAAATAGTAAAAAATACTATAAAGGAACAAAAAGAAATTAGCCAGTTATTAAAAGATAATGATTTCATTTTTGAGGGAATAGGATGTTTGGAAAAGCCGTATCGCATAAACTTAAAAAAAGGTGCAGACCCGGTGGTGCACCCAGTAAGAAAAATACCTTTTTTAATTAGGGATCAGCTTAAGGAAACGTTGGATCAATTAGAAAAACAACAAATTATAGAGAGATCGGATGAAAGCGCAGATTGGGTAAACCCCATTGTTATAATCAGGAAGGCAACCGGACAGCTTCGAATTTGTTTGGATCCGGCTGACCTTAACGAGTCTATTAAAAGACATTATTTTCAAATTCCCACTTTAGAGGAGTTAACAATCAAGTTGGCTGGGGCACAGTATTTTAGCACATTGGATGCAACTCAGGGGTTCCTACAAATCAAATTAGATAAAAATAGCTCTAGATTGTGCACTTTCGGTACTCCTTTCGGTAGATATCGTTTCTTAAGGCTTCCTTATGGGTTAGTTAGTGCGCCAGAGGTATTTCAGGAAAGAATGAATGAAATATTTGGCAACCTAGAGGGAGTTAGCGTTTATATTGACGATATTATTATCTCGGGAAGAACCATAGCAGAACATAATGTTCGTTTACAAAACGTGTTTAAATTAGCTGAAAAATTTAATCTGAGATTTAACAGAGAAAAGTGTAAATTTCTTGCTAGTCAAGTGCAGTACATGGGGCATAAGATATCAAAAAATGGGTTAGAAGCAGATGATTCAAAGGCTGAAGCAATTAAAAAAATGCAAACACCACAAAGTGTGGAAGACGTTCAAAGATTTTTAGGGCTTGTTACATATATCAGTAGATTTGTAAATAACCTGTCACAAAAAACCGCATCATTGAGAAACTTGCTTAAAAAAGATGTAGTTTTTAGCTGGGAGAAAAAACACGATGAAGCTTTTGCTAGTTTAAAAAATGATATAAGTAAAAGTCCATGTTTACAATTTTTCGATGTTAAAAAACCCACTACAGTTTCAGTAGATGCTTCAAAAAGTGGCATGGGGGCAGTTCTCTTACAAGAAGAGAGACCATGTGCACATGCGTCGCGTGCATTTACAGAGGCTCAGACCCGATATGCTCAAATCGAGAAAGAGCTGTTAGTAATCTGGTTTGGGGTAGAAAAATTTAAGCAGTATCTGGTTGGCAAACATTTTACGGTAGAGACAGACCACAAACCTCTGATACAAATTATCAAAAAACCATTAAATGTCTGCCCTCCTAGATTACAAAAAATGTTAATTCAGTTGCGGAAATATGATTTTACATTGATATATAAGCCGGGGAAACAATTAGTATTAGCAGACACACTTTCAAGGGCTTTTATTAAGGACGGGGTGTTTGATGAAAACATAGATTTAGAGCTAGAAACTCAAATTTGTTTAGTCTCGTTGAATTTAAATATATCGGAAGAAAAACAAAGTTATTTTCAAGAGGAGACTAATAGGGACAAATATTTGATGAAAGTAAAACAGCACATAGTAAATGGTTGGCCAAATAAAATGAAAGATCTTTCTGAAAGTATTAAATTCTATTATAAATACAAACACGAACTAACGATAGTGAATGACCTTGTTTTCAAAAATCAAAAATTGGTTGTGCCTCAAAGTTGTAGAAAAGAAATTTTGGAAAAACTGCATTATGGCCACTTGGGCATCAATAAAACAGTTTCCAAAGCAAACTTGTCATTTTTTTGGCCAGGAATGACAAAGAGAGTACAGGATATGATTTTGTCATGTCACATTTGCCAAAGTTTTCAAAATTTGCAAAAGGCGGAACCCATGATTCCTCATGAAATTGAGAAACTACCGTTCTATAAAGTAGCTTGTAACATTTTTCACCTTTATAACGAAGCTTATTTATTGATCACTGATTATTACTCAAAGTATGTAGAAGTCATTAATTTAAGTAAAGACTTGTCAAGCTGTAATGTCATATCAAAAACGAAATCCGTTTTTGCTCGTTATGGAATACCTAGATTTGTATGTACTGACAACGGGCCCGAATTTTCAAGTTTTGAATATAAAAAATTTGCAAAACTATGGGAATTTGAACACGTAACGTCATCACCAAAATATCCACAATCAAATGGACAAGTGGAAAGAGCCATTCAGACAGTAAAAAATACTCTAAAAAAATGTTTAACAGAAAAAAAGGATCCATATCTGGCATTACTGGATTTGCGTAATACTCCTTTAGATGGTTACCATTCACCAGCAAATATTTTGATGAACCGTAATTTGCGATCTATATTACCGCAAACAAATCAACAGTTCGAACCTAAATTAATTAACAAAGGAAAATTTGATAAGTTCCTAGATAACTCACAACTATACCAAAAAAAATATTTTGACAAAAGGGGAGTAAAGGTACTTAGAAATCTAGAAGAAAATTCTCATGTAATGGTACAGGTACTTCCTAAAGGGTTGTGGGAAAAAGGGAAAATTCTGGAGAAAGTAGGTATCAGATCGTACAAAATACTACGGGAAGATGGCTCAACCATAATTCGTAATAGAAAATTTGTTAAACCGATGAATAAAAGTTGTAAAGTTGAACCATCTCAAAGTAGTTCTACATTATGTGGACAGACTGCAAATCAAAATGTAAAAGATTACAAGCACATTGAGGTTGAAAGTGAAGTAGAGTATAATAATCAAAGACCCTCTACGAGTTTAAAGGAAGATGTGCCTGATAACAGGAACATTACACGTTCAGGCAGAATTGTTGTAAGGCCTGCTTTGTTAAATGATTATGTTTAGTTTTAGTTGTAACTTTGTAAAATGAATTTGTGTAAATAAAAAATTTATGTAGCTAATGTAAAACTTAAGTTAGTAGTTCATTTAAATATTGTAACGTTTGAAATTAGCTTAAGAAGTAGGATGTCAGATAGGCAACACATTGTACATACACAAGCTTTGTAAACCAAACGTATGTAATAAACAGTTACCATCCAGAGCTCGTCCAGTGCACATCATTTATGTTACATATATTGTCAGTCTATGTCAAATTCGATGTTAGTAGATTAGGTTTTGTTTGTTATTTGACACAAATGACGCAAAACTTAACCTGAAAATCTCAAATTTAACATAACCTGACAGTGCTACCAACAATAGAGTATTGAGTTTTTATCTTACTAGTGATACCACCACTCGCTGTTGTAAGTGTCATTAATAACCATTTTTCCTATTTTTTAAAAAGATTAGTATTTTAGGATAAAATAAACCGTGTTACGATATACGTAACGTTATCTGCTTTCTACATTACTTGAGAATTTTAAAGAACTCGCTCCTAACGTCGCTCGTTCATTCAAACTATTCTCTCGTAATGTAAAAAGCTTGATAACGTTACTTGCATCGTAAATTACTATTATAATTTAATGTCTATAATTGATTTCCAGTGCACTTTAGCCATTGTAATAATGTCAACTTTATTTAGCAAACTTGCTATACAAACATCAAACACAAAAAAAAATAAATAAACAGTTCATTTTTAACACCTATTATAATTATGCTATTGTAAAAATATTTCCCTTAATTTTAATTTGAACATATTTACATTCGTACTATTTTTAACTGCAAGCGGTAACTTATTATATTCTATCAATGCTTTAAAGAATATTGAATTTTGGTTCTTTTTATATTTTTTATGTTGTAGTACAAAGTTTCTTTTATTTCTTGTATCATATTCATGAAACTGATGAAATTCTTGTATTACAGTATCAAAATATACCGGCATTAAGCCGCATTTAACCTTATGAATGAAAATATGAGCTTTCATTTCACAAAATTTATTAACATTAATCCAATTTAATGATTTCAACATAAAATCTATGTGTATATTTATTGCACTTCAATATAACTCGCATTGCACGATTTTGCAATAATTGCAGTCTATCTATATCCCCTCTCCTAGCCAAGTACAGTATTGTGCCGGCATAATGGAAATGAGGTAAAATTATACAATTATATACTGCCCCTCTTGCCCATCTACTTAAAAAATCGCTAGATCTATTAAGTACCCCTAACTTTTTTGATATTTTCTTACACGTATATTCTATATGTTCACCAAAAATTAACTTATCATCTACTATTATACCTAGATATTTGAAAGAATTTACTATTTCTATATTTACATCTTCAATTGTTATGCTGAAGCCCTCATTTTTCCATTCTGTTTTTTTTGCTTCCTTGCCTATCGTCATTGTCTAGTTTTATCAGTATTAAGTTTTAATTTGTTTGATTCTAACCATTTAGTTATATTTTCCAGATCTTCATTAAGTTTGCTTTGTACTTCCTTTGCATTCGTGCCCACAATGTATAAGATAGTATCGTCTGCAAAGAGGTGAAACTTACAGTGTTTGATTACATTATCTATGTCATTTATATACAATATGAACAGTAGAGGTCCTAGGATGCTTCCTTGAGGTACTCCACAGTTCACTTGTACATACTCCGACTGTATTTCTCCACATCTAACATTCTGTTGTCTATTTGACAGATAATCCTTAAACCAACGCAGTACTGTGCCACCAATTCCATAATTTTCCAATTTATTTATCAGTCTGTCTCTATCTATTGTCTCGAAAGCTCTTTTGAAGTCCAAAAATACAGTAACGGTGACCAGATCATTATCATTATTGTTCATTCAATATGTATTGAAACGCAGCTTCACAACTATAATTTTGTCTAAACCCCGATTGATATTTGTTCAAAACGTTTTACATTTTTTATGGTCGGTGTCTTGTTGGACCTTGGTTGTAACAAGTTTTAATAGCGCACAGTTTCATTTTAAAATACTCATAATAATTAAATGTGCTCAAGTTATTTTACAATATCAAATTTTATGCATAAATTTGAAAATGATGTGTGGTAAGTAGATCTCATTTCTAAAGGCAAAGTGTATTGCCATCTCTTGCCTTATGTCTGGTGCGCCAATAATGGACACAAAAATTGATTGGAGCGTTGCATTTTATAGTTTATTATTTCTATGGTTATGCATATGGGCATGCTAATATTCTGCTACATATGTAGTTTTCCATGCACAAGTGCAAGCTGCAGCATTTAGGATTTTCCTTACAATTAAATGTTAAAACGAGGCACAAATTTAATTATAAAATTGAACACAACTAATCTGGCTAATTTTGATTGGTTTACCATTTGAGGTCTATTTATAATCATAATCACGTTTTTGCACACTAACAAAATATGAAAAATTAAAGCTGCTAAAATTTACTTAATCGTATGGCTTTTAACATTTGGTATAAGCTGGTAGTTACAATAAAATAAATATTTTACTCAATGCCATATTGCTAAATTTATAATAAGTTAATGACAATCTCCTTTTGTTGTAGGTGTCAAGATATTTAAATTACTTATCACCTGTCATCCAAAGAAACTGGGATATTTAAACTAATAATGAACACTAAAGAAGAAAGCATCGAAAGTACTAAGTTAGGTATACATATAAATAAGACTCATATAGAAGAAAAACATTATAGTTGCTGTGTTTGTCAATACAAAGCAAGTGTAAAAAGTGGTTTAGTAACACCTATGAGGAAACATACAGGAAAAACGCCTTATAGGTGCTTTGTTTGTGAATACAAAGCAACACAAAAGAGTCATTTAGTTCAATATATGAGGACACATACAGGAGAAACGCCTTATAGGTGCTATTTTTGTGAATACAAAGCAACTGTAAAAAGTGCTTTAGTTAGACATATGAGGAAACATACAGGAGAAACGCCTTATAGGTGCTCTGTTTGTGAGTACAAAGCAACACAAAAACATGATTTAGTTAGACATATGAGGACACATACAGGAGAAACACCTTATAGTTGCTCTGTTTGTGAATACAAAGCAACGCAAAAGAGTAATTTAGTTCAACATATGAGGACACATACAGGAGAAACGCCTTATAGGTGCTCCGTTTGTGAATACAAAGCAACTGTAAAAAGTGCTTTAGTTAGACATATGAGGAAACATACAGGAGAAACGCCTTATAGGTGCTCGGTTTGTGAATACATAGCAACACAAAAGAGTTCTTTAGTTAGACATATGAGGAAACATACAGGAGAAACGCCTTATAGTTGCTCCGTTTGTGAATACAAAGCAACACAAAAAAGTTCTTTAGTTAGACATATGACGACACATACAGGAGAAACGCCTTATAGGTGCTCTGTTTGTGAATACATAGCAACACAAAAGAGTTTTTTAGTTAGACATATGAGGAAACATACAGGAGAAACGCCTTATAGTTGCTCCGTTTGTGAATACAAAGCAACACAAAAGTGTCATTTAGTTCGACATATGACGACACATACAGGAGAAACGCCTTATAGGTGCTCTGTTTGTGAGTACAAAGCAACAGAAAAATATGATTTAGTTAAACATATGAGGACACATACAGGAGAAACGCCTTATAGTTGCTCTGTTTGTGAATACAAAGCAACTCAAAAGAGTAATTTAGTTCAACATATGAGGACACATACAGGAGAAACGCCTTATAGGTGCTCCGTTTGTGAATACAAAGCAACGCACAAGTGTAATTTAGTTCAACATATGAGGACACATACAGGAGAAACGCCTTATAGGTGCTCCGTTTGTGAATACAAAGCAACTGTAAAAAGTACTTTAGTTAGACATATGAGGAAACATACAGGAGAAACGCCTTATAGGTGCTCCGTTTGTGAATACAAAGCAACACAAAAAAGTTCTTTAGTTAGACATATGAGGAAACACACAGGAGAAACGCCTTATAGGTGCTCGGTTTGTGAATACATAGCAACACAAAAGAGTCATTTAGTTCGACATATGACGACACATACAGGAGAAACGCCTTATAGGTGCTCGGTTAGGAATACATAGCAACACAAAAGAGTCATTTAGTTCGACATATGAGGAAACATACAGGAGAAGCGCCTTATAGTTGCTCCGTTTGTGAATACAAAGCAACACAAAAAAGTTCTTTAGTTAGACATATGAGGAAACACACAGGAGAAACGCCTTATAGGTGCTCGGTTTGTGAATACATAGCAACACAAAAGAGTCATTTAGTTCGACATATGACGACACATACAGGAGAAACGCCTTATAGTTGCTTCGTTTGTGAATACAAAGGAACACAAAAGATTCATTTAGTTGAACATATGAGGACACATACAGGAGAAACGCCTTATAGGTGCTCGGTTTGTGAATACAAAGCAACAAAAGAATAATTTAGTTAAACATATGAGGACACATACAGGAGAAACGCCTTATAGTTGCTCCGTTTGTAAACACAAAGCATCACAAAAATGTGCTTTAGCTACACATATGAGGACACATACACGAGAAATGCCTTATAGGTGCTCCGTTTGTGAATACAAAGCAACTGTAAAACCTGCTTTAGTTAGACATATGAGGAAACATACAGGAGAAACGCCTTATAGGTGCTCGGTTTGTGAATACAAAGCAACACAAAAGAGTCATTTAGTTGAACATATGAGGACACATACAGGAGAAACGCCTTATAGGTGCTCCGTTTGTGAATACAAAGCAACTGTAAAAAGTGATTTAGTTACACATATGAGGAAACATACAGGAGAAACGGCTTATAGGTGCTCCGTTTGTGAATACAAAGCAACTGTAAAAAGTGCTTTAGTTACACATATGAGGAAACATACAGGAGAAACACCTTATAGTTGCTCCGTTTGTGAATACAAAGCAACACAAAAAAGTTCTTTAGTTAGACATATGAGGAAACATACAGGAGAAACGCCTTATAGGTGCTCGGTTTGTGAATACAAAGCAACACAAAAGAGTCATTTAGTTGAACATATGAGGACACATACAGGAGAAACGCCTTATAGGTGCTCCGTTTGTGAATACAAAGCAACTGTAAAAAGTGCTTTAGTTACACATATGAGGAAACATACAGGAGAAACACCTTATAGTTGCTCCGTTTGTGAATACAAAGCAACACAAAAAAGTTCTTTAGTTAGACATATGAGGAAACATACAGGAGAAACGCCTTATAGGTGCTCGGTTTGTGAATACATAGCAACACAAAAGAGTCATTTAGTTCGACATATGACGACACATACAGGAGAAACGCCTTATAGTTGCTTCGTTTGTGCATACAAAGCAACACAAAAGATTCATTTAGTTGAACATATGAGGACACATACAGGAGAAACGCCTTATAGGTGCTCGGTTTGTGAATACAAAGCAACAAAAGAATAATTTAGTTAAACATATGAGGACACATACAGGAGAAACGCCTTATAGTTGCTCCGTTTGTAAATACAAAGCACCACAAAAATGTGCTTTAGCTACACATATGAGGACACATACAGGAGAAACGTTTTATAGGTGCTCCGTTTGTGAATACAAAGCAACTGTAAAACCTGCTTTAGTTAGACATATGAGGAAACATACAGGAGAAGCGCCTTATAGATGCTCTGTGAATACAAAGCAACAGATAAAAGTGTGAATGGGCTAACCTGTATTTGTTTTCTTTCACGTCTCATAGGGCACGCCAAAATCCATTCGCGGTTGATGCATAAAAAGACACCAACCTCGTAACTTCTTCCTGCGATGTCCTCAGCGACTGCTACCTCTCTCTGGACCGTGGACGATATCTTCCCCAGCTGTTGTACCTTGCTCTGCACCTCTCGAAGCCCCCAGGCTTCTTAGATCGGGGTCTGAAGTTGGGCTCGTACTGGGTCACGTTTACAAAAGACACCAACCTCGTACCTGCCTTCTGGAATGGATTTAGCTGCTACTGTCTTCCTGTAGACTACAAACAAGGGCTCCTCTAAACACTGAACACTGTATCTGCTTCCCGAGACAAGATTCAATTCGAAGTCAAACACAAATGGGCGAAGCTTCAGGTTCAAATTTCTGTGGGACTGCACTTTGGAACTTTACGAAATTAAGCACATCTGGGCTCTGCACACTGGCGAATAAATAAAACTCGACAACTGGTAGAAATTATAAACTTTTATGTACGAAATCTATTAAAAACTGGAAGCCTAACACACAAGCTTTTGGCTTGGCTTGGCTTCCCCAATAAAAACAACAATTGACCATCTGGGTCTCCATAGCAACAAGTTAACAATTGTTTTAAGTAAGTTTTTACAATCTATCACCTTAACTACTAAAATTATTTTTTTAAGTGTCATTGTGGAACACTAACCGCACTTTGGTTGCACTTTCTCACTTTAGTTTAATAAACACTGATTCACAAGTTATTAGCACTTTATTGTAGTCTTGTATAATTCAAATGCTCTATGCATTCTTGTGCATTCTTACACTGCTTTCGAACCCTTCAGCTGCGTTATTGATTGTTGGCATAATGATATGAATACAGAACGCTGCATAAAACTTCTGTCACACTTTGAAACACCTCTGTACTTTAGCAAATTCATTATCGTGTCTTAACGTTACACAATTAAACTGCCAGTCATCACAAATTAGCTACATTTGCCATTCTGACCACAAATAATGAAAATAAGCTGAACGCAACCCTGCCGATACTGTTTTACTCAATTACTAACCTCTGTTAATTAAGTTATGCTAAACATGTGTTCAAACTTGTGTTTGCCCATGAGATAAACAATTAAGTGAAATTATGCAGGCACAAAATTAGAATATAAAACTAGTTCATAACATGTACCATTTAAACTGTCTGCAAGAATCAGGTTTGGTGTCGGCTTACTGGTTCACGTAATATGATTATTACAAATAAGGAGTCTTTGTGCAGACAGCGGCATTATAATATTGTATCATTAGGTCAGATTTCACACACATTGTTTACCAGCAGGGTATTTTATGCAAACGTGTTGCGCCTATACCAATAGCAGGTTATTAGATCAAACAGCAAAATACGACACAATTTAACTGAATATAAAGCCTTGTATTATATTTAACTATTCAATATACTTTTAAACTCTGAAGTGTATTCATTTGTGAACAGACATAGGCTACAATTGTCTTAAGGGGTAGTTAGCCCTGGCTACTCCATTCACATCTTATCTGAAAATATTTCATCCCCTTCAGTAAAACAACCTTGTTCTATAATTATACAGTTTTGAAGTGCTTCCTGAACGAATGCAAAAAATTATCCACAAAACTACACAAATCGAAGGCTTACATAAATTCAAGGAGCATTGCGAACAGCATGTCTTATGTAATTGTCAATGTTTACCGGTGACTTATTGTTGCAATAAATAGAATACTAATTCTGGGCCTATTTGAATCTTTCGTTAGTTTTCGTATGTTAGTAATGTAACCAGAATTGCTGTAAGCATCATACCATTACAGTATGTATGTATATCTTATATGAAATCGAGGTAGTTCTGCATTGATATTGACTAGAATTAATGGAGATACCTAGTTATAAATTCTTCATTGCTTTTGCTATGGTGTTAAATAATACATTAATAATTAATAAAAATTCATATCTAGGTTATTTTGCTCGATTTGCTGAATTTAAAATTGTTGATAATTGTGTATGAGAAAAACTGTAGGTGCTGTGGTTGTGTATAAAAACTAATGCAGAAAAATCATTTATCTACAAACATGAGGTGTTGCATAAAAGATGACTAGTTTTCCACCTGTGGCCTTATTGTAATGAAAATGATTTTTGCATTTTATAAATTGAATTGTAAATATAAAGGTTACAGAAGAAACATTGAATACTAATTGATGAAATTGGTCAGCATGAGAGGTTCCAAAATTTGACATGCGGCGGTGCAAGTGGATTGGCATTCTTGGCCTTATGCAAATAAATATTTAAAATTTATGGTATTAAAAATCTAAAAAAGATAATAAGTAATTAGCGTTAGCAAATCTATGGAGTCAAAGGTTCAATGTAAAAAAAAGAATCCTACAAATCGGTCGTTTACAACTCAAACGAAGTGGAACAAAAATGAAGTTCGTGTTGTAAGTATATAGATAGCTTTATAGATTAGTAAATGTAAAAATGAAGTGACGCTATAAGATCCCGCTTATGTAATAATTCCATTATTATTTGTGAATACAAAACCACATAAAAATATTCAAAATCTGTAAACTAGTACTCTTATGATAGCTTTTAGGTATAAAGAATTAAAATATACAATGCCTTCTAAAAACTGCAAATCATTACCTATCGTTTGAATATTTTTATGTGTTTTTCATGATATCAAATATGTAATGGACGTAAGTGTTTGTATAATTAGGTATTGTTTGTATTAGTTGTAAGTATGGAGGTTACTATAAGTACTTAATATAGTCATAAGTTAGATCTGTATATTTAATTTTTACAATATATATTTATTTTATCAGAAATTTTCTATAGAATATTTACGTACCTTTCCTCTTATATTATTCCTCTGCAAAATTTGCAGCAGTTATTCACTTCTAAGGTGCATCTGAATATCCCATGATGAACGGAAATGCTATAGACTAAAGGGTTCAACATATTTTAGAAATATAAATCTGAAATTATTTTATCATTCAGTAGTGTTAGGATTATGTGCCCCCATGCAAAAATGAGGTGTGGCCATCACACACCTTTTTTACTGTGTAACTTTCACCCAAAAATTCGTGTTAGAATAATTTTATAAATATTTAATTCCAAAATAAATGGTATTCTTTCTCTCCTTTCTTTCTTTCTTTCTCTTCGCCAATTGGTACTTAAGGTGTAGGAGAAACGAGCCACTTTTTGTATTCATTTCTGTCCCTTGCTAGGGTTTTGGTTTGTTGCCGGGTCTTTCCTTTCCTTCTAGCGTTCTCTGTGATATTGTCCTCCCATCGTATGCGCGGTCTTCCTTTTGGTCTTCGTCTCTCACATTTCATTTCAAAGATCTTAGGATATCTGTTATTATCCATGCGAACCATATGGCCATACCATTGTAATTGCTTTATTTCTATGTCTTGTACTATGGAGTCTTGTTGTAGGTCTTCTTCTCTTATGCTTCTATTCCTTCTCCGGTCTCTTCTTGTCTTCCCCAGTCTCTTCTTGACTTCCCCATTACCTGTCTTAGGCATTTCATTTCGGTCGCTGTTACCTTTGATCTGAGTTTGTCTGTCATTGTCCATGACTGCTGCGTATATTAATGTGGGAGTGTATATAGTCTTGTATAGGTGCATTTTTGTTTTGGTACTCAGTTCTTTTTCTCCTATTAGCGTATTGTTGACTTGGTAATATATTTTACTAGCCTTGCAGATTATATTTGTTTTTTCTCTTTCTAATCGTTCATCCTTACTGATCAGTGTACCTAGATATTCATAAGTATCTACTTCTTCCAGGACTTTCCCATCTACATTTATGTTTATATCCTCTCCTCTTGCATTCTGTTTTTGTTATGTACATGATTTTACTTTTTTCTATGTTTATGGTCATTCCTTTTTGTTCTAAGTGGTTCTTCCATGTATCTATGTTAGCTTGAAGTTGTTACGGATTTCTCGAAACTAGTAGAATATCTTCCGCATAAAGTAAATCTTGTGTGCATATAGGGTTTAGGTTGCAATATCCTATTCCAGTTTTCCTTAGTTTTTGCAATTCTTGTAGATGTAGTCTATATATATGATAAAAAGTAGGGGGCTTCGGCTGTCCCCTTGCTTGATCCCTGTGACCATTTGTAATTCTTCCGATGTTTGTCCGTTTAATCGCACTTTTCCTTTTATGTTTTTATGTAGGCTTTTTATTATTCTTCGTATTAGGGGGTCACCTGTAGTTCTTCTAGTGCCTTTCATATGTATTCTCTTGGTACTAGGTCAAATGCAGATTGTCGGTCTAGAAACGCTAAGTATAACTCTTTGTCTTTATTTATTGATTTTCCTATTATGGCTCTTATTGTGTATATGTTATTTTGTGTCTGTCTTCCCGGTCGGAATGCTGTTTGTTCATCGTGTATGCTTTCTTCTACTTCGGATCTCAGGCGTTTTTCTATTATTCTGCTGTATGCTTTAAGTGCTACTGGTGATAAGCAGATAGCTCTGTAGTTATCACAATTTGTCGAGTGTCCCATTTTACTTCCTTTTACAATAAAGGAAGTATTGGATTTGCCCCAAAAATTCGAAATTGAATTTTCAACAGATCTTCACGTTTTCGAGTCCCTTGAACGCAAAAAACATGTTTTTGTTGATTGGTCTGTCTGTCTGTCTGTCTGTGTGTCTGTCTGTGAACAGAATATCTCAAAATCGAAAAGAGGTATGACGATGAAACTTCATATATAAGTTTTGTGTACTATTTAGATGAGACAGCAAGCATTTAAAGAAAATCGCATAACCGGAAGTAGGTGTTTACTCTTGTGATTTTTCAGTTTTTTTCGATTTTTTCAAAAACGGCTCTAACGATTTTGTTCAAACTTTACATTTTTATTACATTTTTAATGTGTATTGATGTGAAGTAGGTGATTTTCCAGTTGAATGCTTCTAAAATGGGTTTCTTTTGTTTTTTTCTATTTTTTTAGTAACTCCTATTTTAAAGAGAACACCCGGTATATTATTACATTTTTGAATTCAGCTTAAAATTTTAGAGAACATTTGTCTCTTCAACTAACGCTCTATTTTGTACCGTTTTTGTAGAATTTGTAATTTTTGAAAACGTTTGACAAATGCTTCAAAATTAAAAATCAAATTTTTGGCTAATTATAAGATCACTGTAAAAGGAAGTTGTGCGAGTGTATCACACCAAATTTTTATATATGGGAATGATGACATTGTTTTCCCAGCTCTTTGGAATCTTTTCTTCTGACCACGCCTGTTGGTATATTTTTGTTAGCCATTTTCCTACTAGTGGGCCTCCTCTTTTAATTAGTTCTGGGGTTAGGTTGTCCTCAGCTGGTGATTTTTCGTTTTTAATTTTACTCAGTGCCCCTTTTACTTCTTTTATTTCTTCTGTCTAATTTATCGTATCTTCTAATTCCTGTTCTTCCGGCGGTGGTGTTTCATTGTTCCCCTGGAATTTTAGTGTGAAATATTCTTTCCATGCTTCTAAAATTTCACTTGTTTTAGTTTGTAGTTCTGTACAGTTTTTCACATTCTTTACTTTTTGTGTTGGTGTTTTTTTCAGCTTTTGACCACGTTTAAAAACTATTTCTGATTCTCTATGTGATTTTCTATTTTCTTTCCAAAATCTTCTCACGCCTTTGCTTTGGCTGCTTTCTCTTCCTCTTTTGTTGCATTTCGTTTTGTAATGTAGTTTCTTTTATTATTTTCTGTTTTTCCCTTATGTATGTCTTCCAGGCTTCTTTCTTTTCTTTAATTTTTTGTTTAACCTCGTTATTCCACCATTTAGTTCTCTTTTGGTTTGAGCTTTGCCTTACTGTCTTTGTGCCACATACTTCTTGTGTTGTTTGTATCATTGTCTCTTATAAGCAGTTCCATTTCTTATCTACATCCTATAAATTTTCTTCTTGCCTTTCTTGTTCTTCTTTAGAATGCAATCTGTTTGTGAGTGTTTCTTCATAAGTTTGTCTTATTTCTGGATTTTCCAGTGCTGCCAGCTTTATTCGTGTATGAGTAGGTACTTGTGCTTTCTTTAGGTGGTTTTTGTATGTTGGTATCTGCTACTACCAATCTATGTTTACCTACTGTTAATTCCGCGCCTCTGATTACTTTGACGTTACGTATTGCGTATCTCATACTTCTGGTGTAGGTTATAAAGTCTATCAGGCTTTTATGTCTCAACTCTTCTGCTTCGTACGTTATTTTGTGAATACTTTTGTGTCGGAACCAGGTATTCCCTACTAAGATCTGGTTTACTATGCAGAAGTCGAGCATTCTCTCTCCATTTGTGTTAATTTCTCCTGGTAATTCAACGCATGGAATCGAAATGGTATGCCGTAACGCCATGCCAATGGAGCGTCAGCTGTCACTCAGGGCCTCCTGACTCATTATTCATTCATTCATTATCAGCTCCTCATCTACCGACAGGTGTAGAGGTTCCTGACTCATTAATTAGTTTAAAATAAAACAACTCACAACTTACCAAATTACAATCGCGAGGAGATAAGTGATACTAAAAGTACTATTTTTAAAATGTTAAAATTAAACGCCAGAGGTAGCAAAGAAATGAACACATAAATACAGAAGGACCATGCAAAATTTAAAATATTTTTTTTAAAATATCTCAGGAACGCACTTCTCCAGAAAGATTTTGGCTATAGAAATGACGCACCAAACAATATAGACATACATGTAGCAATAAATGCATTTGTAAAAAATAATCAAGAAAAAAACATTTTTAGATCGTAAATGCGGGGGACGTTAAAATTATTGAAATAGAATTGAAGAACACGTGCATCACAGTTTGCAGGTATTTGGATGTCCCTAGTATATTGCTACACTTCCGTATATTTTCTTATTTTCATATAACTTAATATTGCATTTACCAACTTGTTTTTGTGCCATGTATAAGTATTTCGTTATTAAAGATATGATTTATTTATCATAACTTTGTTTTCAAATTATACTTGTGTGGTACACTTTATAATTTGGGAGAGTTGGCATAAGTTTATCTTGCATGAAGGGGGGGGGGGGGGATCAATTTTACAGTAACGCCGTTGTAGCAAAGAGGATTATCTGATGATTACGAGGGTAAATGACCCGGACTGCATGAATTCCCTCAGTTGCAAGCCCAAAACATTATGATAAAGGGAAATCACAATACTAATGAAGAGGATATTGGTATATTCGAGAAAATATTCAAACGCAATGAGAAAAAATTGAAATTGATTCAAAAACGTTTATCTGCGACGGTATGTAAAATTTACTTTTAGTTGGCAGTTTTAAGTTTGTAAAACATGGTTTGATTAATTTACGTCGTCAGTATCAACGTGTTTAAAAGATTTCATTAGGGACGTCGTCAATAGCAACGTGTTTTAAGATTTTTAACCACGCAAAATTACGATCGGTTGCTAGTAATCCTAATTTACATTTAAATATTTTTTTATATTTATCGTGTTTTTTAGATTCTATCGTAGATAAAATTTGTACCATACATGTGCCTAAAGCATCTTTAGTCACTCCTGGGGCCTAAAACGCTTGCTCACTTGAATTTTAATTCGTTATTAAAGACTAGCTTTACGCACTTGTATCGTAAATTACGATTAAATGCAAAACAAGTGATGTTTCTTAAAAAATGCGTTTTTAATATTATAACGGCAAAAAAACAAACAAATCATTGGTGCGAAGAAGTAATGTATGCAAATTCATGTCTTCGTAGATATACACAGGCATTGATGATGGTTGATTGGGGGGCCTGGTCCTCCCCAGCCAAAATTCCTAGTTAAGCCAATGCTCATCCCAGGTGTTGTGGCCTGCTTCTATCAGCATCGATAGCTGAAACTTCAAGTCAAGATTCTTCCGCTCTACCAGATTACTTTCAGGACGATACAGGCGCGTGAGAGCATGGCTGATTCCGAGAAAGTGTGTCAGTTGTTGCATCGCTTCACTAACAAATTGAACACCACTGTCGCTAATCACTTTCCTGGAATCCCATATCTGAGGAAATACTTCATCCAGTACTACTCTTGCTCAAGTCACGGCTGATGTAACCTTTAATGGAAAGAGCTCAACTCATTTTGAGGCAACATCTTCCACTAGTAAGATCCATTTATTTCTTTTAGCTGTTTTAGGGAGAGGTTCAAACAGACCAATGATGATTTCTTCAAATCCCTTAGATTGAACCCTTTTTGCACCCGCTTCTTGTATGGTGCGTTCAGGTTCGCGAACTAAAGTCAGAAGATCGTTAAAGGTCATATCCAGCTGAATGCTTACAGTAGGCGCTTTCGCGCTTCCTTCACTCGTGAAAACATGGCTCTTGTGCGGCTGACAAAAAATCTGTGGACGTTTTATCGTCTTGTTCATTCGCAAATAAATCCCGATATGTCTGATATGAGAGAGAGTACGGTGCGTGATAACCGCAAGTCGGTCCCGCCTACGTGTTGACAATTTTGAAGTTTAAACAAAGTTTTCGGCAGTCTTAAGGTGTACTGAAAACACAGTGAGTGGAAGAACATTCTATAAGGGCAAGTCACAGAAGCAATTACTACAACGAGAAAACACAAAACAAAATAGAAAACGACGCGGATAAGAGCAGCTGGCTGGCGGCCTTGGGCAAGACAAACACGCGGCAAATTCAAAAGCGGATGGAACAGCGCGTCAACGGTAAGTGGAAAGACCAAATACCTCAACTTGTTTTAAAATGTAGAAAAGTGAATACGAGTGAACAAAGTGCCTAAAAATCACGGTGTCGGTCAGTGCGCGCTAAAGTTTAGTCTCACGGAGTGCGAAAATTTACTCCAAATGACTTAAAATGAGAAGGTAATGAATGAGAACAAAACAACAAGAGAGAGAACCTGCAACACCGGATCCATAAAAGAGTACTTGTACAAAAGAAAAAGAGAAAAAGAAGAAAACCAAGAAGAAGGGAAAGATAAAAGAAGTAAGGGGACACAGAGAACGACTCCAAAAAAAAAAAAGAAACAACCATGAACATGAACAGCATCTAAAAATTGCTGGCGAATATAAATTCACAACTAACAGAAATCAAAGGCGACGTAAAAGATACTAAAGCCGACATTTTTACCACAAGCAATCAACTTAAGCTGTATGGGGAAGAAATAAGAGCACTGAAAGAAGAACTGATAAAGCGGGAAATAGAATGGCAGAAAGAAAAGGAAGAACTACGGGGCGAAATAAAGACATTGGAAACAAAATTAGAAAACCAAGAAAATATCTCAAAAAGGAATAACTTAATAATAAAAGGAAACAACTTCGCAGGCAAAAATCTGAGGCAAGAAGTGACAAACTTTATGCAAAAAGAACTAGGAACATCGACCATGATAGAAGAAGCATACAAAATAGGAAAACCAGAGGACAATGCAGTAATCATAAAATGCAGGAACTTCGCGCAAAAATTGGAAATCCAAAAACATAAAAAGAAACTACCAGACCACATTTACATTGACAGTGACTTCACCCAAAACGAACAAAAAATTCAAGCAGCAATCAGGAAAGTGACAAGAGAGGAAAAAAGCAAGGGGAAGAGAACCAAAGTAGGCTACAAGAAATTAATAGTAGATGGTGTGATATTCAAATGAGCTGAGGAAAAAGGAGGCATTCTAATAAAAGCTGAGGACTCAAAAAACTAACTACAACCCAGCTAACGGACGGATATACGGTAACGAAACGGACCATGATCACGGATGATGCGAAGAAGGAGACGGAAATAATTAATATAGGTACTTGGAACGTGAAAAGTCTGAACGGAAAAAAGAAGGAACTAGTGAACGAATTTAACAACACCAGACTGAAGCTGCTAGAACTAACGGAAACCAAAAAGAAAGGTCAAGGCTGCATAGAGACAGACGAAGGTCACATCTTAATGTATAAAGGAGTGGACAAGGAAGAAAGAGTACAGTCGCCTGCCTGATTGCAGCGGAATGGAAAGATAAAATTAGGAGCTGGGAGATGTTCACACATAAAATTTTAAAAATAGAATTAGAATTAATGATAGATGAAGAAAAACTGCTAAGTGTAGTAGTAGTTTATGCGCTGAACGACGACGAGAAAAAAGAGACCAAGGAGATATTTTATGCAGATGTGCAGGAAGTTTGTGAATCCATCAATAGGTAACGAAGGAGAAGAAACACTAAACACCAATGGTAAAATGCTCCTAGGGTTCTGCATCGAAAATAATTTGATAATCACGAACACAATATTTGTACATAAGGATGTTCACAAAATCACCAGAAGAATGCCTAGCAGGAATGAAGCTTCCATAATAGACTATATAATAGTTTCAGAACACATTTGAAAACACGCAAAAGACACCAGAATTAGAAGAGGGCCAGAAATTGATAGCGACCACTTCCTAGTAGTGACAGAAATAAAAGCGAGCACACAAAAGCGCAGCCAAGAGAAGAAGAAGTAGACAACTCAGTAGTGGAAAGAGTCAAGACGCATAAACTAAGAGAAGACTATAAACACAAATATCAAGAGCACATCAAAAAAGAATTAGAAATGGAAACAGAAAATGAAGAAGCAGACTTAACAATTATGGACGAAATTTAAGGAAACACTCCTAAATGCGAAAGAGAAAAGCTGTGGCAAAAGTAAAATGAGGAAAAACATAAAGCAGACAGCATGGTGGACTCAAGAAGTTAAGAACGAAATAGGAAAGAAAAAGAAACTATGGAAAAGATATCTGAGTTAAAATACACTGGAAGACCTAGAAGCATACAAAAAGAAATATTACGAAGAAAAAAGTACAGGAGGCCAAAAACAAAACACGGGAAAACTTCGGAAAAACCATGGAGGGAAATTACAGAAACAACCAAAAGCTGTTCTTCAAAGTCCTGAAAAGCTTTAGGAAAGAGAAGAAAAGCCCACCGCACCAATTAGAAGATAAAGAGGGGAAAGTCATAATGAAAAGCGAAGACATTTTAGAGAGATGGAGACAATACTTCCTAACTCTACTAGATGGCACAGAAACGGAGGAGAACAAGAAAGTAGTTAACCAGGGAAAAAACCAAACAAAGACGCTAGAAGGAAAAATAACAGAAACAGAACTCAAGATTGCAATCAACAGCCTGAAACAAGGGAAAGCTTGTGGACACTATAAGATAAGCCCTGAAATGGTTAAATTTATGGGAGATGCCGGCGAAGGATTACTACTTAAAATTATGAATAAAATATGGAATGAAAATACAATACCCAGAGATTGGGAAGTGGCAGTCATCTTACCCATTTTCAAGAAAGGGGACAGCAAGAAATGCGGGAACTATCGAGGAATATCGCTACTCTGTGTACCCAGGAAGCTTTTTGAACGAATTCTAGAAAAGAGACTGAGGAAACAAGTTGAACCACTACTAGGGGAAACTCAGTGCGGATTTAGACCGGGGAAAGGAACAATGGACGTAATTTTCAGCCCTAGGCAAATGACAGAGAGCCATCGAGTACGACCAGAAGATATACTGCTGCTTTGTAAACTTAATTAAAGCTTTCGATTGCATACCAAGAGAAGAAATATGGAAAGTCCTAAGAAAGAGAAGGGTGAAAGACGAACTGATAACTAGTATACAGAGCCTTTATAAACATGCCGGAACTATATCAGAACAGACAACAAAGAATTGAAACCGTTTCTAACGAATTTAGGAGTCACACAAGGAGAAATTTTAAGCCCTTTACTCTATACTAGTGCTAGATGAGGTGACCAAGGAAGTTAAAGAGAAAACCAGGAAATACCACTCAGGGTTTTATAAATTGAAACCAGTCCACAGATCCGAAATGGCATACGCTGATGACATGCTGATAGTGGCAAACAACAAGGAGACTACAACAAAATCTAAAAATATGGGATGAGGCGTTGAGCGAAAGGAATATGGAGATAAATTTAGAAGAAACAAAACAATGGTAATTGCAAGACAGCACAAAAGCATTACAGTGGAACTAAGGCACAAAAAACTGGAACAAGTAGAAAGTTTTGTATACCTAGGATCCATAATTAGCGAAAACGGTACGATGAAAGAAGAACTAAACAACAGAATAAAAAAGGCAAACAGACTATATGGGGCAATCTACAACGGTCTTATAAACAGAAAAGAAATATCCCAAGACGTTAAAAGCAGAATTTACAAAGCAGTATACGTCCCCACCCTCACGTACAGGAGCGAAACATGGACCTTAAACGAAGAACAAAGCAAACGACTACAAGCAGTAGAGATGAAATTCCTGCGTGAAAGAAGAGGAGTAACCAAAATAGACAGACTCAGAAACGAAAAAATAAGACGACCTGGGAATCAGATCAATAAGGCACATTATAGAGGGAAATAAACTCCGATGGTTCGACCATCTAAACGGATTGGGTGAAAACAACATTACCAAAATAATATGGAACTATATGGAACTGCAGGGTACAAGCAACGAGACCTAGGGGAAGACCCAGAACAAAATGGAATGATACGGTAGACATAATTCTGAATGAAAGAGGAAAACAATGGAGGGAAGCGACCGAACTAACACAAAACAGGAAAATCTGGAGGAATTCAACTGTTTCATCAACCAGACGCATTAGAGCCGGAGTACCACAGGGGAGTATCCTAGGCCCTATTCTATTTAATATCTTTACCAGTGATATTCCTCACACAGAAGCTGACTTAGCACTATTTGCGGATGATACTGCATTACTGACTAAGAGCAACAACTTACTAGATGCAGTAGTACAACTACAAAATGCAGCGAATGTACTGGCAAGATGGTCCAAACGTTGGAATCTAATGATAAATCACAAAAAATGCTCTGCGAAGATATTCACTCTTAGACATGTCTACGAACCACTACCATTAATAATAATTAATAACAAAGCAGTCAAGTGCCTACATAAAACAGAAGCAGTGAAATACTTAGGGGTGTACTTAGACACTCAGCTCACCTGGAGATTTCATATAAATAAAAAATTAAACGAAGGACATACAAGGTTGATACAACTCTATCCGATCATTAACAGAAAATCGACACTAAAACCGGACTGTGCCATGTTGCTCTATAAAACACTGAGACGGCCACTGGTACTCTATGCCTGCGTAATCTGGGGAAACACATCCAAAACAAATCTACTAAGAATCCAAGCACTTCAGAATAAAATTCTTAGAATTTCAGTGAACGCCCCCTGGTATGTTACTAACAAGCAATTACATACAGAACTAGGTTTGTCAACGATAACGGAACATATAAAAAAACTAGTCGTAAACTTCCATGCTAATAGCAACAACTGTTCTGGTGCAGTGTACTATCAACTTGGCCAAAGGAAAATACATACAAGACTGAAGCGTAACCTACCACAAGACATTTTTCTAAGCCCAAGTGACAGTGATAGTGATAGTGATAATGCCTAAACGAATGACACAATTAACGCATTGTTTAAATTAAGGGCCTTTTAAAAATTTAAATTCCTAAGTGTGAGATTACCTACTCTGTTATTCTGTTATAGTAATCATGTAACACTACCATGCATAGCAAATTAATTTGTTGAACTGGTATAATATCTTAAATAAAAAAAAAGTAGCACTTGTTTACAGTTTATCAACCACCGAACGGTAAAAAAACGAGAGCTCGACTTACCCTTAAATTCTGAGTTACTCGTGGTCAAGTTCACAGGTTTTGCATGAACAGTGGCACGATGCGGCGGCAGCTTCACTGTAGCTAAAGTGGGATGGCGTGTTTCTTGTCTAACAGCAGTGAGCTGCTTATTGGGGTTGAAAATGAAAACAGCTTGTATTGCTCAACCCTGGCTTAGCGACGCTTGGGGCTAATGGCGGACGTTCGCTGCATATACAAAGGGATGCTGCAGCTGATGTGGCCGTAGGCGCTTGCGGAATTTACCAAAATGGCGAAGCGTTGCACCTGCAATCCACACACCCTTTCCTTGTATAATACGTGAACTACGAAAGTCACCTTTAGCACTAATTTTAATTGCTGTTATTGTATAGTTGTTTTAATTGCTTTTTTTAGTTTGATTTTTATAGTATTTCTGTCAATTATCACGGCTTTACGTTGGGGACCAATTTAGTGTATATGACTCGAAATAAACACTAAACACTTTTAATTTAATAGTAATTTATTATACAAGACGATAAAGTTAAATTTTATCCACGAGTGAATCGTTTAACGTCGAGACGCAGTCGAGACGTTAATGATTCAAGAGTGGATAGAAATAACTTTATCGTCGTGTATAATACAATATTTTTTTCTATAGCAAGAACTTTAACAATTTCAAAAGAAAATAATGACAGTTAATCACATTTCAAAATGTCAGTAGCTAGATTGGGTTGCTATGATAATACGAAGCTGTCATATTTAATTTAAACAAAAGTTAGAAAATTAAATTACTTTATCTATCCTTGATGTTAAAGTGCTACTTTATCTACCCTTGCTGTTAAAGTAAAACTTGACCTTTTGTTTTCAGTTGATAAAAGCACACTTTAACATGTGCTATAGAAAAAATATATTTAGTAAAAATAAACTCAGGTTAAAATACAATAAGTGAAAATAATAACAAAAATACTTGATAACTACAAAAACTAATTCAAACAAATGTGTGTGTTATTAAAAATCTACCACATTCGCGCACCTTTTGCTAATTGGGGTGTTTGTCGTCCGAGGGCCGAGAAGGCTGTTATGCATAGAGTCCCTGTATATTAAGAGTTGGGCCATGTAGGCGACTAACTTTGGATCCACAAACCATGGAGTACCTGAATTTTGTTGAATTTAAATATTATACAGATCTTGCATACCATACAATCAACGCAGACGACGTTGCATACCTATGGACAACAGTTTGGCAACCATTGCAAATTAAAATCACATTTTGTGACAGTTGTGACAAAAAAACAAGAATGGAGAAGTAATTACAGAAAAACAAGCAATAATTAGCAGGTGGAAAGAATACTATGAAGATCTACTGGGAATAGGTGCTAACAGTGTGAAGGTAAACAATGAAAATGATAAGAGGGAGCCAAAACAAAAAGAAAAGGAAAACGATACAATAACAGAGGGAGAGTTCGAAGAGGCTATACACAGACTAAAAGTGGGGAAAGCAGCAGGACACGACGAAATAACACCGGAAGAGATTAAAACTATGGGACCGTTGGGACGAAGGTTACTGCTGAAAATATGTAGAATGGCGTGGGCAGGAAAAGTAATACCGAAGGACTGGGAAGTAGCACTAATAGTTCCGATCTTCAAAAAGGGAAACAACAAAGAATGCCAAAATTACAGGGGTATTTCACTACTGAGTGTGCCGGGGAAGATCTATGAAAAGCTTCTAGACACAAGAATAAGGAAAATAGTGGAGAAACAGCTCATAGACTCCCAAAGTGGATTCAGAGCAGGGCACAACACACAGGAACACATATTCACGATAAGACAGATAATGGAAAAAACATTAACATATAATAAAGAAGCTTACATCTGTTTTATTGATCTGGAGAAGGCCTTCGACAGCGTTCCTAGAGAGAGCATATGGAAAAACCTACAGAAAAGAGGGGTAAAAGACGACCTATTGGAAGCAGTAAAATCTTTGTACAATAAAACCAGAAATTATGTTAGAACACACAATGTAAACTCAGAAGAATTCGTCACAACACAGGGAGTAAGACAAGGAGGGATAATGAGCCCTATATTGTTCCTAGTAGTCATGGATGAAGTAATCAAAGAGACAAGAGAAGAGGCAAAGGGAATAATGATAGGAAACTGGAACATGAAGAGAGTGGAAATAACAGAATGTGCCTTCGCAGACGATATCGCAGTGTTTGCAAAATCAGAAAAAGACGAATGAAAATATGAACAGATGGAAGACAGCATTAGAAAAGAGGGGATTAAGAATAAACAAGGAGAAAACCAAAGTGATTGTGATAAGTGACCAAAACAAAACACTGAATATACGTGTAAACGGTGAAAAACTTGAACAGGTAGAAACATTTAAATACTTAGGTACCATAATAGACAGTAAAGGAAAGGTGGAAGTGGATATTGACAATCGAATAAAATCGGCATCCAACATGTTCATGGCTCTAAAAAGATCTTTCATAAACAAAAAAGAGATTTCTATAAAAACAAAATTAACAGTGTACAGAACAATCTATACCCCAATATTAATATACGGAAGTGAATCGTGGGTGTTAAACAAGAGTAACAATTCAAAAGTACAAGCCTCGGAGATGATATATCTTAGGAGAGTGTTAGGAGTAACAAGGTTGGATAGGATTAGAAACGAAGAAATAAGAGAGAGACTATCAGTAGAACCAATACAAAAGAAAATTGAAGAAGGGCAATTAAGATGGTTTGGACACATATGCCGAATGGAAAACAGAAAACAAACTAAGAAAGTGTGGGAAGCAAGGGCAGAGGGAAAGAGAAGGAGAGAAAGGCCAAAAGAAATATGGAACCAGGCGATTGGAAAAATAATAAAAAGGAAGGGCAAAACATGGAACCAGGCAAAAGACCTCACGGAAGACAGAAAAGAGTGGAGAAAATTTTGCAAGTATTAGGAAAAAAACCTCGACACCCAATGGGTATGTAGAGGAAGGATTAAGTAAGTAAGTAAAACATAAAAACTATTGTGTAATTGTTGGTTGTTCAGCGATTAATTGTAAGAATCGAACAGATCTGGTATATTCTTTACATGGTAATAAAGCGAGTCTGGGTAAATAACAGCAAAATTAAGAATTTTAAGGCAACAAGTCGTTTATGTAATGAACATTTTGTGGATGATCAGTGGTTGATTAAACATGGAAGAACGATACTGAAATACAATGCTATTCCAATATTATTTAAGCTTTGGCAACCAGATTTAAATAAATGTAAAAATTCTGAAATAGAGTAAAATAAACTAATTGATGTTGAAATCATGACACGGTAGATTATTCAGGCCAGTGTTAATCAGTACAGAAACACAATTTTCTCTGAGGAAGTTGGATTACGTCAAATTCTTTAACATTAGTTGTCGAGCATTAAATTCGTACTCATACCAGATTTTCAGCTGTCGCTAAGCATTCTACCCCACAGCTAAAATTTCAAGTAGTGGTTGGGAAAAATTCAGTATCGTGGAACACTCTTATCTAAAACACCTTGAAATTGTTCGCTCAGTTCTCTTTGTAACAGCAGCAGCAGTAATTTGAACTACCATTCGTGGAGCTAGTAATATAGGTGGGTACACACAAATCTTAAACTGCAGTTAACCTAAAATGATAGCATCTGCGCATGAGGCAGAAGTGGTCTACGATACTGCATTTTAGCCCAGAGGTGTTTCATAACGCACGATTTCAACACCTGTTTATTTCTAACCGCAATTCACATAACTCATCTGCAATACTTTTTACCATAACTTAAAAACACACTAGGACTAGAAAAATAACTAAACTTAGCCGGAAAAATTCTACGTGAATACATTTATTTTTCTTGCAAGCAGATTCAGATTTCTGAATGAAAGGATTCTGTTCCCAAAGAGGTTGGTAGAGCCTGTAAAAAAACAAAACCTTTCAAATCTGACAATCTTAATTTGTCAGTGTCAAATAATTAATTAGCGTCGCAAGAGGGATCATCTATTGCTCAAAAAACTGATATGCTGCACAGTATTTAAATGTGACAATTTAGAATTGTCAGATTTGAAAGGTTTTGTTTTGTACATAACGAAATGGACAGGCTGTAGTTCCATCTGGTTTCCGTTACTGTGCGCGCTTAGATTGATTCTAATTGAGTTTAAATAACGTCAAAACTTGAAAGCACAAAGAACGAACGCCAATGAAATATGTCAACGTCAAAACATAACACTGCACTTGTTGCCAACATCAAATAGTTAAAATAACTAGCGCCAAAATAATGACCAGAAACGTTCAATCATTTCTAAAGGCACTGTATATCTCTAGGCTCAAATTAGCCTGAAAATGGTGGTCAACAATAAAGTCTAACCGGCAATATTTAAGTCTTCTTTGTTGGTAATTGAATTGTTTTTCCCTTATAAATTTATAAATAGTATCATCTTCTAGATAAATGCCAAAAATGTGGGACCTACACACATCACATTTTAAATTTTTCAATTTCTTAGCAACCCACCCAGATACATAACCAATAACACTTTTATACATCGGTTTTTCTAACTCGAACTCCGGTAATTTTGATATATATTTCCAAATATTACAAATTTTGAATTTAATTTCATTTTTATAGACACTACTAATAATTGTGTCTATTAAATTTTGTATATTAAATAAATCTGATATATTGCTTGTTTTGCAGTTCATCCCAATTGATTTTGATCCAAAATAATTTTTTATTAATAAGGTTTTAAAACTACCAAGAAATGGCATTGCCGTCGGATTTACCGCACGACTTCTTATATTTCTAATTTTCCCAAAATAATTTTCTATAAGGTCTTGACTTAAAGGTAGAGGTAGAAAAAACTTGCATTTGCCGCTATCAACTAAAATTGAGTAAAAATCTATAAGTCCTTGCAAAGTTTAATCCAATTTTTTTAACTTGGGAGAACTGATTTCTCCCATTTGCGTCTATGAAGTAAATGTTTTTCAAATTTTTTTATTGGCTTCATTCTAAAACTGTACATGTCCTGAATTTAAAGATGCGCCGCAAAGCAAGGGCTTTTCACAGTTTGATCGTAACGTTCCTCCATTATATGTTTCGAATAATTTGTCAAAAAAAATTATAATTTTGGCGGTTCCTAAAGCTGTTTCATTTAATTTGTCATTACCTAAAAGAAAACGCCTTTTGTATATTACGAACAACGTAAAATACCATTACATACCATTTTTCACCAGAAGCGAGATTGTTGCGGCCATGGTGTGACTAAAAATTTGGATTGCATATCGAACTTTCATTTTGGGAATTTTTTCTGGGATAACAGAGGAATCAGTAATTTTCACTATAGCTCGAAGTTCTCCGCATGATTCGTCTTGATGGGATGCTTCTAGTATATGGTCCCATTTAGCTTTGAAATTGTTATTTTCTATGTCCCAAACCAAATCTTTAGTTAATAAATTATTCCTAACGTCTTTCAGTAGGTGAGGCACGTCATACAGAGGCACTATTTCCTCCCCTCTAATTATTATAACAAATTTTGAACGATTATTTTAAAAGTGTATTAATAGTCGCTCGATTGGGTCCCCCCTGATCACAAATTGTAGCTAGAATTTTTAAACCATAATATTGAACTTCTCTAATGATAAATTTTCACTAAAACGGAAGATTTTACAGCCGATACGGAAAATGTAAAATATATAGGTTGTTGCCATTTTCTAAATATACCACAAAAATAAAAAATCTGCCGTGATACACGCACACAGCTTCCTTTTACAGTGACCTTATAATTATCCAAACATTTTATTTTTTATTTTTAAGCACTATATAAAGGCACTGTAACAGAGGCTACTACTGCATGCATTTCCAAGAACTGATGTGTTACCTGAACGGCTGTTATCCTTATCGCTTTGTAGCCGCCCCCGCGTGTTTGCTGGTTTCGTGTCTCATGCTGCGCTCGCATCTTTCGCTATTCTCGGACTTCGGCCAGTGGTCCGCTCGATATTTTAAATTGTTTGAAGTGCACGTTGTCCTTGCTATCGAATTTGACAAAGAGAAAGCTTCTGCGACGCCCAATTTCAGTTTCCTAGATGACACGGGTTATGTATGTGCATACGCACTTTGAAGGATTTTTAAAAAAGCTGCCCTGAACCGGCTTCGAACTCGCTACCTACCTAACGCTCGTAGGAGCATTTCCTTCACTGTCGCTCGTTCATTCAAACTATTCTCTCGTAATGTAAAAAGCTTGATAACGTTACTTGCGTCATAAATTACTATTATAATTTAATGTCTATAATTGATTTCCAGTGCACTTTAGCCATTGTTCAAAACGTTTTACATTTTTTATGGTCGGTGTCTTGTTGGACCTTGGTTGTAACAAGTTTTAATAGCGCACAGTTTCATTTTAAAATACTCATAATAATTAAATGTGCTCAAGTTATTTTACAATATCAAATTTTATGCATAAATTTGAAAATGATGTGTGGTAAGTAGATCTCATTTCTAAAGGCAAAGTGTACTGCCATCTCTTGCCTTATGTCTGGTGCGCCAATAATGGACACAAAAATTGATTGGAGCGTTGCATTTTATAGTTTATTTTTTCTATGGTTATGCATATGGGCATGCTAATATTCTGCTACATATGTAGTTTTCCATGCACAAGTGCAAGCTGCAGCATTTAGGATTTTCCTTACAATTAAATGTTAAAACGAGGCACAAATTTAATTATAAAATTGAACACAACTAATCTGGCTAATTTTGATTGGTTTACCATTTGAGGTCTATTTATAATAATAATCACGTTTTTGCACACTAACAAAATATGAAAAATTAAAGCTGCTAAAATTTACTTAATCGTATGGCTTTTCACATTTGGTATGAGCCGGTAGTTACAATAAAATAAATATTTTACTGTTCAACACTCAATGCCATATTGCTAAATTTATAATAAGTTAATGACAATCTCCTTTTGTTGTAGGTGTCAAGATATTTAAATTACTTATCACCTGTCATCAAAAGAAACTGGGATATTTAAACTAATAATGAACACTAAAGAAGAAAGCATCAAACTACTAAGTTAGGTATACATATAAATAAGACTCAGATAGAAGAAAAACTTTATAGTTGCATTGTTTGTCAATACAAAGCAACTTAAAAAGTGCTTTAGTTACACATATGAGGAAACATACAGGAGAAACGCCTTATAGGTACCTACTCTGTTTGTGACTACAAAGCAACACAGGAGAGTCATTTAGTTCAACATATGAGGACACATACAGGAGAAACGCCTTATAGTTGCTCCATTTGTGAATACAAAGCAACACGGAAAGATTATTTAGTTACACATACGAGGATACATACATAAGAAATGCCGTATAGTTGCTCTGTTTGTGAATACAAAGCAACACATAAAAGTGTGAACGGGCTAACCTGTATTTGTTTTCTTTCACGTCTCATAGGGCACGCCAACTCGCATGTTTCTTGCCTGCTTGCTTGCAAAATTCATTTGCGGTTTATGCATAAAAAGAGACGCCAACCTCGTAACTTCTTCCTGCAATGTCCTCAGCGACTGCTACCTCTCTCTGGACCGTGGACGATGTCTTCCCCAGTTGTTGTACCTTGCTCTGCACCTCTCGAAGCCCCCAGGCTTCTTGGATCAGGGTCGGAAGTTGGGCTCCTACTGGGTCACGTTTAAAAAATACACCAACCTCGTACCTGCCTTCTGGAACGGTTTTAGCTGCTACTGTCTTCCTGTAGACTACAAACCAGGGCTCCTCTAAACACTGAACACTGCTATCTGCTTCCCGCGACAAGATTCAATTCGAAGTCAAACTCAAATGGGCCAAGCTTCAGGTTCAAATTTCTGTGGGACTGCACTTTGGAACTTTACGAAATTAAGCACATCTGGGCTCTGCACACTGGCGAATAAATAAAACTCGACAACTGGTAGAAATTATAAACTTTTATGTACGAAATCAATTAAAAACTGGAAGCCTTACACACAAGCTTTTGGCTTGGCTTGGCTTCCCCAATAAAAACAACAATTGACCATCTGGGTCTCCATAGCAACAAGTTAACAATTGTTTTAAGTAAGTTTTTACAATCTATCACCTTAACTACTAAAATTATTTTTTTAAGTGTCATTGTGGAACACTTTAATCGCACTTTGGTTGCACTTTCTCACTTTAGTTTAATAAACACTGATTCACAAGTTATTAGCACTTTATTGTAGTCTTGTATAATTCACAGGTTGCTTTTTAAATGCTCTCTGCATTCTTGTGCATTCTTACACTGCTTTCTAACCCTTCAGCTGCGTTATTGATTGTTGGCATAATGATATGAATACAGAACGCTGAATAAAACTTTTGTCACACTTTGAAACACCTCTGTACTTAAGAAAATGTATTATCGTGTCTTAACGTTACACAATTTATTAAACTGCCAGTCATCACAAATTAGCTACATTTGCCATTCCGACCACAAATAATGAAAATAAGCTGAACGCAACCCTGCCGATACTGTTTTACTCAATTACTAACCTCTGTTAATTAAATTAGAGTTCTTGCTAAACATGTGTTCAAACTTGTGTTTGCACATGAGATAAATAACTAAGTGAAATTATGCGGGCACAAAATTAGAATATAAAACTAGTTCATAACATGTACCATATAAACTGTCTGCAAGAATCAGGTTTGGTGTCGGCTTACTGGGTCACGTTGTAATATGATTATTACAAATAAGGAGTCTTTGTGCAGACAGCGGCATTATAATATTGTATCATTAGGTCAGATTTCACACACATTGTTTACCAGCAGGGTATTTTATGCAAACGTTGTGTTGCGTGTATACCAATAGCAGGTTATTAGATCAAACCGCAAAACACGACACAATTTAACTGTATATAAAGCCTTGTATTTAATTATTCAATATACTTTTAAACTCTGAAGTGTATTCATTTGTGAACAGACATAGGCTACAATTGTCTTAAGGGGTAGTTAGCCCTGGCTACTCCATTCACATCTTATCTGAAAATATTTCATCCCCTTCAGTAAAAGAACCTGGTTCTATAATTTTGCAATTTAAGTTTCGAAGTGGGATCTGAACGAATGCAAGAAATAATCCACGAAACTACACAAATCAAAGGCTTGCATAAATTCAAGGAGCATTGCTGCGAACAACATGTCTTATGTAATTGTCAATGTCTACTAGTGACTTATTGTTGCAATAAATAGAATACCAATTCTGGACCTATTTGAATCTTTCGTTAGTTTTCGTATGTTAGCAGAATTGCTGTAAGCATCATACCATTACAGTATGTATGTATATCTTACATGTCGAGGTAGTTCTGCATTGATATTGACTAGAATTAATGGAGATACCTAGTTATAAATTCTTCATTGCTATGGTGTTAAATAATACATTCTAATTAATAAAAATTTATATCTAGGTTGATCATTGTGTATGAGAAAAACTGTAGGTGCTGTGGTTGCGTATAGAAATGAACACAGAAAAATCATTTATCTACAAACATGAGATGTTGCATAAAAGATGACTAGTTTTCCACCTAAGTGGCCTTATTGTAATGAAAATGATTTTTGCATTTTATAAATTGAATTGTAAATAAAAAGGTTACAGAAGAAACATTGAATACTAATTGATGAAATTGGTCAGCATGAGAGATTCCAAAACTTGACATGCGGCGTTACAAGTGGATTGGCATTCTTGGTCTTATGCAAATGAATATTTTAAATTTATGGTATTAAAAATCTAAAAAAGATAATAAGTAATTAGCGTTAGCAAATCTATGGAGTCAAAGGTTCAATGTAAAAAAAAAGAATCCTACAAATCGGTCTTTTACAACTCAAACGAAGTGGAACAAAAATGAAGTTTGTGCTGTAAGTATATAGATAGCTTTATAGATTAGTAAATGTAAAAATGAAGTGACGCTATAAGATCCCGCTTATGAAATAATTCCATTATTATTTGTGAATACAAAACCACATAAAAATATTCAAAATCTGTAAACTAGTACTCTTATGATAGCTTTTAGATATAAAGAATTAAAATATACAATGTCTTCTAAAAACTGCAAATCATTATAGTTTGAACATTTTTATGTATTTTTCATGATATCAAATATGTAATGGACGTAAGTGTTTGTATAATTAGGTATTGTTTGTATTAGTTGTAAATATGGAGATTACTATAACTACCTACTTAATATAGTCATAAGTTAGATCTGTATATTTATTTTATCAGAAATTTTCTATAGACTATTCAATTCACCTGTCATCTGTCAAACAGTGACCAATGAAAATCCTGAATTCTGACGTTTCTCGACCAATCAAAAAAATATCAGTGGATATATCTTCCTAGAAGGTATTCAAGTGACTATTTTTAACAAATGCGATTTTTATTAGAAAAAGTCAATATTAGTGTTCTGTTACTATAGAAATTGCGTAGTTTGTTGCTAGATTAACTGAAAACTAATTTGAAAAAGTAGTTTGGTTCATTAAATAGTCTCTCGAATACCATTCTTAGTCAAAGTTAAGTAGATTATTTTTGCGATGGTATCACTACTCATGCCCATTGCGCTTGGGATTAGAACTCGTGCTATTGCACTCGTCCTAATCGTACCAAAGCGCAATGGACATTCGTGACACCACCGCAAAAATAGTCGACATAACTTTGACTACTCATGGTATTATAAGTGAATATTTAATTACGTACCTCTCCTCTTATATTATTCCTCTACAAAATTTGCAGCAGTTATTCACTTCTAAGGTGCATCTGAATATCCCATGATGAACGGAAATGCTATAGACTAAAGGGTTCAACATATTTTAGAAATAAAATCTGAAATTATTTTATCATTCAGTAGTGTTAGGATTATGTGCCCCCATGCAAAAATGAGGTGTAGCCATCACACACCTTTTTTACTGTGTAACTTCCACCCAAAAATTTCCGTTAGTGAGAATAATTTTATAAATATTTAATTCCAAAATAAATGGTATTCTTTCTCTCCTTTCTTTCTTTCTTTTTCTTCACCCATTGGTACCTTACGGTGTTGGGAAAACGAGCCACTTTTTGTATTCATTTCTGTCCCTTGCTAGGGTTTTGGTTTGTTGCCGGATCTTTCCTTTCCTTCTAGCGTTCTCTGTGATATTGTTCTCCCATCGTATGCGCGGTCTTCTTCTTGGTCTTCGTCCCCCACATTTTATTTCAAAGATCTTAGGATATCTGTTATTATCCATGCAAACCATATGGCCATAGCATTGTAATTGCTTTATTTCTATGTCTGGTACTATGGAGTCTTGTTGTAGGTCATCTCTTATGCTTCTATTCCTTATCCGGTCTCTTCTTGTCTTCCCCATTACCCGTCTTAGGTATTTCATTTCGGTTGCTGTTAGTTTTGATCTGAGTTTGCCTGTCATTGTTTATGACTGCTGCGTATATTAATGTGGGAGTGCATATAGTCTTGTATAGGTGCATTTTTGTTTTGGTACTCAGTTCTTTTTCTCCTATTAGCGTATTGTTGACTTGGTAATATATTTTACTAGCCTTGCAGATTATATTTGTTATTTCTCTTTCTAATCGTTCATCCTTGCTGATCAGTGTACCTAGATATTCATAAGTATCTACTTGTTCTAGGACCTTCCCATCTACATTTATGTTTATATCCTCTCGTCTTGCATTCTCTGTCATTCCTTTATGTTCTAAGTGGTTCTTCCATGTATCTATGTTGGCTTGAAGTTGTTGCGGATTTCTCGAAACTAGTAGAATATCTTCCGCATAAAGTAAATCTTGTGTGCATATAGGGTTAGGTTGTAATATCCTATTCCAGTTTTCCTTAGTTTTTGCAATTCTTGTAGATGTAGTCTATATATATGATAAAAAGTAGGGGGCATCGGCTGTCCCCTTGCTTGATCCCTGTGACCATTTGTAATTCTTCCGATGTTTGTCCGTTTAATCGCACTTTTCCTTTTATGTTTTTATGTAGGCTTTTTATTATTCTTCGTATTAGGGGGTCACCTGTAGTTTTTCTAGTGCCTTCCATATGTATTCTCTTGGTACTAGGTCAAATACAGATTGTCGGTCTAGAAACGCTAAATATGACTCTTTGTCTTTATCTATTGATTTTCCTATTATGGCTCTTATTGTGTATATGTTATCTTGTGTCTGTCTTCCCGGTCGGAATGCTGTTTATTCGTCGTGTATGCTTTCTTCTACTTCGGATCTCAGGCGTTTTTCTATTATGCTGGTGTATGCTTTAAGTGCTACTGGTGATAAGCAGATAGCTCTGTAGTTATCACAATTTGTCGAGTGTCCTTTTTTACTTCCTTTTACAATAAAGGAAGTATTGGATTTGCCCCAAAAATTCGAAATTGAGTTTTCAACAGATCTTCACGTTTTCGAGTCCCTTGAACCCAAAAAACATGTTTTTGTTGATTGGTCTGTCTGTGTGTCTGTCTGTGAACAGAATATCTCAAAAACGAAAAGAGGTATGACGATGAAACTTCATATATACGTTTTGTGTACTATTTAGATGAGACAGCAAGAATTTGAAGAAAATCGCATAACCGGAAGTACGTGTTTTCTCTTGTGATTTTTCAGTTTTTTTCGATTTTTTTCATAAACGGCTCTAACGATTTTGTTCAAACTTTACATTTTTATTACATTTTTAATGTGTATTGATGTGAAGTTTGTGATTTTTCATTTGAATACTTCTAAAATGGGTTTCTTTTGTTACTTTATTTTTTTATTAACTCCTATTTTAAAGAGAACACCCGGTATATTATTACATTTTTTAATTCAGCTTAAAATTTTAGAGAACATTTGTCTCTTCAACTAACGCTCTATTTTGTACTGTTTTTATAGAATTTGTAATTTTTTAAAACGTTTGACAAATGCTACAAAATTAAAAATCAAATTTTTGGTTAATTATAAGATCACTGTAAAAGGAAGTTGTGTGAGAGTATCACACCAGATTTTTATATATGGGAATGATGATATTGTTTTCCCAGCTCTTTGGAATCTTTTCTTCTGACCATGCCTGTTGGTATATTTTTGTTAGCCATTTGCCTACTAATGGACCTACTTTTTTAATTAGTTTTGGGGTTAGGTTGTCCTAACCTGGTGATTTTCCGTTTTTGATTCTACTCAGTGCCTCTTTTACTCTTTCTTCTTTTATTGCTTCTGTCTAATTTATCGTATCTTCTAATTCCTGTTCTTCAGGCGGTGGTGTTTCATTGTTCCCTTGGAATTTTGGTGTGAAATATTCTTTCCATGCTTCTAAAATTTTACTTGTTTTAGTTTGTAGTTTTACTTGTTTTAGTTTGTAGTTACAGGGAACAAGATAGCTGAAATAGGTCTAAGCATATTGAAAGAAGAAATAGAAAAAGTTATAAAACAAGCAAAAAACAATAAAACACCAGGTCCAGATCAGATCCCAGCAGATTGGTTAAAATGTCTTAATGAAGAAAATATAAGCAATTTAACTAAACTATTTAATAATATTTACCAAAAAGGACAACTCCCCCGAGAATGGCTTCGATGAACATTTATACCGATACCGAAGAAAAATAATGCCAGAGCATGTGCTGATTTCAGACTGATAAGTTTAATGAGCCACACTCTCAAACTCCTGCTTAGAGTGATACAAAACAGAATTTATACTAAGTGTGAGGAATTTATAACTGATGAACAAATGGGGTTTAGAAGAGGCTTTGGAACAAGGGAAGCTTTATTCTGTATGCAGACTTTATTACAACGGTGTTGGGAAGTACGTAAACCAATATATATATGCTTTGTCGACTACGAAAAGGCATTCGACCGTGTACAACATACGAATACAACATATTGGTTTAGATGACAAAGATATTGCCGTACTGAGGACTTTATATTGGAATCAATATGCAACAGTGAAAATTGACGGTGACCAGGAAACAGACGAAATCCCTATTAGACGAGGAGTGAGACAGGGTTGCGTTCTATCACCCTGCCTCTTTAATATCTATTCAGAGGTGATTTTTAAAAAAGCTCTAGGAGAAGAAAAAGGCGTCAGAATTGGAGGTGAAAGTATTACAAATATAAGATATGGTGATGACACGGCGATATTGGCTGAAAGCATCGAAGACCTTCAGATGATGTTAGACAAATTCAATGAACAAAGCATACAAATGGGATTAACCATAAATGTTAAGAAAACCAAACTGTTAGTGACTAGCAAACTTGATGTAGGCCCACTGAATTTACAACTTAATGGAGTAAATATCTCTCAAGTCGATCATTTTAAATATTTAGGTAGCTGGATCAACAAAAATTTGGACCCAGATGAAGAAATAAAATATCGCATTCAGCTAGCTAGGAATTCTTTTCTGAAGTTTAGAACAATACTAAGTAATAAACATCTCAAAACTACCCACTAGAACTAAATTTCTCAAATGCTATGTCTGGTCTGTGCTTCTGTACGGATGTGAAACTTGGACACTAAAAATCGTTACTATGAACCGCATTGAGGCATTTGGGTTGTGGTGTTACCGTAGAATCTTCAAAATTCCCTGGACGCAAAGAAAGACAAACGAACAAGTGTTAAACATGATGAACAAGGAAAGAGAACTTTTAACTATAATAAAACAAAGAAAACTAGAATATCTTGGGCATGTAATGAGAGGACCAAAATACGAACTTCTACGTTTAACACTAAATGGGAAAATAGAAGGAAAGAAGTGGATAGGCAGAAAGAAAATGTCGTGGCTGAGAAACCTGCGCCAATGGACAGGCCTAACAGCCGAACAGTTATTCCATGCTGCCCGGGATCGATATCGATATAAAGAAATTGTCGACATGGTGATAGTCAACGTTTGATAATCGGACAAGACACATGAAGAAGAAGAAGTTTGTAGTTCTCCTCTACAGTTTTTCACATTCTTTACTTTTTGTGTTGGTGTTTTTTTCAGCTTTTGACCACGTTCAAAAACTCTTTCTAATTCTCTATGTGATTTTTTCTATCTTCTTTCAAAAATCTTCCCACGCCTTTCCTTTGGCTGCTTTCACTTCCTCTTTTGTTGCATTTCGTTTTGTAATGTAGTTTCTTTTATTATTTTCTGTTTTTTCCCTTATGTATGTTTTCCAAGCTTCTTTCTTTTCTTAAATTTTTTGTTTCACCTCGTTATTCCACCATTTAGTTCTCTTTTGGTTTGAGCTTTGCCTTACTGTCTGTGTGCCACATACTTGTGTCGTTTGTATCATTGTCTCTTATAAGCAGTTCCATTTCTTATCTAGATCCTATGAATTTTCTTCTTGCCTTTCTTGTTCTTCTTTAGAATGCAATCTGTTTGTGTTTCTTCTTACGTTTATCTTATTTCTGGATTTTCCAGTGCTTCCAGCTTTATTCGTGTATGAGTACTTGTGCTTTTTCTAGGTGGTTTTTGTATGTTGGTATCTGCTATTACCAATCTATGTTTACTGTTTAATTCCGCGCCTCTGATTACTTTGATGTTACGTATTGCGTATCTCATACTTCTGGTGTAGGTTATAAAGTCTATCAGGCTTTTATGTCTCAACTCTTCTGCTTCGTACGTTATTTTGTAAATACTTTTGTGTGGGAACCAGGTATTCCCTACTAAGATCTGGTTTACTATGCAGAAGTCGAGCATTCTCTCTCCATTTGTGTTAATTTCTCCTGGTAATCCGTGTCCCTCATAGTTTCCTGTCCTAATTCCATGTTGTCGCCTATATGGGCATTCCAGTCTCCCATTATTATCACATGTTTATTTTGGGTCTGCATTTTTTCTAGGGTTCACTGTAGTTCGTCATAGAACGCTTCTTTGTCGTGTACATTGGCATTCTCTGTGGGTGCATATATTTGGATAATTCCTACTTTCTCTTGGAGTTCTAAATTTATGGTCATTATTCTAGCGTTTATCGCTTCCCATTGTGTTACTCTTTTCTCTAGGTCGCAACTGAGTATTATGCCTACTCCTTTTTTTGCCCAACTACCTGTGGGTGTTCCTGAATATCTCAAGGTGTATCCTTTACTCATCATTTTTATGCCACTTCCTTTCATCTTTACTTCGGATATTCTTTGTATTTGCACGTTATTGCATTTCTTTTGTTATTTCTACTTCTTTATCTGTGAGGGTCGTAATATTCCATATACCAATTCTTAGCCTTGTGCTCGCCAGTCTCCGGTTTGACCGTTCATTTCCGAGGCTCGCTGTAGTTTTCCGAATCTGTCTACTTAGGGCGGGTGATTAGCCCAGCCACTAAGGCCCCGTTGCCCCGTTACCTCGGGACAACTGGCCTTTGGTTCACGACCACTTATTGTGAATATTTAAGGCAATCCTGTCTCCAGGACTTCCCCCATCCGCCGCCCGGAGGACGCGCTCTCTAGAAGTGAGGTCTCTCGAGAGATTCTTTCTCTCCGCAGATATAAAACTGTATACCTTAACAAAATTTACAAGACGCCGTGTAGCGCAGTTGGTAGAGCGTTAGACTTGCATAAAGAAAGTCCACGTAGGGCGGAATTTTTCCGCAGCCTTGGCGATCAATATGAGTTCGGTAAGACCATTCACACTTAGGCAGCAAATTAACGGTGCTCTACTCAGAACCACAGACCTTAAGAGATAAAGTAACAAGGTCAACACATCTCCAAGACACACACGGTATACAATGGTTGCTACGCAAGCAGGAAAGGTGCGCTCCAACTTTGTAACCCGAAAGTGTGCCAGGGAGAGCATTGCACCGCTCAATGCTAAAGCGTATAAAGCACCAGCTTTTACACCGCAAGGTAAAATGGGGTTATCGATAATACATACATGCATACAACAAAATCTACTGATTTGTATAATTATTTTTAAATTAAACGGAAAAGATATGAGTTACTTGGCGATTATTTCAAAAACATTTTACAAAAGATATAGATGATATATACGTAATATACCTACAAACACTGTTTATAAAACATTTATTTCCATTGTTACTTTTTTGTAAAAACATAATTTTTCAAAAAATCTTCTGGTCAAGAGTTATAGACAATTACGTAATATATACCACTGTTTTAAAAAATTCATTCTCATTGTTAATTTTTGGATTGCGGAAATTTTTGTCAAAATTTTAATTTAATTTTTTCAAAAACTTTACTTTTTATTTCCTTTTACGATAAAGGAAGTATTGGATTCACCCCAAAAATTCGAAGAGTTTTCAACAAATCTTCACGTTTTCGAGTCCCCTGAACCCAAAAAACATGTTTTTGTTCATTGGTCTGTGTCGTCTGTCTGTTTGTGTGTCTGTGAACAGAATATCTAAAAAATGAACAGAGGTATAACGGTGAAACTTCATATATAAGTTTTGTGTGCAATGTAGATAAAACAACAAGCTTTGGAAGAAAATCGCATAACCGGAAATAGGTGTTTACTCTTGTGTTTTTCAGTTTTTTTCGATTTTTTCAAAAACGGCTCTAACGATTCTTTTCAAACTTTACATTTTTATTACATTTTTAATGTGTATTGATGTGAGTTAGTTGATTTTCCAGTTAAATGCCTCTAAAATGGGGTGCTTTTGTTTTATTTTCTATTTTTTTTATTAACTCCTATTTTAAATAGAACACCCGGTATATTATTACATTTTTGAATTTAGCTTAAAATTTTAGAGAAAATTTGTCTGTTGAAGTAACGCTCTATGTTGTACCGTTTTTGTAGAATTTGTAATTTTTCGAAAATATTTGACAAATGCTTAAAAATTAAAAATCCAATTTTTTGCTAATTATAAGATCACTGTAAAAGGAAGTTGTGTGCTTGTATCACACCAGATTTTTATATAAACTTTTTAAACAAAAGTTGTAGATAACTGCAGAATATACGATCCTGTTCTAAGGGATTTAATTTTTATGAAACAATTATTACAATTGTCCGGAAAACAGCAAAAACAAAAGACCACTTCCGATTGGCCGATTTTAGCGGAAAATCAATTGGTATCTCTAAATTTATATTAAAGGTTAAAATAGAAATTGTGAGGTTGGTCGATTAAACCTTCTGAGGTGTAGAGTGGGCACACACACACACACTGACAGACACATCACTATGAAAACCACGCTCTGAATCAGAAGACACGAAAACGGATAGTTCTGCAAAAATCTCGAGTTCGAAAATATTCAACACATATAACACTTTGGTTAGAGTTAGTGTTTCTGCTCCATACGTTAGGACCGGGAGAACACATTGTTTGAAGGCTTTTCAACCTAGTCGGAATGTCGGCCTTAAAAATATCTTGTAGTTTTCCATATGCGGCCCAACCTAGACTTATTCTCCTTGACAACTCGCACGTTTGGTTATCTCTACAGATTCTTATTTCGTGCCCGAGATAAGTATATTTTTCAACTATTTCAATTTCTGTATTATCTAGTTTCATCTGTTCACTAAATACTAGGTTGGTCATCATTTTGGTTTTATCATAATTCATTTTCAATCCAACTCTTTGTGTTACTTGCTGTAACTTACATAACGCTTCCATAGCTTTTTTATAGTCATCCGCTATTAGTACTATATCGTCTGCAAAGCAGTGATGGCTTAATTTTTCTCCATCAATTTCAACTTTTTTATGTTTTCCCACTCTGTCATTTTCAATGCGTGTTCTAATACCGTAATAAATGTTTTTGGAGATAAGGTGTCTCCTTGTCGAATTCCCCTTTTAATATTTATTTTGCTGGTGGTTTTATGGAGTTTTACGGTTGTTGTGGCATTTTTGTATATTTGGTGAATGATATTCTCATATCTATGGTCAATTCTGCATTATTTTAGTGCTCGTAAGATGGCAGTAATTTCCATGGTGTCGAATGCTTTCTGGAAATCGACGAATATCAGGACTAGCGGTCTATTATATTCTATTGCTTTTTCGATTAGGATTTTAATACATTGCAGATGGTCGTTCGTTCCATAACCCACGCGAAATCCGGCTTGCTCTTTGGATTGATAAAAGTCTAGCTTCCTCTCCAATCTGGTGGTGATTATTTGGGTGAATATTTTGTATAGATGGTTCAAAAGACTGATGGGTCTATAGTTTTCCAAGTTTGTTTCATCCCCTTTCTTGTAGAGAAGTATCGTTATTGAGTTGTTCCAGCTTGTAGGTATATTCTGATTTTGTAAGCACAAGTTGAACAGTTTTTCGAGCCTATCTATTAGTGTGGGACCTCCCAATTTTATGGCCTCTGTGACAATCCCGTCTTCCCTTGAAGCTTTATTGTTTTTCATTTTCTTAAGAGCGTTGTAAATCTCTGGTTTAGTGATATCAGGGATGTCTTCAGATCCTACGTTCATGACTTCGAAAGTGTCTTGTTCTAGATCTAGGTCAAATTGATTTTTATAAAAGGTTTCATAAAACTCTGCTACTATACCCAATATCTCTTCTCTGTTTGTTATTAGCTCTCCCCTTTTATTCTTTAGTTTGTGAATTTCCTTTTTTCCGTTTGTCAATTTCCTTCTAAGTATTTTCATACTCCTATTTTCTTCGATGGTCTGCATAATCTTTTTTTTGTATTTCCGTATGTCCTTTCTAATGGTTTTTGATACTTCCTTATTGATGGCATTTATTGTTTGGTGGTCTACATTTTCTTCTTTTAAAAGTTTTCTTCTTTCTTCCATTTTCATTTTTGTTTCTCTGCTAATTTTCTCTTCTTTCTTATTTCTAGGACATAACTTTTCTTTTGCTTTCGTTATAGTGTTAATTATCAGGTCTTGCAAGATCATTTGTCATGTGTCATTTGTCGGTGGTTTATTTTTCAAAGCCTCACTGATGCATTTTTCAAATTCTTGTCCATTTTATGGCTGCGTCCAGGCTTTTATTTTTCTCTTTCTGACCATTTTATTCCGCTTTTTGTTGATGTCTACTTCTATAGTCGCCCTTACCATTCTGTGGTCACTTCCCGTTGTAAATCTATTTAATACCGTGACATCTTTAAATATGTGTTTTTTGTCTGTGATAAAGTAATCAATCTCGTTAAACGTTTTTCCGTCTGGACTCCTCCATGTCCATCTTCTGTGGAGTTTCTTGTAAAAGAAACTATTCATTTGGTATACGTTTTTTTCTAGTAGGTAATTCAATAGCATATCGCCTCGAGGGTTTCTGCCTGGACTACCAACTTTCCTAATGCCAATTTTGGCGTTAAGGTCAAATAGAATGGTAAAGTGTGCCGGGTTTTGTTCAAATGCTTTGGTCACGTCGTCATAAAACATCTCTACTTCGTCATCGTTGTAGTCCGAAGTCGGTGCATAAACCTGAATAATTTTTAATTTATATCTGCTATTAAGTCTAAGGATAAGACATGCTACTCTTGTAGATATTTTCTCTATGGCAACAATAAACTCTACTAGTTTCTTATTTACTAGGAAACCGACTCCACTCTTTGATTCGTGTTCTTCTTCCACATGATAAAATATATGTCCAGATTTTAACGTTTGCAGTTGTTCGCCACGTCTTCTGGTCTCACTAATTCCGACTATATTCCATGAGACTTTTTCCAATTCCTCCTCCAAGTTTATTATAGTTAACAAATTAAAAACGACGAAAGTTGAAAATTTTATTTTTAAATTATTTATTGTCTTTGACGCCGAAAGGTAAAAGAAGTTAAGGATAATGAATGAATGAAAAATAGACATTGTCATTTTATTGCTAATTAGTATTTGGAGCTAAAATTAAAAATGCAATTTTAAATCTGCACTTCTTTCTTAAATATCCGAGAAGATAAAGTATAAAACGTAAAACAATTCAACAAGTATAACACTAATACTGTTAACAGGAGCTCTACGGTGGTAGAGAGCTGGACTGTGATTTATTTTAATAACTGAAAAGTTGAATGTGGTAATGAAATGACCGCTACCAAATTTGTAATTGTCAAAAAAACTTGGAAAAAAGTTGAGTAAATAATAGAACATATGTCTTATCAACGAGAATAATTAAATAGATATGTCAAGTTGAAAACAGATAAATGTTGACATAATAATAATAATAAAATATTGCAAGGGGGTGTGACGACCCCACAGATCCTGAGTTACCTGACAGTAGAGTAAAAATGCCGTAATCCCTGCACCATGGAGAGAAGAAAAGATAATTGCCTCGGAAAACAGATGTTGTCAGGGGAGCGGCAGGGCATTTCCAATGCCGGTGTGGGAGATGAAACTACCGAATTTACTGGTAATGTTGGGTTGTGGAGGCGGGCCCTCATCTCACATCAAGCGACAGCTTCCTGTCAAGATCGAGCGGAACAACAAGAAGACTCCCTCAATCTTGAACCTACATCTTCTGGTAGGCCGCGTTCTGAAGTTCAGGACGCTGCCTGCATGGGTGGACGCACTCGACGTACAAAGTGAAGTCATGTGTAGCTACTTGTTTATTAACGAGTGCCGTGACGAACCGCTTCCCTGGATGGAGATATAAATTCTACCCGGAATTGAAACTTAAGCAGAACATTGCGAATAGACAAAACCTCATAATAAAAGGCTACGTTACGCCTGCTGAGATATCTATTATACACCGTGCAGCCGGGAGAGATCTATCAAATAAACAAATTGGTACTGAAGTTGTTGCTAACTCGCAGCACATAACAATCCAAAAAACGCATGTGGAACCTACTGAACCTTCTAACTTTGAATCGGAACAGCAGAATGTTGAATATACTGCAACACATTAATAATGCAGTATCACTTCAATTAAAAGATACTTAGGATTTAAAGAAGTTCATCTTGTAATTTACACTGCAGCTGCGACTGTTATTGAGGTTAACAGCCAGAAACTAACTCTCTCTAATGGTGCTCTCGTCCCATCCTTTGTAAAAGATACATGAGCTAGTCCAGCGTGGCCAATCGTAACGTCTAACCGGTCGGAAAAGTGGTTGCCGTGGCAGCCGTTGGAAATGAATCAATTGCCTACCGCTGCCTACGCAGGGACACTGGAAATCTCCTTCATCCATCATGCGCGTCACTACCTGTCAAATCATAATATAATAATAATTTTTCCAATTATTGTCTAGAATAAAGTGGTTGTGAATAAAATAGTATACATACCACGGTGAAAAGTTTCATTCCTGTCTCGAGATAAAGTTGAACTCGACGCTTCGCGTCTCGTTAACTACTTAATCTGTCGGCAGTAATGAAACACTTTTCACCTTGGCATGTAATATACTATTCCCTACCGGTTTTAGCGTAGCTAACGTGATTTAGTGACCTTAGCAAATCCTAGAGTACCTGTATACGTATAAGATAAGAGTGGAGCAAACGATGACATTTAGGGATCCATCATGCGAAGTTAATCACAATCTCACAGTTGATTATATTAATAGTAAAGTTAGTTACAACCGTCGTAAGTTACAGTTGACTATAAATTTTGTATTTAGCCGTGGTAAGGAGTTGAAATTATATGTCATCTATGTCAAATTATATATCATTTATACCATATAATACACTTCACATCTAAACATGACCAACAGAGATTGAATAATATTTGAATGAAGACCCCAAATAGTACTTCAATCGTACTTTTTACAAATGTTCTCTCTACAAAATTTTAAAGGATAGAAATTTCTATATCGTGACGTACTGCATAAAATTGTAATTCTCCGTAACTTCCGGTAATTTTTAAGTTTACTTGGATTACGTTATTCTCAACATTTTTATCAGGTATGCTCAGGTGCCCGTGGGTTCGTTGTACTCAAATATATAATTACAAGGAAAACATAATGTAGGAATAAACTGTATAATATGTTTAGTTATATATGCAAAATAAGTCTTCATTTAAGAAAATGTTATGTACATTAATATAAAAATACAGTTTCTTCTGGTCTCCCGTGTTTCGGGTCCCTGATCGGTCCGCAACCACAATAGCATCTATGTTCTGTCGGCTACTGCCTCGAGCACGAGTCTATGTAGGTCTGTTGGCGTTCGCCGAACTACGGGTTTGTGGCAGATTATACCTATCCACGAAAGGCGGTTGTTTATGTTTTGCGGTCTGAAAAATATCGTTAACTACAATAAATACAGGGCCGGTGGTTTTCACTGGCATTGCATTAAGCCGTGCAGATCGTTGTGGTATGCAAAGTTGGGACTCCAGGAATAACTTAAACCAGGCTTGTTTCCTTGAAGCGAAGTCCGCCATTTCGTCGTTGCGTTTGGCGGAGATGCCGCGGTGCCTCGGCCCGCACAGTGCGCTTTGCCTTCTTATGTTTGCGGGGATGGTGTCGTTGAATTAACAACACTTGGAATGCAGGTATGCTAGCTATGTAGAAATATTTAGTTTAAATGGAACTAGGGGGTGGTCTTCTTTTGCAAGTTTTAAGGAAAGCGTTCGCCGATTCGGGCCTCCGTTACATACGAACGCGGTCGGGACGTTATTAGGGATAAGCCACAGCGATTCGGAAACTCCGTTACAGAAGGGCTTTCAGGTTCCAGCAGAAGTTCACCGATTCGGGCCTCCGTTACACGTGAACTAAGTCGGGAAGGTATTAGGAGAGGGGAAGTCCAGGGACTCAAGTGATCTGAAATGACTGCTGAGTCTTCTTTTATACTCTTCCAGCGCTTTATTATCTGTACTTTTCTAGAGGGGGTTGGAGAAGAACTGCGTGGGCGTGGGGTACCGGTTTACTTTACGTCCGCGCATAGCGGCTAAAATCGTCTTAACGAAAACCGAACGGTATGGAGATACAGACAAAGATTGTAACATGAATTAGCGCCATTCAAATTCCTAGCACACTATTTGTGCCTTAGGTAAATTTGACGCGGGGGCTAACGTTACAAAAGAGCCAAAGCAAAGAGTGCACGTCTTAGTAGATACAATGAGTTTACGAAAAGGAAACAACGAATTTCAAAGGATAAAATGTTTCTTTCATAATGCATACATGCTATTGTACTATATCAGTACTGCCTGTTTGATTGAAAGGTCATCTATAACAGCCACCTCCTTCAAAATGTAATAGCAACGGCCGTTATTTAATTAACAACCATTGCTACTCTATTAAATTGTATGCATTGTTTTAATTTAAACGAATTTGTAATCATCGGTTGCTACACTATCAACGTACGTGTGGGACTCAGGTTACTAGTAAATTTTTACATTATTTATATTAAAATCACATATCTTAAAATTGGTCACTTTTAGTAGATATTATTACGAAAACTGTTAAACAACATACGGCCGATATTACATAGGTACCGGGTGTCCGTTCTCAAAGTCGAACATAGGCGATTAACATTGTATTGAACGTTTTTGCAGATTCCTGCTCGCCCATTTAACTTACAGGGTAGATAATGGTATCAATGGAAAGATAAAATTATTATGCAAAAAATGGTACCAATAATAATATTTAAGATGCGATTTTTATTTTAAAATACTAATTTAAAACTTGGGAGTTTTTAAATATGCCATGCCTTGCTTTTCAAGTTCGATAGCATTTGTCAAAAAAATTGGTAATTATTTGGCGAAAAAGCAGGTATTTTCTGTCAACGTCTGTTAAAATTATCTACAGAAAACTGAATTATTTCAATGAAGAACGAGTGAATGCACTAATGTTTATTGCCTATGTTCGACTTTGAGAATGGACACCCGGTATAACTAATTTACTAGCCAAAATGTATCCTCGTTCCTTATATGCTCATATCGTCCTAATACCTTTAAATACTATATCGATCTCTTACGGATAGCTCTCCGTATATCACTATAACAGATTCAGACAGTAATAAATTCAAGGAGTATAGGCCATCGATCCGGTGTGGAGCAGAAGAAGGGAATATAAACGCCCCGTGGTTAACCAAAATCCTTGCTGAAACAGAGAATATACCTGAAATGCCAGAAGTGCAAGATACTTACCACTCTGGAAAAAACATCGAACTGGTAGTCACCAGGATCTGACAGAGTACAAAACTTCTGACTGAAATAATTCACTCCATGTCATTTACCTCTTGCAAAATATTTCTCCAAGCTAACCACTAACCCTGCAGTTCTGCCAAAGTTACTCACAACTGAAACAACTTACCTAATATACAAAAAGGGTGATCCAAACGACCAGTTACCAGTCATTCATCGGCCTTATTAATGATAAGATATGTGTACATTGCGAGATCTTTGCATTTGAACAAAAAAGTATCATAAATTCTCTTGGCTGCAAAAAAACAACTTACCGTAGATGCAATTATCATGAAGCAGACATACCTAAGAAATCGTAACCTGCAAACTTAAATTATATATCGACTAATTTAAAAATAAGTGTTATGGTCATGCATACTTCAGGCTTTCCTTTTTCTTCTAATTCGTATTGTAACGGTACTAGCCCTCTGCTAATTAGGGCTAATGAATTTAATTAATCACCATCGGGTAGCTTATCAGTCGGAGCTAATTTAGTTCAGCCAGATATACACTTGAATATTAGCAAGCAAACACTAGGATAACTTTAGACAGTTTAATTATAAGGTTCAGTATTTACAAACACAGGTATTGTTCTTAAGAAATCAAATAAAATGTATTTTACAATGTGTTTAATTAATTACGATGGGCACCCAGTTGCTCGTTCCTTGCGCGCCGGCAACCCGTTTTGCATCTGTGTGTGGAAGGTCCGAATGGCCGCCTTCTGCAGGAATCGACGGGACGCCACTGGCCAGGGAGACGTTTTGCCCAAAGTGATTTGCAGGGGAGCCAACCTTCGCGCTCGAATGTCACGTCCGCCGTTGAAAACCGCGTGCAGCTGCAAGTTTAGGTTATTTCTAATATATTACGTTTTTCGCCTTACGACACCGGGCTAGCATTGTGAATCTCGGGGATACTGTGAAGTGGCAGTGCGAATTGCGGCCGGAGGAGAAGTCATCGGCGGCGTCTTCCACCTGGGGGACCGCTTCGTGTCTTCGGCCCAAGATAGGTTAAGATCGTTGCGGCGCGGTCGCTCTCCGGTGTTACGATAGGAAGATGGTTGAAGCGGTGAGTACAAACCTGCAGTCAAACAGAAATTAAGTGCAATCTTACAGGGGCCTTCTAGGCCGAGCAAATAATGTGTTAGACGCTGGATTTATTTAGTGATACCAAATTGACGTATGAAACGGCCTGGTTGTTTAACCCTCGTTTCGAATACGTCTTCCAGGAAATTTTGGTATAATTATTTACTAGCGTCCTCCAGGAGATGTTTCAATAATTATTAGTTCGGGATATTCACAAGTGTTAAATTTAAACAGCGAAACGGTTTCCCATTCGTGGGAGTCGTTTCTTAAAGCTGTTTATTTGGGGAACGGGTTCAATTAAAGCTTAGCTAGGAACACGGTCTCCAAGACTGGAGGCTTCGGGTTCGATCGTAGCTACGGGAAAATACTAATGACAGGACGGGTAAAATTCTCTCTAAACGGTCGGATAGGATCAGGATTGGGGATGATTTGGGGCTGGAAGGATACTGGAATGTATGCGGATGAATGTATGAATGAAGTCTGCGAAGGAAGTCTGCCAAGGAAGGGACGAGAAGCGGCTTTTATAGCTCCTTTTCGTGTTTCGTGCATCAAGCCACCACCTCGGGCCTTCTAAGTGGGAGAGCAGCGCAATACGTGGAGCAGGGATCTCTTGATGACGTAGCCGGCTGCGCGTGCGAAAAATTCAAACTTGTAACGTAGAAATCGCTAGGCTGGAACGCGCGAATTGATTTTAATTCACAAAAACGCGTTTCGACTGGGCGAATCGTTACAGTATTATATATTGCTATTAACACATTTCAAGTCTCTATTATAGTAATTAATAATACACTTCTCCAATAAATTAATGCACCACCAAAAAGTAGCCAAAAGTTTAAAGTAAATTTTTGTCGAAACCACTTATCCGATTTGGACGACTTTTTTCTAATGACAAGTTGTCTCTTTCAGAAAATTAGTGTACTACTCTATTCGCATAGAAACTTATTCTTTTTAATATATACCGGGTGTAACAATTGTAACGTGTTTTTCCATAAAATTTATAACACCCTTTGGGGTTCAACAGTTACAATATCAAGTTATAATTCAAAGCAAACTCTAGCCTTATCTTTTTATAACATTTTGTTTTTTTATTTACTGTTTTATCGTAGCTACTGCAAGAGAAACACAATTTTATAGCATAACATGTTTTTATTTACTTTAATTTACATTAAAAGCACTAAAGTAGCAGGGTATGGAAAAACAGAAAGAAACAGTAATTGTCATTAGGTAAATACAGCCAGCGTACATATATCAAACAAGTAGAGACACTCATGCCAAAATTGAATCCTGTCTAGAGTGCCTGGGACAGTAACTCGGGGGGTATTTCTATACTTGACTATCAGATGGCAGCACAAAGTTCTACCAATCAGAGCCAGTTATTGGCTCTGCTACCAATCATATGTGATAAAGTAGTGGCGCCGTCTGTTAGTTCTATCGGAAAGTACCCCCCAGGAGCCGTTCAAGGTCATCAAAATCGGTATTTTTACATCAAAGGAACCGACAGTGAGTGTCTCTACTTGTTTGATATATGTACGCTGATACAGCTGTCAAAAAGCAGTTGATACTCTTGCAAGGAGAATACAAGAGGAACGTAGCCAGTTAAACACGTTGGAAGACGTAGCGCGGAGACTGATTCAAATATGGGAAGAACTGGACCAAAATGATATACGGTCTCTTATCTTAAGTAGGGACCGTCGTTGCCAAGAAGTTATTCGTGCCAGAGGCGGAAATACTCGCTACTGAGACTTTCGTTTACCATTTTTTTTTTACATTTTGTTTCTTTTCTTTTGTTAAATTTAGTTTCCTTAAAAACATGTTATGCTATAAAATTGTGTCTCTCTTGCAGTAGCTAAGATAAAAGAGTAAATCAAAAAACAAAATGTTATAAAAAGATAAGGCTAGAGTTGGATGGTGGTATTTTAGCTTCTCCAATAAATAATTGTAAAATTGTGAATAAATACCTTTTTCCCAATTAAGTGAGTTTTAAAATTAATTGCATGTCCTTTGGGAGTGCTGTAGTGTAGTGCATTCATTCGTAGCCCTCTGCAGAAGATTGAAAAAGTATTTTATCGGTGCATCGAGGTTAAGCTTCTATTACAGTGACTGTTTTTGAACATCCGAGTAGAGTAATTGGAGCCCCTGAAAGCCGCAGGTAGGCAGTGACCTTCGTGGAGGGCAGTGCAGTCCTAGGTGCGAGCCACGGGGACAACTGGAAGCAGTTTTGGCGTCACAGCGGTACAGCTACAGGAATCGTTCTGTGGCGGCGTTCAGAGGCTGCCCAACAGACAAAGAGGGTTCAAGCATCGTGGGATTCGCTAGGAGCTCGAGTTGGCCCTAATTCCGTTCCAAAGGTAACAAAAAGGTCAGAAAACTTCAACCTAAAAGATCGAATTTAGCGTCGGTTTTATAAGCACTTCCGACAGAAGCATCCTTTAAGTGTGTTTTGTTTTATGACGTGTATTTACTTACGGCATTTGTTATCACCTAGGCAGCGCTTTAATTACGTAATCACGGGCAATTGTCCTGTAGTAGCGGACTTGTGTTTACGATTTGTGAGGTTGGAGCGCCATATTTAAATTCATGTTTCCTTTAGTAAAATAATATCCTGCTATCCTATTAGTTAAATCAATATTACACAAAGTATTTGCTTTTAAATTATTGAGGTGGCGAAAGTGAGATGGTTGCAAATATCTTCATTCTTAACACATCGAGTAGGTTTGTGCTCGTGTTTAAAACATCTACATTTTTCTTTCTCTACACTTTTTTCATTTTGATAAAGAAAGTTATGGTTTATTTCTTCTAAAGCTTTCACATCACTGGATGCATCCTTTTTCATTATCCATCTCGTTTAAACAATGTTCATTGTTACATAAACAAGCCGCTATGACAAAGTACCTACTGTTTTAGAGTTAACTCTGTCAGTCTGTCACAAAACACACCAGTAAACAAGCACTGCCTGTATGATTGAGAAGAAAAAAATCCACAAGAAATGAAAATGTCTAATTGCAATAAAGGTTGCACTTCCGGCTTCCAATTGTTGCAAAAGTTGCAATACAACTAAGCAAGAATTCCTGTCACGTAATTAGTTTTCTTTACATTAATCTGTATTTAGTTATTACCGTAACACATACAAATCGATTCAAAGCAGGTCATCATGATATAAGTAATTATTGTTATTTAATAAATTCAAGCATCAAGTCCTTTTGCAGCAAAACAAATTTAATACGTGCTGCTATATCAACTTTTAAGTAAATACAACGCTTTAAAGCATGTAGATTGGTGATATGTAATCCTCCCATTGTGTTCTATTTGCTACTATAATTGTGAATTACAGTAGTTCCGGTAGACGAATTATAATTCAGTCAGTTCATTTTAGACAGACTATGGTTTCATGCAGTAGGTCCTTTGCATGCGAATAGATCAATAAAGCAATGAGTAATTTAATATGGCGGCGTGGTTTCCATTTCCAGCTGTGTTTATCATGGGTGTGTTAATACTAGGCATTTCGTCAATGTGTCGGTGCAGACATTTGAGTAAATAATTTCAGACCGTACCTATGTTATATTTGTAACAATCTAAAATGAGCTACACTGCTCATTTACTGGATTGATTCATGTGTAACAATCTTATTAATGGAGGCACTATATGCATCCGGTAGATTCAGTATAATTTTTAAACCCTCTAGGTGTAAATACTAACCGCTTGTATTTTAGACCGCGTTGAATACGTATAGCATATTAGCATATACCGTTAAACAATATTTGTAATATGAACATTACCTTCTTTTGGAACCACAGCAAAGTTTCAAGAGTAGTATCTGACACAATAGTGACGAGGTGGATTGTCTAATTCTGTAGATTTACGTCACAAGCTTCAGGTAAGCATATAAAAATAATTTTGATATATCACACAATTTAGCCGAGCAGGCAATACAAATGGGCGAATTAAGTTATTGTTAACTATTCCTGTATAAACCTTAATAGAAAAACCTTGTGAATGTAATTGTCTCAGGAGTATTGCGAAAATCAACAACTTCCTCTTTTGTAAAGCAATATTTCTCACTCATAAAGATTATCAAATAGAAGTGAGGCTTTTTTACAGTTTCAGGCAGTAGCCATTGGCTGGGGTTGCCATACGTTCGTTTTTTTTTACAACAAAGTGTCTGTGCATCCGGTCCCTTTTTTCGAATATTTTTTTAGGTTAAGAAGACAGCAAATAATAAAGAAAGTCATAATTTTATTTTCAATTTTATTCCATCTAACGTTAGGAATCCGAACTAGTAACTAACACAATGTTACAATGTTTGGGCGTAAGAACTGAAATAGGTAGATATCTACAATTGTCAGTTCATGGCAGAAACTGTTTTACCAGTGCGTTGCCAAATGCACGGTGTATAAAGAGAAGGTGAATGATCTGCCTCATCGTGAGCGATCAAATATGGTTCCGGTATCGCTTGAACTTAACGCTCGAGCAGATGGCAGATGGCAGCGCATGACATACTCCCAGTTTTTGTACAGACGTATATGAAGTACCAATAGAAATTGTTGAATTTAAGAAATGGTGAACAAGTGCTTTGTACCAAATTACACGTCTGGATATGAATCAAATCCAGAAAAGGTGTCAGTACAAATGACCCTGTTAGGTTAACTTAATGGAGTCGCACCATTCTGAGATTCGATCGCTCTATTTATGAAAATGACCGTGTTTTTTATAGTAAATAATAATAATAATAAATGTTCAATTCCATTTCATGTGTTTTATTTAATTTTAATGGGAAATGGTTAATACTAGTATACAAGTATGAAGTCGTTATGGTATCTGCTTAATATTTAACTTTTTTTATTCATATTTTAGTTTTCCTAAATAATGAAGAATCATTACCTACATTGCCATTAATGTTATAAAGAATTAAACTTAAAGACTACATTTATATAGCACAGTAGGTAGGTACACATACAGGGAATTTTTCTTTTTTGTATACATACGAGCTATTTACAGTTCTTAAGTTACTACTTTTTACATTCTTTTAAAACTGAATTAGTTAGTAAACACCTGTACTTAAGCAACATAATTCTCTGCAAATATACAATCGTATTTTGTGAATTACAATTTATTAAATAATATTTTGTTCATAGCTTCAATTTAAAACTGTTCAAAAAATGGTAATATCTTCAGTGGCATCATCCAGCGGAAAAACACTGCAACTCAAGCGATAACCGAACCTGCAAATCACGCAAGATGTCACTTTCGCTTTACACATCGTGGCCAAAACGTTTTCTAAAAACTATTTCAAGTAGTAATTATAATTCCCCTAATCATAACCTCTCGTACTTCGTGGTATAACTTTGTTAATACTAGTTGTTTCAGTAACATTTCAGCGACTATTATTTAATTTAGAACTCAAGCGTGTAATGTGATTATGATTGTTTATGTTAGCTAAGTGTACCACTTGCGATATAGAATTTTTGATTGGGCAAGTGAGACGGCATGATGCTGTACAGTATGTAAATACTAGTGATTTTGAAGGATGTAGATATCGTGCGTTCCAAAAAAAAACTCATTTAGAGTAAGCCTTGGAATAAAAGATAAAAAATCTTGTCATGTCGAATGTCAGATTGCATTTTGTTTATGAAAACATCTGTCACTATGACAACTCAAGAATAATTAATACTGATGACATATTTGATGAAGTTACAGAACTTAATATTGTTTTTTAAAAATCCACATTGTCAGAACAGACACAATTATTCGGAACATGTTTTAATATTTTGGATATTTCAAAATTATTGAATTTGTATTTTGTTTACCTAGAACTTCAGAAACAGTAGATAGAACGTTTGTTTTCACTTATGAATAATATATGTCGCGCTTCTTATGATAAGGTAAAAAAACAATGTTTTGTAAAAAAAACTTCAAAGTTCTGAAAAGTATAGCTGGTTTAAGTAGAAATCGTCTACTACAATTAGTGAGGAAAGCTCTAATAGCAGTTCTAATGATGGGCCGTCTACATCTCGATAAAAAATAAAATAAATACATCACTGTCAGTTATTTTCTTTCTGAGAATATGACAACCCTACCATTGGCAGACATTTACTCACACAAAATAATTACCATAATTTAACTGTTGAACGTGTAAATGCCATGGGTACAGAATATTTTGCTCTATTGTTCTGCAAACAGTATCATGACTAATGCCTAGTTCTTGTGCAACTTGGCTGGTGCTAACATCTTCCACACGCATGCAAATCTCTTTCTCCATATTAAAGACGCCGGCTTCTTGTGGTCGATTATTGTCCTGAGTCTTTGGAAGAAGAGAATCTATTTCACAAATGTTTCCTGCCACAACCAGAAACATTTCGTGATGAGGAACTCGACTACAGCACTCAGATCACCTAAACATTCTTTGTATACAAAGTGCATATCGGTGTATTCTTCTACAGAATATTGCGGCATTTTTTATATATGATTTGATGTCACAAGTGTCATTTTATAAAATCACATTAGTTAATTTGAAGACTTGTTAGCCCATACTGCTTTACTACAGATTCAGCTGCTCTCGGAACTTTTCCATAAATTTTAAATGCTGTTTTGTAAGAGAACTACGAAACTGATGCAAAAACTATACACGAGTTTTTATGTTACAATGTATCTCCAGAAGCCACACGGTTGACTTAATAAGCTCTCTATATAACGCTTTTAATCTGAATAAATACTCGGCGAAGCGAACAAATAGAGTAGAATATGCAACCCAAATGCTGGCTTGATCAGTATTTTAGTAATACAGGGCAGTGTACATAAATCAATGTATGTACGCTGTACAGGGTGCGAGGTACCAATTGTTACTAATGGAAAACGTCATAATTTTCTCAATTTTTGATATTTTTGTTTGAAACTTTCACAAAATATTAACAAATATTTTTATTTCAAGAAACAAAATTTAGTGCTTGGTTTAACCACCTTTGGCTTTGATAATGGTGTCGAGTCTGCCGATGAAAGTATCGCACGCCGCACGAATATGGGCTGCGGGTTTCGCTGCCATTCTCGGCGAGGACATGCCTCGAGTGTGTTCAAACTTTGGCCTTTTTTAAAGAGCACCCTGGCCTATAAAATACTCCAGATTGAGAAATCCAGACAATTAGTGTCTAACGCGTCGTAATTTTAGCAATTTTACTTTTATGCTCAAGACCAAGATTTATTATTTTACGTTATTAATTACTCCTGGCGGGTAGCGCTGGTTGAAGTTTGTCAACAGCTGAAGTAAGAGAGATCCAAGTCAAGTCTATGCAGGTGTTTATTTTGTTTAACTAAATTCACAAATTAAAAGAAAAGTCCTGGTTTGGAATATGTACATTATAAGCAAATAAAATAAGGTTCTTCCGGGTGGTCTCTGCGTTCCGGGCCTTCTTGCAACCTGGAGCTTGAATGGCTATAAACAGATCAAAATTAAATAATTTAGTTTCATCTTGTCGGCCCCAGGTTTTTCTAGATTTTAGGCTTAATAAGGCAAAAGTCGAAATGATTCTGGGGCAGTTAACTGCTATCCCAGGCCGAGCAAACAAGAACGCTCGTTACGCTAGCGACCTTCGCGCCCAGCGTTTCGTTAAGAATCGCTGGCAAAATTAGAGCTTTTCCTGTGCGCTATCGATGTGCAATTCCAATATTAAGCGACCTCGCCGCTCGCGAATTTGAACTGAATTTAGGCAGTTCGTAATTCCACCTGGACCTCTGTCTGGTGGGCGTTCGTGGCGAGCTGTCGGAAGAAATTATTTATTAGCAGGGCGCTCAAGGGTTAACAGAGCAGGGTAGGTTACTTTCAAGCAGCAAGATCTTCCATTGCGCTCAAGGGTTAACCGAACAGGGTAGGTCAATTATAAGCAGCAGGATCCACTATTGAGCTCAACGATTACCAGGACAGGGTGCTAGTAGTGTACCTAGGGGCGTTCTGGGACACTTTTTGGCGGGAAATTCAAATTCTGTGCGGGGGTGGTCTAGCGGTAAGAGTGGCAGATTCGCGATCAGCGGCCTCGGGTTCAAACCCCGGGCTAGGCAAGTTTTTTTTATTTGCTTAGGTGGTGACGTCATTTTCTGCGAATCTGGACCGGATGTTGAGGTGGCGTCATTTCTCGGAATTTTGCATCAGATGGGAGTTTGAGAATGTAGACAGGTCCATTCTTGCAGGATGTTGTTATCAGTAAATAGAACAATGACATCCATTGTTTGAGAAATCTGCGCGACATTGGACAATGAAGCCATTGTTGTCTGGAGATTAAAATGTGCAAAGCTGGTAAAAATAGAACAATGACATCCATTGTTTGAGAAATCTGCACGACATTGGACAATAAAGCCATTGTTGTCTGGAGATTAAAATGTGCAAAGCTGGTAAAAATTCAACAATGAAAGCCATTGTTTTAAAATCAGCACAACTGCTAAATTGAATGCTGTCTTTGTTTGAAAATTTTTGCTGGCGCTGTTAAAAGTCTAATTTTGAAATTTTTACAAGATTCTCACGATACATTTTGGAGGTAAAAGTCTAATGTTTACAAGATTCCCACGATGAATTTTGAGGTTAAGAGTCTAATTTTGAAATTCCTATACCGGATGTGAGTCATTGTCTGGAAATGCCAGACTTGTCAAAAAAACTTGCCTGCCTGCCTGCTGCGCAATTAAACAATGAAGCCATGTGCAAGGTTGCAAAAAAATAAACCGAATTAATTGTGGTCTAATAGTATGTATCGAATTATTTCCAGCTAAAAGACGCAATATGAAAATCCAAACCATTTTAAATACCTTGTTAGGTTTTTGTTTTATTACGCGTTTAACGAGATGTATGTCTGGATATTTAACTCAAATAGGCTGATTGGAAGCATCTTTTAGTAGATAGGTAATGTGTTCGATCCCACTGGAGGACTGTTTAAGCGGTAGACAGTATTTAACATAATACAAAAGTGTTGGTGTCTTAGAGACATTGAGAGTAATTCTCGTAGAGATTTACAGGTTACAGTTCGGTGTTAAAAATTTTGGATATTAGCAACAGTACCATTTAATATTGTTTTCTTTTACCAAATTTTAGATTCGATAGGCTCGAAAGCACTGCTGACAGGCAGAAAACTTGTAAACCGGGCCTTGTCAAATATCGAACAGCAATATATATATTAGTAAAAAATACTCTTCCAGATTAAAAAGTTTGATGTAGTTTTAGCCAATACACATTCCAGCACTAAAAAAATGGTAGGAAGCGGAGTCTCAAACAGCAGAAGGAGCGATAAAATAATCGTCAGCATTTTTTCAGTTTATCCGATTCGGCATATCGCAAAAACAAACACCTTCTTTGTTCTTGTGTTAGCACCTTGGCTTTAAGAATGGTATGAATCCGACGCCACAGCACTATATGTTTTAACTACATTTTTCAAAAATAAAAAGCAGCTTAAAATATTGTTCCTAAAAGGAGTGGTGGTGTAGTTTTATCATTTGAATTTCGATTTCTTACAACGGTAGTCCAGTTTTTGGTTGCAACGAGCATAGTTGTAGCAGAGACTATAGAAGATATAAACAGACAGTAATATTAATCTAAAATTGAATTAACAAAGTTGTTAAACGCATGATACAGGCAGTTATTAATTACTTAATTGTCCTATATCCGGTATTCATGGTTTATCTGATTTTAATAGTCGATTAGAGTCGAATAACTAAGGTTATTACAATGCTAAAGACTGTGCGCAAAAAGGTAAGATATCAAAATTTTAAAATAAAACTCAGAGAATAAGAATTAAATAAAGCCAAGTAAAAGATCACTGCAATATATTAGTAAAAAATACTCTAATTAATAAGGATTCTATACTCAATGGTAAGGGACAGTATAATTTTGAACTTATCTAGATTGGTTAAAAATCAGATGTATGTATAAGAGAGAATCTCAAACTTCTTTAAAAGCATTTTGTAACTAAAGAATCACATTTGAAATTGTGTAAATAAAGCTAAACTTAGAAGGAGGAGCAGACTATAGAAAATACGTGTCAATACTTGTGGATGTGAGCGTCTAGGGAATGTGCAAGGTTGCTAAAAATGAACCGGTTGTCTGGAGTTTCTGCACAGGTCAGCGCGAGGGTCTGCGCGAGGGTTTGGCGGTAAATTCAAATTCTACACATAATTTTTGGCGGGAAATTTAAATTCTGTACAGGGGTTTTGGCGGGAAATTCAAATTCTGCGTAGGTTTTGGTGGTAAATCTGGGAATGTGCAAGGCTGCTAATAAATGTATGGTTAAGAAATTTGCTTAAAATTGACTGAAAATTTACAGACACTGTTTGTAAGTACCGAATGTAAATATTAAGTGTTTCTCTTATAAATACACAAAGTTTAGAAATTGGACGATAGTTATTTATTTCGGTTGGATTTAGGTACAGAAGGACAGCATTCCCTCACTTTAGCAATAAGCAAGTTTCTAAAGAAATATTATTTGTTTTTAATATAGGTTCGAAAGCACTGCTGACAGACAGACAGACAGACAGACAAACAGACAGGTAGACAGGTAGACAGATAGACAGATAGACAGGTAGACAGCTAGACAGGTAGACAGATAGACAGGTAGACAGCTAGACAGGTAGACATCTAGACAGGTAGACAGCTAGACAGGTAGACAGGTAGACAGCTAGACAGGTAGACAGCTAGACAGGTAGACAGCTAGACAGGTAGACGGGCAGGCAGGCAGG
>CALNHX010000310.1:0-210000 GCA_940337035.1 Agriotes lineatus | reverse complement strand
AAGCTGCTTTTTATTTTTGAAAAATGTAGTTAAAACATATAGTGCTGTGGCGTCGGATTCATACCATTCTTAAAGCCAAGGTGCTAACACAAGAACAAAGAAGGTGTTTGTTTTTGCGATATGCCGAATCGGATAAACTGAAAAAATGCTGACGATTATTTTATCGCTCCTTCTGCTGTTTGAGACTCCGCTTCCTACCATTTTTTTAGTGCTGGAATGTGTATTGGCTAAAACTACATCAAACTTTTTAATCTGGAAGAGTATTTTTTACTAATATATATATTGCTGTTCGATATTTGACAAGGCCCGGTTTACAAGTTTTCTGCCTGTCAGCAGTGCTTTCGAGCCTATCGAATCTAAAATTTGGTAAAAGAAAACAATATTAAATGGTACTGTTGCTAATATCCAAAATTTTTAACACCGAACTGTAACCTGTAAATCTCTACGAGAATTACTCTCAATGTCTCTAAGACACCAACACTTTTGTATTATGTTAAATACTGTCTACCGCTTAAACAGTCCTCCAGTGGGATCGAACACATTACCTATCTACTAAAAGATGCTTCCAATCAGCCTATTTGAGTTAAATATCCAGACATACATCTCGTTAAACGCGTAATAAAACAAAAACCTAACAAGGTATTTAAAATGGTTTGGATTTTCATATTGCGTCTTTTAGCTGGAAATAATTCGATACATACTATTAGACCACAATTAATTCGGTTTATTTTTTTGCAACCTTGCACATGGCTTCATTGTTTAATTGCGCAGCAGGCAGGCAGGCAAGTTTTTTTGACAAGTCTGGCATTTCCAGACAATGACTCACATCCGGTATAGGAATTTCAAAATTAGACTCTTAACCTCAAAATTCATCGTGGGAATCTTGTAAACATTAGACTTTTACCTCCAAAATGTATCGTGAGAATCTTGTAAAAATTTCAAAATTAGACTTTTAACAGCGCCAGCAAAAATTTTCAAACAAAGACAGCATTCAATTTAGCAGTTGTGCTGATTTTAAAACAATGGCTTTCATTGTTGAATTTTTACCAGCTTTGCACATTTTAATCTCCAGACAACAATGGCTTTATTGTCCAATGTCGTGCAGATTTCTCAAACAATGGATGTCATTGTTCTATTTTTACCAGCTTTGCACATTTTAATCTCCAGACAACAATGGCTTCATTGTCCAATGTCGCGCAGATTTCTCAAACAATGGATGTCATTGTTCTATTTTTACCAGCTTTGCACATTTTAATCTCCAGACAACAATCGCTTCATTGTCCAATGTCGTGCAGATTTATCAAACAATGGATGTCATTGTTCTATTTACTGATAACAACATCCTGCAAGAATGGACCTGTCTACATTCTCAAACTCCCATCTGATGCAAAATTCCGAGAAATGACGCCACCTCAACATCCGGTCCAGATTCGCAGAAAATGACGTCACCACCTAAGCAAATAAAAAAAACTTGCCTAGCCCGGGGTTTGAACCCGAGGCCGCTGATCGCGAATCTGCCACTCTTACCGCTAGACCACCCCCGCACAGAATTTGAATTTCCCGCCAAAAAGTGTCCCAGAACGCCCCTAGGTACACTACTGGTGCTGTATGAACAGGATTGCTTCATAAGTTTTACTTAACTAGGCAAGGGAGGTTTCTGGCCAGGTAAGGGTGGTTCAGGCAGTTCAACTTCTCAGTTAGGAGTTGGGAATCGAACTTACGTGGACTGGACAAGATGCTGGTTTTAACGGACAGGTATCTCGACTGGCAGTGACTGGTGGAGCCCAAGTTCAGGTTCTGGTCTGGATTCTGAAAGGAATGGGTTAGATCTCTCTCTCTCTCTCTCTCTCTCTCTCTCTCGGCTGAGCGGGCATCGCTCTTTTATATGCTTCGGGATCTCCTTCCACGTCGTTTACCTTGGAAAATCTAAGTGGGGCTAAACGTGATACTTCGGTGGGGACGGAAAGTAGGGATGCCCGGATCGAGCGGTGCGGCGTAGCTTGTGCAACTTGCTGATTTATACCTGGCCGTTATCCGACTATCAGCAGGACCTATTAACGGAGTTCTTTCGGTTTTTCTTACCTTCCGTGTGGCTCCAAATGTTCGCGCGTTACTCATTCTTGTGTCAGTGATAGCTCCTACAAATTGATAACGGCAATTAAAATGCTCTAAAACAATTTAAGAGGCACGCGAAACGTCAGGCGTGTCTGATGAAAATGTGGGAAAATGTTCCAGTGACGTAGCCAGGGGCGAGGCTAGAGGGGCTGAAGCCCCTCCTTCCGAAATCTATAAAAAAATAAATAATAACATTGTCCCTTAGTTGTCTGAAAATCGATAATCAACGTAAATTCTAACACTTCTTTCCAAGCGCGTAAATTTCTTCCAATATTTGATTCAAATGTGTTTTGTTATTTGGGGGTATTTTTAAAGTTGCCGCCCTGTGAATCATGACAGAATAAATCAAGAAAATTGCTTCGTAAAATTCAAATATACCATTACTAATGTTTATGAATACATGAGCACATCATCAGTACTTCGTGTTAATAAATTTCTGAATTTAAAAAATACAGTAATAATTCATGTCACTTCCTTATAATAAGTTGTAATATACTCCAGAAAACACAGCCCCTTTCCTATTTTTTAATCTTGAGATGGCCGCTGCTGAACAAAATTTGGCTATGTCACAAGAAATTGCCGATTTTCACGGGCTTTGGGGGATGACACTGAGTCCTACTGGAACGTCCATGTATGGTCCCGAATTGTTTATGTGTCGATAGGTGTCAATGCTTCTTTTAAGAACATTTCGCGGTATACAGTCTTGTTGACCGTAACGCCCTGGTCGAAGAGAACGAGAGAAGAACGACCTTCAGCGGTCAAGTAGGCCCAAACCATTACAGTAGCCAATGTTTACCTTCTAACTGCAACTCTTTCCTCCAGATTTACGTTGGATTTCTCATCCCACCAAATACTGTTGTTTTGTTTCTTCACGTACTGCTGAATGGTGAAAAAATTTTCGCCCGAAAACACGATGTTGAGCAAAGCCTTGCTTGCATGCAAGCGTTACAGTACCTGTGATATTTCCAGTCATACTTTTTTCTGCGACCGCGTTAGTTCTTGAACTCTTTGTATGTTGTAGGGCTTGAGATGAAGTTCATTTTTAAATATTTGGCAAATGCTCCAGTCCGAGATGTTGAGAGCTCTTGCCAATTTTCTTGCGCTCTGCTTTAGATTTTGTTCAATTCGTGCCATTATCTTCTGAACAATTTCTTGGGAAGTTGTTGCATTTTGTGATGCCAGTAACATTATAACGATTGATGGTACGATACTCGGACATTTTCTTCACATTAAGACTGCAGCTTGCGAACAATATCAGGTAGGTACCATGGTGGACAATAAATTTAGGCCGGAAAAATCGAAATTGAGGTTAGTTGGACATAAGTAGTAGTAGTAGATGTCAAGCATATTGTTACCCCCTTTTACTACTATACGACACACAAATAACGGCCAACAATGCGTTACAACAAAATGCCCCTCTGCGCTACTACTGCTCCAGAACCTCTGCCACCAAATAGGGGTAGCTAGGGAGTTTACGCTCGCGACCGCTCAGCCGCAGATAGGGAGGGTTCGAAAGTACGAATTACCTGTGATTCCAGGATCCTAGGGCGCCACGCCGTTGCAGCTTGTATTAATACTCCCCGTTGGAACGTGTAACGGCGAACCTAAAGTGCTTATTAAAGAAACCAGAGATTCGACGCAGTAGCAATTAAAAGACAGGGTACATATTTACACATATAATACCAACAATGGGTTCAATACATTCGACACAATATACATGAGGTTTAAGATCAGATTTGTAAACCAAAGACAAATGAAATTTAAAGCCCTATTTAGAATTTACTTATTAACTTCAATTGTAGTCAAACGCAACTATTGAAAATAAATTGCTGCCAAAGTGGCAACAAAGGCACAACAATTCGGCCGCATCCTGTGAGGCAGGGTACGCCGAGACTAGAGCTATGCAAGCAAAAGGCTAACTAAAACCCCGAATGTTAGCTTATGGTTTTAGGGTTACGTCAAGATTTCTAAGGGTTGAAGCCCGCTGTCACGGTTGTATGATCATACAGGCGCTGCGGTTTCTATGTCAAACACATCATGTTATCATAATGACCACTTAAAGCAATGGCTTGAATTATGCTCCTGACAAAGCTCAAATACAAATTATAAGGCTACCGTGAACGGCTCTTTAGCCACAATCTACCCTCAATAATGACAAGTTAACAAATTAACCTCTGCAATAAAGTTAATAAATTACATACAAATACAGCTAGCCCGTAATCTATGAAAGCTAATCTGTCTTAAGCTAAATTTACAACATAACTGAATGGTTTATGACGTTACACAAACCTGATCGTAGCAAATAACTCGTTAAACCAAAAATATCTAGCTGTTCTGTCTTAAGATAATTCAACAACATAACTGAATGTTTTATTAGGTTACAACTAAAACAAAGCAAATGAAATGCAACCGCAACGAGTTGCAAAGAAAACGAAGTGGCACTGATCGCAGTTTAATTAATTTAAATTAATGAAAATGACGGGACATTGTCCTCGTGAGCATTTCCCCAAATAAAACCCATAAATATTTTCTACGTTGACAAAGCATAATAGCTGCATTTCAATTCATGGCAGCAACGACGCAATTAATGAACAGAAATACAATTGACAAGAAATCGTACAACTCCTGGTTCGATGGTTCTTCAAACCTCCAGCGGAGAATTAAATGGAGTCCCTTTGGGTGGAAGGCTCCAATCGGTGGAGTTCTGCAGGTGAATTGCTCAGCCTGGCCCCCAGAGATCCGCACGGTGGGACAAACACGTGGTTTTAACCTCACCAAGAAAACATTGCACAAATTCGAGACAACATCAAGCAGGTTTCAACGAGGGAGATCGATCGCTAAGCGAGGTCGCTGCTAAAATCTGGTCCAGCAGAAAAGAAGTAGAAGAAGTCCCCTGTGTAGGAACGTCCAAATTAGAAATTTGCACTTAAAATGAACAAGATTACATACCAAGGATTAAACAGAATTTCGCACCCAAGCATCTAGCGCTATGGTCCCTGAGGACTTCTGCACAAACTACATTTCCCAGAAATGGGCGAACATCGGCCAAAAACTCAACAATTAGCACAAGACGAAGCGGGTACCATTACATCCCATAATGGACGCCAAACCAAATCGATTCAATTGTTTGCCAAAAATCGATAAACGTTAACATGGCCTCCAGCAACTAGCCAATCCGAGAATTTCTTACGTCAAAATTGACGAATCGGATCGATCTCAAGGATCGTACACTAGCGACTAAAATGAACAAGGTTCGATTCAAAAATCATTACATTGCGCGCCACCTCTCTCAAGATGCGAGAGCTTGAGGACCGAAATCTACAATGACATTACAGGCAACTCGGCTAACCGAGCACTAAGTATTGCCTAAAATCAGGCGCTCGAAGCTACTTAAAAAAAATTGGAATGTAACAACTCCCCTTCTACTTCGATAAGGTGGAAAATTCCCACAATTTTACACCTTACAACTTAAATGTAATAAAGAAAAGGAATACTCCCACTAATATATACAGAACCATACTCGGGATCAGAGTACACCAGAAGGATGACTATCACCAAACTAACGAGGCGAAATGAGTCAGTGAATTATGGAACACTGTGCTATCTAATCCGCACAACGGCGCAATGGAATTCTCTACAACAAGGAGAAATCCCATAATCCAATTAGTTGAGAGTCTACATCCCGTATGAATTACGGTATCCACAAAGCAGATCCATCGACAACCCAACTACAACACGCGGTCCCAAAACCTTACATCGTCATGACTCGATCCAACAAGAACAAAGGTGTAACTGTAACACCCCAAATATGAACAACTTAGAAAACTAAACAGACAAGACTGGCAATGACTCCACAACTCGAAATACTGGTGTTTTTCGTAGACAGCCATAAATCCACACAAGTGTATAGACCAATGCGCTGCTGACTGCGAACGATATACAGCCCAACACGACTACACTGATCCCGTCGGCCCGCGAAGGCGGTAGGATCCTGAAACAGAAGCGACTCTCACAGTCACATAGAACCCCCTAAGCGTTGTCAAACCAAAACACACTCAGACGCGCTGAGAAGCCAAGCAGCCGAATAATAGAGTATTTACACACGGTACCTACACAGTAATACAAAGAAAAGAAAAAGCTTCCTTGATCGCTCCAACGACAGCGCTGCTGAAATCCAGCTGGTCCACCAATAGGATAGGGATCAACTACCTCGTCGCTACGATGACAAAAGCGCCGATGAGGAAAGTTGTCAACGCTCACTACTACTCTAACACAAAAGTACCCATCCTAACAGCAAAGCCAACTCAACACCAACAACACCAGTCGCGAAAACGGCCAAGACGACGCCTAACCTAGATTACAAGTTACCCGGCCCAGTAAAATCCACCCGCCCCACCTTAGAATTACTATCTACAAGAACGTTCACAAAAGAACAAATGAAAAAGCCTTCTCAATCATTCCAACGACAGCACCGCTGGAATCCAGTCAGTTCGCCGATAAGACAGGGATCAACCACCTCGTCGCTACGATGACAAAAGCGCCGATGAGGACAGTTGTCGAATCTACCAACCGAAACCACAATTACCCATCCAACCAGGAAAACCACCTCGACGCCAGCGACACTGGTCGCAAAAAAAAGGCTAAGAAGACAACTAACCTAACTTATAAGTTACCCGCCCCAGTAAAATCCACCCGCCCCACCTTAGAATTACTATATACAAGTAACCTACTTGACAAAGTGAAATAATGAAGAGAAAGATAAGAATCAAAGCCGAGAGGAAGTTAAAGAGACGACACAAGACCACTGCGAACCAAGATAAAGCAAGAGGAAAGAAGGGAGAACTGCCGAAAGGAAAATTGCTTTAGGGCTTACTACGGCACTGAACTAGGTCTGCCCAGGGATGGAGGTGGCACCCCGAATCAACGATTGTCAACATTACAAGTCCACGTCCAAATGTGAAGGCTTCAAATCCTGCACATGCCAAACACCTTTTCGATTGCCAAAATCGTCTTCCAGTTCATAGGAACAATAACCAACCTTACGACGAATCTTAAAAGGACCTACAAATCTGGGAGCGAGCTTAGCATTAATATAGTCCACGGCACTCGACAAAACCTTATTCCTGCGCCAAACCAATTGGCCTATATGATAGTCGACGGGACGACGCCGCAGATCGTAAGTGCGCTTACCACGCTCATGGGCTTGCTGCAGTCGAGTTCGAACTCGTTCGAACATCCGACGAAAGCCTTGCCGACGTTGATCAGCATCAACAGGCTGTTCTGCTGGGTCAGTGATATCTCTAGGCTGACGATGTTCGTCGCCGGTACTTATATAATTTCTACCAAAATTAACAAAATACGGGCTATATCCCGTGGTCTCATGCTTAGCTGTTCGAATAGCACAGCCAACTGCAGAAAGATGCAAGTCCCATTTACGTTGGTTTTCCTTTACGTACGATGCCAACATGGTTTTGACAACACGATTGACCCTCTCAACAGGATCGGCACGAGGATAATACAGTGGAGTATAACAAACATTCACATGGTATTTGGCACACATAGCCCGAAATTCTCTACTTTTCATTTGCACACCATTGTCACAAATTATGGATTGAGGAACACCAAAAACGAGAAAGATATCCTCCTCAACATGTCGAGTAAGCGATTTAGCCGTAGCGGATCTAACTGGAAATAAAGAGACATATTTGCTGAAGTAGTCTGAAACGACAAGAATGTGCGCATAACCGCGAGTCGAACGAGGCAAGGGTCCAACGAAGTCCAGACTAATCATCTGCCAGGGTCGAGTGACATCGGGTCGAGATCCCATTAAGCCAGCTGGAGCTTTCTGCTCGGGTTTCTGCTCTGCACAAACACGACAACTCTTGACATAGCGAAAAACGTCACTCTTCATTCCAGGCCAAATATAGCGATTGTGCAACTTCCAATATACTTTATAGCCACCTAAATGTCCAGCTCGAACGTCATCATGATGTTGACGAAGAAGTTCGGTTCGTTTATCCTTCGGCACGACAACCTTCCAATAATCTTGTTCCGTCGCAAGTTCTGGCACTGGGCAACGGCCATACTTAAACAAAAGGTTGTTTTCAATTCGCCAACGAGGATACTTTTGAGGGTTCTCAGCAACATTGCGAAGCATACCTAAATACCAAGGATCGGTGGTGTCATGAAACTCATGAGGGGTATCAACAAGATCAACTACTGGAACAGAACGAGACAAAAAATCGGGAACGACATGCTCTTTCCCTTTCCTATGAACAATATCAAAATCAAAGGGCTGCAATCTTAAAGCCCATCTACCAAGTCTACCACAAGGGTCTTTCAATCGATTCAACCACAGGAGCGAAAAATGATCCGTAACAATGGTGAAGTGTACACCTTCCAAATACTGACGCAACCTTTCCACGGCCCAAATAACTGCTAAGCATTCCCGCTCGGTGGTGGTATATTTACGCTCAGGACGAGTGAGTGACCTAGATAAGAAGCAAATAACTTTTTCTTCTCCATCAAGATTCTGAGTCAAGACAGCTCCGAGTCCATACGCCGAAGCATCAGTTTGAACTACAAAGGGTCGGGAAAAATCTGGACAACTTAGAATAGGTGCTGAAATCAAATGTTCTTTGATCGAACGAAAAGCAACATCGCATTCCGCAGTCCACACGAATGGAACACGTTTCTTCGTCAGGCGAGTGAGTGGTTCTACAACCGTCGAAAAGTTTGGTACAAAGCGTCTGTACCACGACGCCATACCTAAAAAGGACCTCACTTCAGTTACTGACGTAGGCACAGGAATATTCACGATCGCATCAACTTTACTCGGATCCACGCGCAATCCATCTCGATCCACGACATAACCTAAATAGCGTAACTCCGAACGACAAAATTGACATTTAGCCTTACTAACGGTTAACCCCGTAGCACGAAGGCGATCAAAGACTTCACCTAAAATACGAAGATGAGTTTCGAAGTCGGAACTGACAATAACGATATCGTCCAAATAGACCAAAACATGCGGTTCTAAATCTGCACCAAGGGCTCGATCAATCAGCCTCTGCCAAGTCGCAGCCGCATTAGTTAATCCATAGGGCATCCGTTTGAACTGGAACAAACCTCTCCCCGGGACTGTAAAAGCTGTAAATTCCCTAGAACGCTCACTCATAGGAACTTGCCAATATGCCGACTTAATATCTAGCGAACTAAGAAACTTCGCGTCTCGAAGGCGATTCAAAATCGTTTCTATGAAGGGAAGGGGATAAGAGTCCTTACGAGTCACAGCATTCAACTTACGATAGTCCACGCAAAAACGATGAGTTCCATCCTTTTTGGGCACCAACAAGATGGGTGAACTCCAAGCGCTCTTAGAAGGCTCTACGATATCATCCTCTAACATCTTACGCAGTTCTTCATCTATAATACGTTGTTTATAAGGCGAGACCGGGTAATAACGTTGCTTGATGGGAGGCGAATCAGCTACAATATCATGTTCAGTCACGGTGGTACTTCCCAAACCTTCACTTAACGGAACGAATTTCTCATCCAATAACGCTTTTAACTCACTATGTTGTGCCGAGGTCAAACAATATTCATCTTGAATAGCAGACACAACAGGCAATTCAGAATTCGAAGAAAAATGCCAAACGTTACGCTTGAGATCAGGAACAATTCCCATGGCAATCCAAAAATCGGTACCTAATATAAGTTCTGCTGAAATATCAGGAACAATCAACACTGTGATAACACTCAACTTTCCCATTAAACAAAAAGGAGTTGCAATACTTCCTATACATTCACACGATTTCCCGTTAGCGACATGACACTTTTGGACGAAATTCCTGTCTAATTTAAGGCCTAAATTAATCAAAGTTTGATAGCCACGCTGTCCAGCGATAGTGGACGACGCGCCCGAATCCAACAATCCTAGAATAGGGACACCAAACACAGACACTTCCAAATAAGGTCTCTGGTCAGTTTCACTATGTGCTATAATATAATCCAAAATAACTTTATAAGGGGTTCCACGAGTCGAATTGGTCGAAGACGAAGAGACTTGAGAGATTGTTCGACCAGGTAACCTCTCTGCAACTAGTTTTTTGGAGGCGATTTACTTGACGATGGCGTCGGTTTGTTCGACGTTGAAGAACGAGAACAACTAGGGCAAGTACGAGAGGTCACATCTGGCCTATGACACCTAAAACACTTCTTCCGAAGAGGCAAAGGACAATTTCTGTAAGAATGGCCCGATTTCCAACAATTCCAACAATTAAACTGAGGTGCATTAGACGATACAGGATGAACCTCATAAACTTGTTCCTTTCTAATAGGAGTAGACGCCCTCCAAGCTAAGTGCGGTTCTAACATAGGTTCCGCACGAGGTCGAGGGTCGAAACGTCTATCGCGAGTTTCAGCCTGTTCGAGACGTTCCAAAGTTGAATTCAATTCTTCAAATGAATTTGGGGGTGCGAAAAGTAAATGTCGAGAATACGAAGGTCGTAGATTATTTACGATTGTTGTCAGCTGTTCAGCCATTGGGGGTACTACACTCAAACGGTGAAACAAGTTCCGCATAGCAGCTACATACAACATCGGCCTTTCCCCACTACCCTGCAAACGTTCCTCAATTTCCCGAAGTAACTTCTTATCATAATCGGCAGGCAGGAACATACGTCTCAAACGAGCCACTAAGCTATCCCAATCGTGAACATCTTCACGGACCGACCGATACCAACATAACGCATCACCCCTAAACAAATCGATTGCAGATGCAAACAGTTGCGAGGTCGAAACGTTGCGAGCCACGCGCATCTCCTCAACACGCTCCAAGAAGGAATTTACCGAAGAAGTCGAACGTCCATCAAAAGTCAGATTCCAGCGAGAGACAGGTACATACTTAATCGAAGGACGAGAAAATGATTGATCATCGGTGTCATCATCGGACGACTCAGAAGTACTAACCGCATTGGCGTTGACCGATTGTCGAATAGGCGTACTAGTCGAAGGTACCAACAACGCAGCCATCGAGGGTCGACGAGCACCCTTCTTAATAGCTCTCTCAATTTCTGCCTTAACCGTGCACGCTCTCAACTTAAGTGCATTCAACTCAACCGTTTCCGCGTCAGCATCAGGCGTAACGCGATCCAAGCGCCGTAACAAATGCATCATCAGAGCCGACATACGTCGAAACGTCGTAGAAGAAGTGTCCCCTGAAAAATTTGCAATAGCGGATTCCAATTCCACCAGACCACGTTCAATCGCTACTCTATCCGTCGCGAAATCGACTGTATACTCAGGAACCGAAAGAGTTCTATCGGCCTTATTCTTCAATAAGTTGCGCAACGATTGTCGCATAACATCAACCGTACCGCTAGGCAACCCAAAACTAGTCAATTCATATTTGAGTTCATCTTCATGAAGACGACCTACCTCATTCTTCCATACCCCTCTTAAACGCGCCATGTTAATCGTACTAGTACAACCCACAATGTAAGAAATATCACACAAGGCTAAATATTCAAAGCACTACTAGTTAGTGTTCAATTATCAATATTAAAATGTCAAAACTCAAACTTCCATACCTCAAATATCAAAAATCCACAATCCTCCATACTTCTATCATCAAATTCAAATATCAAATATCAAAGGACGAGTTCGCAAACTTAGGGTGCAGTCCGATTCACGAGCAACCAATTGGTTCTAATACAAAAATTCAAATTACAAAATAACCAATGGTTCAAAACGAAAATCCAATACCACGAAACCCCACGAACAAACGTCCAGTTATCCGAACCAACTATCCTGCTTCGGATAATTCAAAATCGAATAACAAAACTTCGAACTAAATTCTGTGCCAACAACAAGGTACCAAGGCACCTTTGCAAAAACAAGCCCCTGCGTTGGGCGTCAATTGTTACCCCCTTTTACTACTATACGACACACAAATAACGGCCAACAATGCGTTACAACAAAATGCCCCTCTGCGCTACTACTGCTCCAGAACCTCTGCCACCAAATAGGGGTAGCTAGGGAGTTTACGCTCGCGACCGCTCAGCCGCAGATAGGGAGGGTTCGAAAGTACGAATTACCTGTGATTCCAGGATCCTAGGGCGCCACGCCGTTGCAGCTCGTATTAATACTCCCCGTTGGAACGTGTAACGGCGAACCTAAAGTGCTTATTAAAGAAACCAGAGATTCGACGCAGTAGCAATTAAAAGACAGGGTACATATTTACACATATAATACCAACAATGGGTTCAATACATTCGACACAATATACATGAGGTTTAAGATCAGATTTGTAAACCAAAGACAAATGAAATTTAAAGCCCTATTTAGAATTTACTTATTAACTTCAATTGTAGTCAAACGCAACTATTGAAAATAAATTGCTGCCAAAGTGGCAACAAAGGCACAACAATTCGGCCGCATCCTGTGAGGCAGGGTACGCCGAGACTAGAGCTATGCAAGCAAAAGGCTAACTAAAACCCCGAATGTTAGCTTATGGTTTTAGGGTTACGTCAAGATTTCTAAGGGTTGAAGCCCGCTGTCACGGTTGTATGATCATACAGGCGCTGCGGTTTCTATGTCAAACACATCATGTTATCATAATGACCACTTAAAGCAATGGCTTGAATTATGCTCCTGACAAAGCTCAAATACAAATTATAAGGCTACCGTGAACGGCTCTTTAGCCACAATCTACCCTCAATAATGACAAGTTAACAAATTAACCTCTGCAATAAAGTTAATAAATTACATACAAATACAGCTAGCCCGTAATCTATGAAAGCTAATCTGTCTTAAGCTAAATTTACAACATAACTGAATGGTTTATGACGTTACACAAACCTGATCGTAGCAAATAACTCGTTAAACCAAAAATATCTAGCTGTTCTGTCTTAAGATAATTCAACAACATAACTGAATGTTTTATTAGGTTACAACTAAAACAAAGCAAATGAAATGCAACCGCAACGAGTTGCAAAGAAAACGAAGTGGCACTGATCGCAGTTTAATTAATTTAAATTAATGAAAATGACGGGACATTGTCCTCGTGAGCATTTCCCCAAATAAAACCCATAAATATTTTCTACGTTGACAAAGCATAATAGCTGCATTTCAATTCATGGCAGCAACGACGCAATTAATGAACAGAAATACAATTGACAAGAAATCGTACAACACCTGGTTCGATGGTTCTTCAAACCTCCAGCGGAGAATTAAATGGAGTCCCTTTGGGTGGAAGGCTCCAATCGGTGGAGTTCTGCAGGTGAATTGCTCAGCCTGGCCCCCAGAGATCCGCACGGTGGGACAAACACGTGGTTTTAACCTCACCAAGAAAACATTGCACAAATTCGAGACAACATCAAGCAGGTTTCAACGAGGGAGATCGATCGCTAAGCGAGGTCGCTGCTAAAATCTGGTCCAGCAGAAAAGAAGTAGAAGAAGTCCCCTGTGTAGGAACGTCCAAATTAGAAATTTGCACTTAAAATGAACAAGATTACATACCAAGGATTAAACAGAATTTCGCACCCAAGCATCTAGCGCTATGGTCCCTGAGGACTTCTGCACAAACTACATTTCCCAGAAATGGGCGAACATCGGCCAAAAACTCAACAATTAGCACAAGACGAAGCGGGTACCATTACATCCCATAATGGACGCCAAACCAAATCGATTCAATTGTTTGCCAAAAATCGATAAACGTTAACATGGCCTCCAGCAACTAGCCAATCCGAGAATTTCTTACGTCAAAATTGACGAATCGGATCGATCTCAAGGATCGTACACTAGCGACTAAAATGAACAAGGTTCGATTCAAAAATCATTACATTGCGCGCCACCTCTCTCAAGATGCGAGAGCTTGAGGACCGAAATCTACAATGACATTACAGGCAACTCGGCTAACCGAGCACTAAGTATTGCCTAAAATCAGGCGCTCGAAGCTACTTAAAAAAAATTGGAATGTAACAATATATTTAAAGAACTATATTGCTAGCGGCTATGAGTTGGGGGGTCACGAAGGAAGTGAGACAGACAACCAACTCTTCAATGTAAATGGTGAGCTGTGCGCAAGCGCGTTGGCGTCGTCCGCGCGGTGGGGAAGCAATCAAGTTTAAAATTCGCTTCTAAAGGCGGAGTTTGAATTCTCAGGCATGCGCACTAGACGCTTTATACCCATAGTGAGACTATGTCGGCGCCGTAATGTTTTCGGCCGTTTCCAGGCCCTATTAGCAATATATGTATAATACATATATGATGTCAAGCGAATGACAGGCCGGCCTAAATGTATTGTCCGCCATTGTACAACATTTCTTGCCAAGTGTAAGGAAGTCACACGGTTGCTTTTAAACTTCACGGTCAATATCATTTTTGTTTTCAACTTAGAACCAAATGCTTACCATGCGCGATTCAGAATTGTGTATAGAAAGAAGTTGGTAACAGTTGGCCCCTCGCACCGTGTAGTCTCTACCGCATATAGGGTAAGTGTGCCTATGATGACATACTTAATTTTAGACGCCCTGCTGTAACTTTTGGGAAAGATGTTTGGGAAATAGATTGCAACAATTACGTTAAATGTTAATAGCAAATTATCAAAGTTGTCATATTCCACATATTTTTTTAAAATCTAAGGACATTTTTTTGCATTTAACGCTTTTCCGCTTCCATATCCCACATTCTATTACTTTTCCCGTTTCATTTACGCCCAAATTGATAGTTTTGTTATGTTTTAAAACCTAATTTCGTTCATGTCAAATACTGGCGTCTTTCGGTTCATTTCATTATATCGGGCAAAGTTTTATTCAAATTCACATATACTTCCTTGTCGTATAATTAACGCCTTATATTAATTGATTTTTGGCTCCAGAGCGTCGGCCGTTCGTACAGGCAACGGCTCCCCCGCTTTGGGTGCGGAAGTGGTGCAATAATGACGCAATACTTTTACGCTTTTATATAAGTTAGAGAGATAACAAGTTAAGTAGCGCTTGTGCGCGTTCCTTCAGCTTCAGGATTCACCCGCCTAAATTCAAGAAGGCAGCAGATGATAGTTTTGTTCCGTTACGGCGGAGGCCTTGCGCCTTCGCCAGGCAGCGTCGAAATTAAGTGGTGAAGCTGAGTGGGTGTTTTCGGTCAAGTTCTTGGTCATCTAAGTGTGTTGTACAGTTATTAGCCGACGAATTTTCGTATCGCGGAGGGCAAGCTCCGAATTGACGCCTCGGGCGGATAATTAATTGGGAAGCTCTTTTGTGCTAATCGTTTACAATGAAGTTATGTGTACCATACCGCTCCCTTGCATGTTGATCATGTTCTTTGTTCAACCGCCTTTGGCGTTTTAACATCGTCTAGACCACCTTGACAGGAAGCACCCTATGCCGTTTCTCTCAGTCCTTCAAGTATTTTTCGGCAGTCACTTGAGCATGACCTGTAGCTCTGTTGGACATCATCACCGTAGCAAGTTGAACCCCTTAAACGTACTGTGTTATTGTGCAGTAATTTTAAAAGCGCACATTATGCAGTGAAAAGTTATTTTAGAAGTGTGGCAAATTTGCGTAGCGTTGTTGTTGATTTAAAATGAAGCGTTTGAACTGTTGTCACTGTCTTAAGTGAATTATGATTGTTTACCGTCAAGACTTATTGTTCGCAAGTAGTTTTATTATGTAATAAAGTTGTTGCCGTTTTTGTGCCAGTTAAGATTGTTTGCTGTGAAGTTTACCGCCTGTGTTTAGATTAAACGTTGTGCAATTAACAACACTAACTTTTATCGAATATTTCATTTAATGTTCATTGTTCACCTACATATTTTCACGTTAATATAGTTTCAGACAGCTGTAAGAAAAGGCAAGTAATGTAAGACCAACACAGCTGTTCGGGGTCCGTCGCCAAGCACTGCCAAGGTTGAATCAGAAAGGTTGGGCCATCGCTTCCACTTTCTCGATTAGCCCACTTGTGTTTTTCCCGATTTAGTAAAGTGGTGACGTCTGGCACATAACATCTTTATTTCATTTACCCGATTGTAGCTCTAATTAAGATCGTAAGGAACCACCCCTTCTCTTTCTGATGTCTTAGCCGGTAACCTTTGTTAAAACCGGATTCGAGAATTTCGCGATTTGAGTCGTTTTATCGGGTAACCGACGGTTGAGTAGTTTGAATGCATCGTTGCATGTCGTAACGACGGTTTCTTCTTGTAACAAATCAGAGGCAATGCTCTTCCTATAATGGCATACCTTAAATTTTCGAGATATTTTAATTTTATATCAGTGTTATCAGGGCGTTAAGATAGTTCCAATACCTACATTTAAAACAATAACCAGATAAGTAAAAAATGAAAATTATTGAATAAGAAAATTCCAAAGCTGGCAATTTCATTCGCAAAGTTCGCAGACGAATTGCTTTACTTGATTATTAACACCCGCATACTCGCAATGACTCCAAGATTGGCATTTCTGACATGAGATCTACTTCTCATTGGTTTTCGAACAGCATCGTCATCAAGGTCTTCAACCTCTTTATCGTCTGTTTTCTTCTTCGATCAAAATATTCTTTTTTGATTTTCTTGTTAATTCTTCACTTTCTTTTCTTGTTGTTTCTTCTACTTCTCTTTTCAATTCCTCAATTTACGCCATAATCCTTTGCGTATTGTAGCACTTCTAGGCTTTTGTGGCTATTGTGACCGTCCAGGAGGAGTAAATTTTTTTTATTTTTCTAAGATTTTGTGAAATGTACAAAATGTTCCAACCACTGGACAAAAATCTTACACATCCAACCGTTTTCTTGACAGACAGTTTTACTGCCAATTGGAGCATTGTTTATAAGTTAATCTGTCACCCTTTTCCATGGAAATATAAAAGTCGGTGGCACAAACGTACCTATGGCATTCATGTTAAGTGCTATCCTCATTCAGCACTAGACAACGCTATTAGCTTGCTTTCGTCCTTTTGTAGCAAGAATTCTCTGTAGTCGTTTTTAGACTGTATTGAGACCTGAGTCGTCAACATTGTAGATGTTTTCTGGTGGAAATTCGTATCTTTGCATTGGGTGCTTTGATAAGGGCTTTAAAATATGCAGCGATTTTTTCTTTGTTAAAAGCCTGATGACGAGCGGCCGAGGTTTCAAGTTTTCTGAGATAAATCTCTGGATTTCTTCTTAGAAATCCTCTGACCCACTTTTGACCAGCTATTCCTACCTGTCTGTTAAATAGATGTTTTACTTGGTTTTTATCCGCAAACTCAAAAATGAATTATATCTTTAAGTGACAACCAAAAATCTTATTTCTATATCTTTGATGTGTCGAACGACTCTTTCATCTCTCGACTGAATACTGTTTTTTACCGCCCAACTCTCCTTTTGTGCTGTCACAATTTTCAAATCTTCTGCGCAGTGTTGTAACAGGGACTTTAAAGGTGTTCGACGCCAGTTGCCAACCCATCTTCTTTTCTCGTATGTTTCTCAAAGCCTCATCCATATCATCCTCCTGCCATTCTTGCCTCGTGTCGTTAGTTGACATCGTGTGTGAGTCTGCAAATGGCATCCCAACATTGTAAAAACAAACCGCTTAATCTTAATTTTTAATGTAGTCTGTTACTCAGCCTATGCCATTATTTGTGTCTATGATGGCATTCTATGTCATCAAAGGAATACCTGAGGTGTGCGATCATAGGAACGTTCGGGACTTTAATAAAAATAATTCATATTTTAATTTCGGTTCGACATAACCTCAAAGTAAACAAAGCATTAAGTGCACCACATATACTGAAAACACGCACTAAATGGGTGCCACTTAGCAAAATGTAGTAAACACTGTATTTAAAGTTTATTATTGTGTAAAAATGACTTCAATACTTACGGAAATAGATTTTTTAAGCTAAAATAATCGTCCGACTGCAGTATTGTCTATAGGCATTCATCGAACACTATTGCCAACCTTCTAAACTACTCATTTGACCGTGAAATTTAAAACTTTCTGAAATACCAGCGGTGTGCCATCATAGGCATACTTCCCTTAAAATTGCTGCCAACTGCTTGAAAGAATGGCTTGAGATCATTCTTGGCGATGTTTTGTCCGAGGTGAACAATAAACAGCGGAAATTGTGATTCAGTTTGATAAATTCCAGACTTGAATTGTTGCTTGCAGAAATACTTCATATTTACGTAATTCGTATTAGATACTTGAGCTTCTTATTAGTATTGCTGTACATCCGTGGGCCGTACCGTTAGGGTGTTCGGTATTATAGATAGTTGGATATTCTCGGTTATCATCTGTCTGTAAAATGTGTTTCTTATTTAGTTTTAAAAGTGACTCAATTTCATATATTTTTGACTGGATGCCATTTGCATTTGCATAAAGAAATACGCAAGGACTTAGACATTACTAAATGTGTTTATAAAAGTAGACGACATATTTATTACCATGTTGTTTGGTTGCATTAGCTGTGTGAACATCATTTTGAACTCTTCTAGAAACTTCTAATGTTGTATACTGTCTGCTAAATGTTGCTGCAATTGATTTTGATTTATATGCCTGCTTTGTGGTTGTGTGCCTGTTTTCAGCTTATTTTGTAGTTCTTTGTGCACTGAACATCGTATAACATAAAATCGTTGCTCTCTTTCATTCTTTGTATGTTTGTATGTATGTTTGTTTGCTATCTCGTCCGAAAATACTGGACCGATTCAGTTGTGAGATGGCTTAAAATGTTGCTAATTTTTAGACTTAGATTGTAGGCTGGTTTTTATTTTCAAAAAAGGTACGAAAAAGTGTTAATTTAATTAAATCGTGTAAGTAGCGGAGCGAAGCATCTGCGCCCATGGGCTGCGGTGCGGCTGCTGTTGTGGGCGTGGGCTGCACTGCGGCAGCTGCTAGCTCGGGTGATTTACTATGTTCATATACCATTATAGCAGCGCCTTATTCAAGCAAGCATAGGTGGTCCATTGGTAGAATCCTCTCGTGCCACGCCGGCGGCCCGGGATTGATTTCCGGCCGATGCATCCTTTTTTTAGATTTATGTTAATGAATCTCTCTTAAATTAGCGAACCAAAGCGTGGCTTGGGTGATTCACTAGTCCTCTATAATTTGCAGGATGATCACTTCTACATAAAGCATATTGTGCAGGAGTGTCCTTTCATTTTTTACAAGTTTAAGTGTCGTACAGACCTCCACATTTTAAGCATGCATAAGGGAGGTTACAGTGTGCTTAAGTGCGATTATATTAAACAATTGTTGTATTTCTATGTAGCGTTTTCACTTTTATAACTTGATTACACTGGTCAGCATGAAAATCGGCCCTCGCACCATTCCTGCTGATTCTTATGTAAAATGACCTCCTGAATCCGAATATAACTCCCGTTTTCCCCCATCACCCGCCGTTTTCGGGGGAAGCCCTCCCACCTATTTTTATCACTTTTCGATAGTTTTGAGGGATGAAAAGGATTATTTTAGCCTTTACATTTATTCTGAGGAGCTGGAGAGGTGAACACTTCTAGAACATGAACATTTGTAGCAGAAGTAGAGTTGGGGAAAGGATTTACCTCCTTAAATTGTAAAAAATCATTAAAAGTGATCGATTTTTTCGCAATTTTGTTCACTTATTTTCTACATATTCCAGCTTTACATAATTTAAACAACTTGGAAACATAGAATCCCCGCCCATAACACTGACAAGTTGACTCGATCGCTACAGATGTACTGAGGGAAAATTCCTGTGCGAAACTACGCGCGCGCGTGTTATTGAGAGCGCCAGCGTGGTACAGTGAATCTTCCGAACTGTTGCTATATATTTTTATTATTGTTGCTATATATCTTTATTAATTGGGGATGTTTGGGGGAGGATGAGAGGGGCTGAAAGCTGGAATATGTAGATTCACTGTACCACGCTGGCGCTCTCAATACCTTGCGCGCGCGCAGGTTTGCACAAGAATTTTCCCTCAGTACATCTGTAGCTATCGTAGACTCAACTTGTTGGTGTTCTAGGCGGGGATTCTGTGTTTCCAAGTAGTTTAAATTGTGTAAAGCTCGAATATGTAGAAAATAAGTGAACAAAATTGTAAAAAAAACCGAAAAAATCGATCACTTTTAATGATTTTTTTTACAATTTAAGAGGGCAAATTTTCCTCCAAATCTATCTCCTTGCTGTTTATGTTCTAGAACCTTTCACCTCTATGGCCCCTCAGAAGAAATGTAAAAGCTAAAATAATCCTTTTCATCCCTCCAACTTATCGAAAAGTGATAAAAATAGGTGGGGGGGCTTCCCTCGAAAACGGCGGGTGATGGAGGAAGACGGGAGTTATATTCGGATTCAGGAGGTCATTTTATATAAGAATCTGTAGGAATAGTGCTCGAAAAACATTTTTTTTTTGCCGACCAGTGTTATTTAAGAATTGAAGATTGTCCACAAAATCACATTGGAAGAGGTGATTTGGTAATTCTATGTTATTTGAACGGGTGGTACAGTGTGGTGTGTGTGTCTTGTTTTCTTGTGCGTTCGCAGTATTAGCAGTCTAAGACTAGAGAGAGCAGAATATCTATTATTTTGCGTGGTAACAATTATATTCTTTTGTGCTGTTTTGTTGTTTTTTTTTTATTTCTGACTGGTACACTTTGTTGTTCATTCTTTTGTTGTATTGATTTCAACGTCACTATCACTATCGAACATATTCATACTGTTAGATATATCTGTCGGTAGGCCGTTTATTTCCATTTGCGTACTAATATGAGATGTTTGTATAGGCGTCCGAGGTTGTATATTTGGAAGCCATATATTTAGTAAATATGACGGGTTAGTAGGTGCATAAGGAGAATTGAGGAGTTCTTCTTCTTCTTCTTTGGTAACGTGTCAAGTCCATTTTTGGACATGTGCCTCTCCCAATTCTGACTTCCATTTTTGTCGGTTTGTGGCTTCGTGCATTCAGTGTAGTGCCTTTAGTTTCAGGTCATCAACCCAACGCATTTGTGGTCTCCCTCTAGGTCTTTTGAAAGTGTATGGTCGCCAGGTTAATATTCTTTTATGCCACCTATTATTGTTGCTTCTTAATCTTTGATTTTTGTGGTTTGTCTAATCCAAGTGTTAGTTTTCCGATCTCTTAGGAATATCCCTAGTATTATCGTTTCCATTACCTGCTGTGTTATTCGTAGCTTATTGAGGTTTTTCTGGGTCATCGTCCAATTCTGGGCCCCATAGCACATTTCCGGGAGGATACACATATCAAATACTTTTCTTTTGTGGTGTAGAGCTATATTATTATTTCTCAAGATGTGCCAGAGTTTTCCGAATGCCGCCCATGATTATCTTGTTCTTCTTTGTATCTCAGCTGTTTGGTTTTCCTTTTCAAGTACGATTATGTATTCCTCTACCTTTTCTAGTTGTTGATTGCCTATTTGAATATTTCCTTTTTCGCTATACATAGTTTTCGTTTTATTTACGTTCATTTTCAATCTTATCTTTGTAGATTCTACATTTCGTTCATTAAGCATTCTTTCAAGTTCTTTAAGTTTCGCTACTATTACGACAATGTCATCTGCATATCGCAAGTGACTTAGGTACTATCCATTTATGTTGATAATGCGGTTTGACCATTTTAATTTCTTAAATACGTCCTTCAGCGCCAGCGTAAATAGTTTAGGTGTATCACCTTGTCCGATTTCTCTATTCAGTTGGACTTCATTCGTTTTCGCATGGAGGTGATACGTAGCGATCGCTCCATTAGATATTTCTTGTAATAGCTCGATATATCTACTATCTATTCGGTAACTGTCGAGTGCTCTTAAAATGGTCCATAGTTCTATCTTATCGAAAGCCTTTTCGTAGTCAACAAAGGCAAGTTCTATCAAGAAATGGTATTTGTTACTCTTTTCTATTACAATTTTCATTGCAAGTAGGTGGTCTGCTGTATAATATCTCTTTCTAAACCCTGCTTATTCACTTGGTTGGTAGTCACCCAGCTTCTTGGTCAGGCAATTAGTGATTCTTCTTCTTCCTCTTATTATAGGCCAGTGGCCTGTTTTAACCACAAAGTGGTTCTATGAGCCCTCTTTGTCCTTAGGCCGGGTAGGTGGCTAGCCTTGCCCGTCGAAAGTGAGGAAGAGTTCCCTTGCTTAGGGGTTAATGACTACCACAGGTGATTATTTTAGTTAATAGTTTGAGCAGATGTGATAGTAAAGTTATCGGGCGATAGTTTTTCAGTTGTGAGTTGTCTCCTTTTTTGTATAGCAGAATTACTTTTGCATTCTTTCATGATTCAGGAATCCATGCTTGTTGGAGGCATTTATTCATCAAGACAGCAACCATGTTTATTGAGGAGTTACCTGGCTATATATCGGGGCGAAACCATCGTGTAGCTGAGATGTGGACTGCTGTGTTAGTTGCATCGACATAGAAAAGTTGTTGATAGCATGCAGATTAGCTTGCTTATAAGTTTAGGTACGATATCTGCATTGTCCAAATATTGTATTGCTGACCTACTGGTCAGCGATAACCGCGTTGCACACACTTTCACTAAGCGCTCGTCGCACGTCCCTGCTGCATGAAAATCAAACGCACACTCCATTTGTTTTCTTGGAATAAGAAACTCGGATTTGAAAAAATGTATTCTTGGAATTTGCGAAATTATCTCAATTTAGTTTACTTTTTACTGGTAGTGTGTGTCATTATTTGTGAAAAACTTTAAACAAATCAAAAATCTTATCTGTGCTTAATTTTTCTACTGTCAATTTTGGGACACCATGTATAGTTTTTCCATGCATAAGTGCAAACTGCAGCTCTTAGGAATTTTTCCTATAATTCAATATCGAAACTAACCAGAACCATTGATTAAATAAGTAGAAGAAGATACGCAGCTTTACGGAGCTGATTGTGCTGTAGAAATGTAGCGACCTACAGATGGCGCGTGTCTCGCCGTTTCTACCGAAACTTTTTCAGTTTACCGGCAACAGCTGTCGTGTGAACATCTAGCTTTGGTTGGATCGTGCTCTGTGTTTCAAAGCATTGATTTAATTAATTAGCAATGCCTAAGCCATTGGTTTGTCATACCTGTGTGTATATTAACTGTAATAATTCTATAAAGAATCAGCGCAACCTAAGTTATTTTAAATTCCCCGTCAAGGATGTTAAAAGATGCGAGGAATGGAAAAAAAATTGTGGTAACATAATTATAGCAGAAATGGACAATGAAGACTTATGTCAGAAATTAATTTGTGAGGAACACTTTGCAACTAAAGACATTTCATGCAGTTCTGTGAGAAAAGTTTTACAAAAATGTGCAATACCGAAACAATTTGTTGTTGACGTTGATGAAATCGTGAACCTTATCCCTGTACATAAAGTTGTGGAAGGTAAGTCGTGTTACAGTTTTTCATAAATTAGTCCAGGAAAGGCAGCCGAATTTCCCTACATTCATTAGTTAATATGGTCGGAGGGAAAGTTATCAGGGCCGGTTTTAGGTAGGTAAAAGAATGTTATGCTTTTTTATATGATTCATGCATATCCTAAAGGAAACTTTGAATTACAAATAAATTATTAATGCCTTTTTCAATTTACATTTTTTTGTCTCAGATGTTCCACAAGAGACTACTTCTCCGAGGTTAATTGCAGCGGGTACTAGTGGAATTCGTGAATTAAAAACGTATGTGGCAAAACATAAACGTTCTCACTCTTCGTCGGATTTAGACAATTCAGTCCCATCGAAAATCATTAAGTTACAAGAATCCTCCAAATTGTGGGAAAGCGATTCATCCATGTCATCCGTCGTCAGCACGAGACTATTGAATATGCCATCTCCAAAAACGGGAAAAAATTTAACTCTAACACCTAAGTGCAAAAAACTTAAAGCTAAACTAAATCTACTTAATAAAAAAATGAAAGCAAGGAATATTCAGAACGATCGATTAAAATTGAAGTGTAGGAAATTTTCCACCAAAAACATTGTTGAAAATTCGCTCATCAATAAAAGTAAAGCAGTAAAGAACTTCACCAACATGCAATTATTTCACAGAAAACACACGCGTTGGTCATATAATGAAAAACAGTTAGCGCTATCTTTGTATTATAAATCGCCAGGAAATTACAAGTATATGGGAAGAAAGTTAGGTTTTATTTTACCATCCGTAAGAACGATCCAATCTTGGTTGAAAATTTCAAATATGACAACAGGCGTAAAAACAAATTTAACAAAAAAGTTAGCGATTAAAGTTGGAACCATGAGTGACAGAGAAAAAATGTGCGTGGTTATGTTTGACGAAATCATTCTTAAGAAAAAACTAGAGTATAATAAACTGCAAGATGTAATTGAAGGTTATGAGGATCTGGGACACTTGGGACGAAACGACAAAATTGCCAATACCGCAATGGTATTTTACTTACGAGGACTCTTGCACAACTGGAAAATTCCCTTTTGCTATTATATATCTGCGGGACCAATAAAGAGCGATCTTTTAAAGGACTTAATTACTACAGTTATTTCCGAATTAATTACTATTTCTTTAAAGCCCATGATTCTAGTATGTGACCAAGGAACCAATAATAGGGGCGCTTTGTCAAAATTGGGCGCTACCAAAGAAAATCCAATGATATACGTCGATAACATGAAAATCTATACTTGTTTCGATACTCCTCATCTCCTAAAAAGCCTGCGAAATAACTTCATGAATCACAAGTTACAGATCTACATTCGTAAGAAGCGTATTTCATGGAATGACATTGTGCAAACGTACGAAATAGATAAAAGCAGTAACACCTCTCGCGCGTTAACAAAAATCACGCCGATTCATATGAATCCAAATACGTTCCAGAAGATGAGAGTCAAATTGGCTGCACAAATTTTCAGCCATTCAGTAGCTTCAGCAGTAAAAACTGTTTCAAAATCAAAAGAGCTCCAATCTTCAACGGGCGAAAACACTGCAAACTTCGTGGGGACTATTAACAAAATTTTCGATTCCTTAAATAGCAGAATTTTGAAAGACCCCAACCCGCATAGAAGACCACTATCTGTATTTGCAAATACTTCTGTAAAAAATTTAGAAGATGGATTAGAGTACTTTAAAGATATTGAAGTATACAGTGATGGGAAAACGCGCAATAATATTTATTGCATCGATGGATTTCTATGGAGTATTCGTGCAATATTATTATTATGGGATGATTTAAAAAATGAAGACGTTAAATATTTATTAACGGGATTCATCAATCAGGATGCCCTGGAAAATTTTAATTCCGTAATTCGAAACCGGGGTGGATATAATCCGACACCTTCTGTTCGACAATTTCGAATATCTATGCAGCAGAATATGTTCATACGGCTTCAAGCAGGCGTAGATTCTTCAAATTGTGAAAACGACGATGCTGAAGCATTAGAATTAAATGATGAACCTGAACTGTTAGAGCCACAAAAAGATGCTGAAAATGAAGTTAATACATCAGACCCAATGACTTCTAAAATCGATCCACAACTGGATGCTGACAGGATTATTGCACCTGACCCTCAATCAAGTACTTCTACAACCAGCATAGATTTGGAATCCTGCAGTACGGTTTATCTTGCTGGCTATCTAGCATTTAAGCTTTTAAATAAATACAACTGCAAAATATGCCAGAATAAAATTGTTAAGACTCAAGAAGATTTGTATTCTGGCAATGAATTTTATTTACTGTGTAAGGATTATGGTGCAGAAAACATTAAATATTTGAAGAGGCCGTCAGACTGCTTTATAAATTTTATTTCTAAGTTATTGTCGCTCTTTAATGTGTCATTCACTGATTTTAAATGTGCCAAAAATGTTGCTAAAAATATCACGAACTATTTAACTACAGAAACCGCACAATTGTGTGATCAAATTTGTAAGAACCACATGAAGGACACTATTAACTTATTAATTAAGGTAAAAATTTATAAAAACCTTAAAAATGAAACTGAACGTATCGACTCAATGCGAATAGCTTCTAGTAAAATGAAAAAGGAACATAGAAAAGTCAAAATATTGTCTTAAATTTACATGTAGTAATAGAGTTTATTTAATTTAAGATTTTAAAGAAAATTTTGAAATGAAATGTATATATACTTATTTGTATGATTGAAACCTATTGAGTTCAGAGCCGTAACTAGGGCGTGGCAAAGGTGGCGCCCGCCACAGGCGCAACTGCGTTGAGGGCGCAAAATTACTGCAATTTTTATTAAAATAAAAAAATAATAATAATGCTCCATTAAAAGTTGCCAATTTGCATTCAAATTCGGATCAAGTTAAAGCTTACTTTCAATTCTAACACGTTTGACCTTGAAATTTCTCAAATTTTTTTTATTTTATTTGCATGTTTGGATGAAGGGGGCACAAGTTATAAAATTTCCACAAGCGCTTAATACTCTCGTTACGGCTCTGATCGAGTTTATGATCTATTTTAAGGAAATTAACGTTTCGAATAAATTAATATTATGTGTTTTTCTCGTATTTGTTTACACTTGTCTCTTTTTTAAACTTTGACGTTTTTATACTATTGGAGAAATTACTTTCTAAATATTCGTATTGTGAACGATTAACCTGGGTTTTTCCAATAAAAATACGAACTCAAGTAAATGAACAGGGGAAACCAAATAAAAATAAAATATTTTGGAAATTGATAGTGAATCTAGTTTTCCCATATTTCGCCGTTAAAATACAAATACCTACGAAACAAATATTAACATATGTATCGTTGGCAACGCGTGCCGTATTCTTAAAGAACGTTGACGATAGGGTCAAAGCATTGAAAGAGACATTTCTAAATGGCTTAGCGTCGTAATCTTTGTTATTGGTTTATATATGTTCACTGCCTAACTGATAACACAAAGTGCAACTAAACAAAAGATAATAACACCGTGGCCAAAGAAAGGAAGTTGAGATATTTCTCGCTAGCGGCGCCACGATATTGTGAATCAGTTGCTGGACGCGGGGGCCGCGGGTAGCAGGGAGATGCGGTACAGATTTTAACGTTGCGTTGCATATCTTTATAGTTATTAATCAATGCCAGAACTCTATTTATAAAATTGATTCGAGTTAACCTTGATTTGTTTGTCAGGTGTATTTGCAACCAGAATTTTGTTTTTTGACACAATAACAAAATATGAAAAATAAAACTGCTAATATTTAGAACAAAATAAAATTTTTACTGTTTAATTCTGAATGCTGCCATATTGCTAATTTTATTGTATCTTCTTTTGTTGTAGGTGTGAAGATATTTAAATTCCGTGTGTTCGCCTATCATTAAAAGGAACTCTGAAGATTATACAGTTATAATGAACATCAAACAAGAAACAACGGATAGTAAATTATCTTGTAGTCCTACAGGAACTGTATCGTGGAAATCAGAAAACATGGATAACGATGAAAATTTTGATAAGTTACACATCAAAGAAGAAAGTATCGCAAGCGCTAATTTACTTATACATTTGAAGACACATACACAGAAAAAACCTTATAGTTGTTCTGTGTGTGGATACAGAGCAACACAGAGCAGTAATATAGTTAAACATATGAGGACTCATACAGGAGAGAAACCTTATAGTTGCTCTGTCTGTGAATACAAAGCAACTGTAAAAAGTAGTTTAGTTACACATATGAGGACTCATTCAGGCGAAAAACCTTATAATTGCACCATCTGTGGATACAGAACAGCACAGAAAACTCATTTAGTTACACATATTAGGACTCATTCAGGAGAGAAACCTTATAGTTGCTCTGTTTGTGATTTCAAAACAACACGTAAACATTGTTTAGTTATACATGTGAGGACTCATACAGGAGAAAAGCCTTATCGTTGCTCTGTTTGTGGATTCAAAACAACACACAAAGATTGTTTAGTTACACATGTGAGGACTCATACAGGTGAAAAGCCTTATAGTTGCGCTGTGTGTGATTTCAAAACAACACACAAAAGTAATTTAGTTATACATGTTAGGTCACACACAGGAGAGACACCGTATTGTTGTTCTACATGTGAATATAGAACAGCAAAGAAAAGTGTTTTAGTTCGTCATATAAGGACTCATACAGGAGAAAAGCCGTATAGTTGTTCTGTTTGTGATTACAAAGCAACTGTAAAAAGTAGTTTAGTCACACATATGAGGTTACATACAGGAGAGAAACCCTACAGGTGCTCGGTTTGTGGATACAAAGCAACTGTAAAAAGTAGTTTAGTCAAGCATGTGAGGAGTCATACCGGAGAGAAACCTTACCGTTGTTCTGTTTGTGATTACAAAGCAACTGGAAAAAGTAGTTTAGTTAGACATATGCGGACTCATATATAAAAAAACCTTCAGTTAGTTGGTCACATATAGTGAGTTCATGCATTGATGCAGCAAAAGCTGTAATTAAGGAAACATTTTTGAATTCCAACTTCATATTTGAAAATTTAAGTCCTGCTTGGCCCATCTTGGCATTAAATAAAGACATCTTTTTACAGTCGTGTCAAAATGACAATTTTTTGCAATGTTTTTAGTGTCAAAAGCGACGTTTGTAGCACTCTTAATATTAGCGCCCGAAATACGTCTTATTTGCACGTTGCCATTGTTGGCGTGTTTTAATACTAAATTAAAACACGCTTTGCCGTAAATTTGACTGTCAACATAACCTAGAATATCTAATACAATGTGACGGAAAATGTGTCACCCAACTAAGTTTGTATATTTCTGTTACGATCCTAGAAAAAATAGTGTATGGTACATGTGTATAAGAGCCATTAAAGCACTAGCGACGTGCTCTTAAAATCGTCGCACGTGCCTTAAAGGCGTACTTATACACTTGTATCATAATACACTATTTTGTGCGACCGTTTCAAAAAATTAGGGCTGTGAAATTCTTTTTGTGGCTGTTGTTGTTAGTAACGGAAAATAGTTATTAAGAATGCAAAGTGCTACTTTTGCGGGAGATCAGAGATTTTTTGGAGAGATTCATTTGAGAATGCCAAAGCACTTTGCAGTCGAGATACAATTTTTTTTATAAAACTGCATTGATATAAAGAAAAATTATAGAACTGTCCACATTAATTAAATAAATAATTAGAAAATTTGAGTGTTTTGATATTGGAGCTTGCTCATTCCTATTAGCTTAGCATTGTAGTACACGTAGGGGGCGCTTTTCAAATTCTCAGTGCATGAAAGTCTCAATTGAAGTGCGTATTTTGAAAAAGCCAAGTGTCATGTTCCATTTTATTTATATTTTACCTCACTTTGGATGCATGAAAGTGTATAATATTGAATTTAACCTCAAATTAATTTAGCAATTGCGCATTTAAGCTTGTACTTACCAAAATAACGTCGACATATCACTTCCTCTTTTACACATTATACATTTTCGACAAACCATTTTAACAAGGCTTTGTGTATTTAATCACATACGCAATCAAAGTAGAAGTTCTCCAGATCTGCACAGAGATAGACAGTAACACTTGAGAGACACGTTTTTCCGAGCGAGATTTTCATGCAGTGAGAGTTTGAAAAGCGCTCTCTATCATAGGAACGTATACCTACTACATGGCAATGAGCAATCCATATTATATATGCTTTAAGATTGGAACTCATAATTTACATATAGTAACAAACTAATTAATTATTTAACTATAGTATAATAGTTAAACTAACTGTTTAAATTAAAATAATAAATTGACAAATATATATTGTATAATACCAACTCCTCTTCTACTGTTAAGTGTAGAGAATTTTGTTTGTTTCAGTTACCATTCACCATTTTCCTCAAGTTCTTCCTATTCTTTGCTAGTGTTTTGGCTTGTCTCCAGGTTAGTCTTCTTTTCTTTAGAATGTTCACTAGACTACCCCATTGTTCCATTACACTCTAGATCTTCCTCTTCGTCTTTGCGCCCCATATCTTCCTAACTTGTCTATTTTGGTCTAGCCAGTTTAAATGTCCACACCAACGTAGTTGTGCTTTCTGTATATACTATTCTACACTCTACTCCCAATCTTTCCTTTACACTGTTATTTCTCATTTTGTTCATTATTGTCACATTTGCTACTCGCTTTGAGTATTTCATCTCTATTATTTGTACCCTTTCTTGTAACCTTTCTGCGAGTATCCACGATTCAATTCCATACAACAAAATAGGCAAATATATTGTCTTGTATACAATCAATTTGGCTCGTTACTAACTCTTTTTATTGAGAAATCTATTTTTCATGCATTGATGCAATTTTATTGTCGATGTTATTTTGCAGTTTGTTTCTTGAAATGTTTCTATTACTGCCTCTCAGTATTTTATGTTATCAACTTGTTCCACTTACTTTCTGTTGATTTGTATATTTATTTTCACTTCAGCATTAGATATCACAATAGTCTAGTATTTTCATTTACCTCTATAGTTTTCGCATTCTCTTTAGTCACTTATATTGGCAGTATTACTGAAGTCTTGTAGTCTGCTGGTATTTCTTTTACATTCCATACGGCTATAATATAATGTAATTTCGATTCCTTTGTCACCCATGTGTTTTAACATTTCAGATTTTACATTATTATATATTCTTCAGCCTTGCTAGTGCCTCCTGTAGTTCCTCCATCTGTATGCTAGTACTTCTGTTGACAGCTATGATATCAAAACAATCGTGGTAACACTCAATAATAATAAAGTTAACCTAAAAATAGAGCGTAAAGTCTCATTTTTGCATGTGTACAAAGCGCACTGTAAGACTACAGTATAAGAACTAACGGAGTTTTTGAAAGCCACATTTCCGGAAGTTATTTGAGAAAAGTTCAAGGTAACTATAAACGAGAACAATTTATCCACAGGCTTGGATCCACCAGCGTGGCGTCGGGTTACTGTGTGAATCAGTTTTTTTCACCGGTCAAAACCAGTAGCACTAATAAAGTAGTAAAAAAATCTTGTTCCGGGGGTGAGAAGTCCTACAAAGATTAGTGATAAACTATCAGTAATTCAAGATATTTTATACCAATCCTATGATTAAGAAACAAATTTGATGAAATTGAAACTTTGTTGTTAGCTAACGAAGTAGGTATAGTGTGATCAAAAATAATTTTCATCTAGTATGGCTATGGCATAGTTCCTTATTTATAAATGCAACTATAAGTCACTTAAAAATCAAATGTCAAGTTTGACATTTCAGTATAAAAGTAGTTGCATTTATAAAAGAGGAACTATTTCATAGCCATACTAGATGAAAATAATTTTTGATCATACTTTAGTTTATGATGTACTTTGTGTTAGTGAACACTGGCTGATAGTGAATTACAGTTAGTAACTATTGGAGGTATGAGTGTAGTTTCCAAGTTCTGTAGATCTGCATATTGGCATGGGGGGTGGCAATCCTAGCCAAACCATCATTACGGTTTGTATCTCTTTCCAAAATATATATTGAGGGAAAAGTTAGAATTCGCAAATATTTAAATACATCCCTGCAATCATCTCTGTAACCTAAGCTCATTATGATTCTTATAGCTTTCTTTTGGAGTGCAAAGATTTTTTATGCCTTTGCTGCATGTCCCCAGGCCAAAATCCCATAAGACATGACCGATTGACGAAGAGAATAGTATGCAAGTTTAAGGATTTCAACCGAGACACAGTTTTTAAGATTTCGTAGGATAAATATGAAACTACTCATTTTATTACACACATAATCAACATGCTTAAGCCATCTCAATCCAGGGTCAAGCACTACACCCAAGAGTTTAATTTCGTCCTGTTCGTTGTTAATGTTATAAGTGTGTTTTAATGTAAATATCATATTGCATGTTTTACTCGTATTTAAACAAAGTTTGTTTCTGTTTAACCATTTTTTAGTTTCTCTTAGAGCATTTTCTGAGTTTGCTAGAGCTACTTCTAATAATAGTAGTTTATTTATCTAGAACGAAAAGTGACATTTTAAAGTACGAGAAAGTAGTTTACGTCCGAGGCGTCAGCCGAGGAAGGAATTACTTGCGAGGACCTTTAGAAACACTTTTCGTTCGTGGTGAATACAACGGTTTATTTCATACTGCAAGTTTAATGAATTTTAAATAAAAGGTTGTAAATCATTTCAAATTTCATGCCAACAACTGACGTATAATTTTAAAGTAGGTACTTGAACTTTAAAATTTTACTTTAAAGTACTAGGACTTTAATGTTCCATTTTTTGTACCATAAATAAGTTTTAAAGTACTTGAACTTTAAAATTTTACTTTAAAGTACTAGAACTTTAATGTTCCATTTTTTGTACTATAAATAATCCGAAAAATGCAATTTTTGACGTCAGTATGAAATAAATTATCTTTAACTGATATAGTACTGTCATCTGCAAACAGTTTATATTTGACATTTTCTTTATTGAGGGGTAGATTATTAATATAAATTAAGAATAATAATGACCCAAGGACAGACCCCTGTGGGATGCCTACTGTTAATTTTTTTTTATGACATTAGGTTCTGTACTTTTACTTGTTGATATCTGTTTGATAAGTATGAATTTATTAGTTTGATGCTATCGCTATCAAAGTTGTACCACTCTAATTTTTTGACAAATTTTTGATGAGAGACACAATCAAAAGCTTTTGTGAGATCGCAGAACGTTACTGAATCATATTCATTATTTTGAAATGCATCTGAAATGTCATTAATAAGATTAATTATTCCCTGGACTTGGTTTTAATTTTTTCGGAATCCGAACTGACAATCTGTGAATATTTTGTTTATTTCAAAGAATGAGGAGATTCTGTTAGCCATAGCAGTTTCAAAAATTTTTGATATAATAGGCAAAAGAGATATACGCCTATAATTACCGGTTTCCCTCTTATTCCCTCTTTTATAAATGGGTATGACAATTGAGGCTTTCAAAGCCAAAGGAAAGTATTTTAATTTTAGACATTGATTTATTAGTTTTGTTATTGGCATTATGATAAATTTTTTTATGCATTTTAGCAGAATTACGTTAAAACCATATATGTCCCTACTATTTTTACTTTTTAAGCTGTCGATGATATATTGAGATGCGTGATTCTCAATATATGTCACTTCTTCAAAGATGAATTTATATGTTAAGGCTTGGGACTCAATATGTAAATCGTCCACAGTTTCAGTCTGGTGATTTTTCGACAATCTTTCAGTTATGTTTACAAAGTGTTCATTAAATTCGTCAGGTAGGATGTAATTTTTACTTACCTTGTGAACAGGTACATTTATCTGTTCATTTATGACTTGCCATAAAGATTTAATTGAATTGTTTGCATTTTTTATTAATTTATCATTTGCTGATATTTTAGCATTTTTTATTGCATGTGTGTATTGCGTTCTGAATCTCTTTTTTTCTTCAAGTACTTCCTCTGATGGATATAGCTTGTACATATTATCTAACAACAATAGGTGTTCCCTCATTTGTTTTAATGTATTATTGAACCAACTTATGGTTTTAGCTTTATTATTTTTGCTGATATACCTTTTCACAGGGAAACATTGAAGGTATGCATTCTGTAAAGTAGTGATAAATTTATCAAATTTTTGATCAATACTGAGAGCATCCTTAGTGATGAAGTTCCACGTCACATTTTCAATTTTATTATAAAAGTTAAGTTTACCCATTGTTGTAATTGGTCTTACGACATTTTCATTATATGGAAATTTAAAATTGATTTCAGTTTTAAATTGTAGTGTTTGTGCCTTATGATCAGAGAAATGTATATCAAATGTTCCCACAGTATAATACTCAGTGTAAAAGTTTATAAAAATGTTATCTATACAGTTATTCTTTCGGGTGTTTTCATATATTGTTTCTTTGAAACCGAAACTTTCTAAGAAAGTGCACAATGATGTGCAATTATCATGACTTGTTCCGAATGCTACATTAAAATCACCGGCTAGGATTATTCTTTTTCTTACACCTATTTCGTTTATACTTTCATCAAGAATTTCTAAGAAGATATCAAAGTTTCCCAAGGGTGGTCTATATACTGTTATGATGAATGTATCAATATTTTTTATATATGTAGGTACAACATATTTCAATACATTTTTCAACACTTAGATTTGAGATGCTATTTACAGGTGAGAACTCCATGCCACATTTAATTAATATTACAGAGCCACCACCTATGCAGTTTTGCCTAGCATAATGACTAGTCATTTGGAAATTGTTGATACGCAATAAATTTATTTTGTTGTTGTTCAACCAATGTTCAGTTAAATAAATTATGTGAAAGTTTTTATCAACTAATAGTGTCTAGTTCTTGAATTTAGTTTCAACCAGATTGAATATTTACGTGAAGTAAAGTAAATGTGGGAAGTACCCTTACTTGTGAGGCATTAGTTATTTTTCTTTTTCTTTTTATGCCCTGTGGTTCCCTGTGGATCCCTCTCCTGGCAAGACGCAATAAAAAACGGTCCACATGGGTTCCAACAGGCCAAATTTTCGGGTTCTTGAGGGCTTCTTCTTGATCTTCTGTAACCGTAATTTTGAAGGATGAATACTCCTCAGGGTGCTTTGATTGTATCTTCGCACACTGAGGATTTGTAATGTTCTGTTCCATAAGAAAAGCTTTTAAATTTTCTTCTGTGGTTTCTTGATGTAGGTGACTCATTATCGGTGCAGCTTTTAAAGTGGTGGATTCACTATATGGTCCTTTAATTACTTTCTTGTTGTTGTTTCTTATTCTTCTATGTCTTACTTCCTTGAAATTTTCTACAGAATTCTTTCCTGTGCTATGTGTAGTGGGCTCCACATATTTCTTACCATCTGAGGCCAAATTAATTATACTCCACATAACTTCTCGCTGTTTCTCTTCGTAAACAGATTCCTTTTCAAAATCCTGCATATTTACCCTTTTTTTTCTAAAAGCAAACTGTTTCGTTGACTTGAGTTTGACCTCGCTATTTGGTTATAGGTGGCGCCAGTATTTCTCTGTTTGTTGTAAGTTCCTGCTGTTTGATTATGGGTGGCGCCACTACCAACAATGTCATTATCTGTTTGTTTATTGTTTTTCTTATTATTTTTTAATGTAATTATTTCTTCCGATAATCGACCGTTCTCTTTAAGAATGTTATTATTTTCCTGAAGGATACGGGTTTTGTCTTCCAATTCCGCTATTAACTTCTTCAAATACACGTTTTCAGTACGTAGTACCATACTTTCTACGTTATCGTCCATTTTGGGTTTTTCTTCCATTTCTTGGGCGACGTGTTTACATGTGTTTTTCCTTTCTGCGTTTTGGATTAAACATTTTGGGTGAAATTCTTCTTTGCAGTGTAAACATTTCACAGCATTTTTTACTGATTTAGCACAATTTTTACACGTAATTACACCGATTACTACACTTTGTTCGCGATCGCGAACTGGCGGTACATCTTCGTCGGCGGCCATTATAAAATGGGTTAGAAGTATAAATTGCAGTGAAGACACCACTCCGACAGGATCTTCCAGAGTGTGTGTTCTGCATTTCTCTGAGAATCACATAATTCAGGAACATAGAACTGTTGGAGATGATAACACAGTTTTGGTCATTCCAAGAAAATTGAAACTCACGGATGATGCATATCCAACATTTTTTTCAGAACAACCGTCCTACATGACACAGAATTTGACATCGAAGCGAAAAGATCCTAACATTAGAAAAGAAGAAATTTGCAATAGATTGGAATATTAAGCAGAGCAAGGAGGGCTGATCAAATAAACAGTTTTCAGGATCTGCAAGGAAAAAATCGAGACAAATTTAAAAAATACAACAGTCACTTTAATTTAAATGTGTTTTCAAAACATTTATTGGTTTATTGTTTTTTTGACAATGAAGGCGAAAGGCGAATTTTAAAATGTTTGTCGATTAAGGAGGACCTGACATTTAAACTTGGGTATGAAGGACAAGCTATATCCAAATCCGAATTAAGAAACATTTTGGGCAAACATCAAATTTGTGAACATTAGTCAGTTTTTTTCAAGTTGCTGGAGTTCCTGAAGGCATGGAAGTATCCAGCTAAAATGCAAAAGGACTCGCATGAGGACAAAATACACATGGTCTGCAATTTGTTAAAAGAACTAGTCACTAGCGTCAATATGACTACAGAAAATAAACAAATCATACAATTTGTAAGGAAAAATTCTAGTTTGAGTGGCGGTTAAATACTTAGCTGACAAATGAGTTTATTGTAAAAATTGTATCACAAATGTTTGTATTATTTAAAATACTGATAGGTCGAGGGTTTGAAAATGAATTTGTTAAACTGTGAAACTAAGATATTACTTTAAAAAACTTTCTATTGCGATGCTTATTTTTAAGGACATTATAATATATAATACATGCGAATGCAAGGAGTCGTATTTAAATTTATGAAGAAGTGCATCCTAAAATTTTGTAATATTTTACTAAAGAACCACTTTAAAAGTAACTCGAAGTCAAATTCACAGTGAAGCTCATAATAGCAGTGTCAATAGGAAAGCAAAAAAATTATCGAGCGCCTTATATTTAAATTTGTGTTGATTAAATATATCTTAGAGGCATCACGAAACGTTTTATTTAATTAATATTTTACGTGAAGTGTACCTATAGTTTAAAAGAAATTCTACGAAAATACCGAAAGTTTTGGAGCGCACCATATGATTCAATGCAGCGGCTCCGTCTTCTAATGTGACGTCAGGACGTCACGAAAGCTACAGCATGGCCTGGTACTGGAGGGGGCGTTGGTTGTATCCCAGGGCCACTGTACACAAATCTATTTGCACTGATTTACACACGACAGGTGTGTTTGCCTTACTGATTAGGCAACCAGGACAACTTATATGTTTTAACAAAGGACACACTAGTGGTAGTCCCACTCCCCATGCAGAGTACAAAGTCGTTACTACCAAGTCACAAAAAGAACTAGAGAATTACACTGAATGTGTCAGGTCATTTTGGTATTTTAAATAGCCACCTAGGCTTTAGGGCAGCGTGCCCGTATGCCAAACCCTTTTAGTTCTTTATTTGGCTCCATCGCCTAATTCCAGAATCATGATTTCGCACATATTTGGCCCCAAACGCAGTATTTCTCGTCGGTTGGAGCCCCCCTCTGATGGCGCTTTGGCAGCCGAGCGTTATCGCTCGCAAGAATTCCGAATCTTCTAGAAAACACGCCGTTGTGGCGTGATACCATGGTCGCCGGCATTAATTTGTTTCATTTTATCGCCTCGCGATTGGCTGCCGAGGTTTAGTCACGTGGGGACGCGACCGATGTGACCTGTGGCAGCGCTTCCCTCTGGGCAGTTGATCGCAGCCCGTTGCAGAAAGCGTACGTTCGGTGGTTGTGTTACCCAGGCGGCGTCCTTCGGCCCCTTAGGTGCCCGAGGACGCCTGCCGCTGTCCTTTTAGTATTGTTGCCGTGGAGGCCCTCTTTTCCGTTGCCCGTCTCGAGCTGTGGCAGCGAGCGCTGCGAGAATTGTTTCATCTTCGAGAGGTGTTGTGGTTGTGCGAGCTTCGAATTGTTTCGGCGTAGCGTGGGTGCATCTGGAGTCCAGTTTCTGCTCCCGTAAGTAAGGGATCGTGCCCCCTTCATCTCGACACTCGAGGATCTGTCCCGCAGAACGAAAGTGGCCCATTTTTCGTCGTCCAGTTGTACGCGTCCTGACGCGTCTCACGTCGCCAGTATGGCGGATGTCCACTCATCCGTATAGCCGTCGAACATCGAATGTACCTGCCACCTAAGACTGCAGCCTGTCGCAACTCAACTGTACCAGGCTCCCCAACCGCCTACATATTAAGGTATGTGTCTTTGAACTGATTACCGCTGTGAACGCGAGTGTACCTGTTCCGCGGAGAGCATTTAAGCCCCGCGTACGAGCTTTATTGGGACGCCGCGAGCGAGCCCGTCACATCTCTTGTGCCTACAGGCACTGTCGTCATATTTGTTCACTACTGTTTGCTGCGTAAGGCGACGCGCCCGCATATTTGTACATTCATTCCAAATTACAGACTGTCCATGTTGCAAGTGCTAATTTGTTCACTACTGTTTGCTGCGTAAGGCGACGCGCCCGCATATTTGTACATTCATTCCAAATTACAGACTGTCCATGTTGCAAGTGCTAATTTGTTCATTACTGTTTGCTGCATAAGGCGTCGCGCCCGCATATTTGTACATTCATTCCAAATTACAGACTGTCCATGTTGCAAGTGCTAATTTGTTCATTACTGTTTGCTGCATAAGGCGTCGCGCCCGCATATTTGTACATTCATTCCAAATTACAGACTGTCCATGTTGCAAGTGCTAATTTGTTCATTACTGTTTGCTGCATAAGGCGTCGCGCCCGCATATTTGTACATTCATTCCAAATTACAGACTGTCTATGTTACAAGTGCTACTTTGTTCATTACTGTTCAACATCTGTCGCTAGGTTTAGAGCGCGCGCCAGCTGGTGTTCTTAGATATAATCTATTTATAGATATAGGGCGACGCACTCTGCTGCCCCATTGTAACCCGTGAGTCAATACATGATTTGTTAGTTAAGGGAACTATTGTTTTGTTTCGACTTGTGCATGTTCTGTTTCAGATAAGCGCCCCCTTCAGTGTACTGATTATTGTGCGACGGAACGAGGGAGCTTTGAGCGTACAGGTGGGTGAGACAGCTGCGTAGTCGCGGTCGGATTGGCACCTAATTACAATCTTTGCATAAGGCAATCTCGAAATTGTTATTTGACCTTGCAACTCTTGAGTAATCCTATCGTCGGAGTATTTTGCGTGCTTCGCTCCCGTCTAACCGTCCAGGCCCGGTTAGTCGGGTTAAGACAGGCTTGGTGGCGCCCTCATAATTCTGACATACCCTATATATATATGCCGCAACACGCTTGCCCAGAACGTATCGTGTGACTCACGCCCGACTCCCTGAGCGTTCCAGCCGTGGCCTTTAGCCTATTTTGAGCCGATCTCAGGGCAAGTGTGCCAGTTTTTCAGGACTGATTCCGTGGTGCGATGCTCACCTTGGGTGAGTGTCGTAAAGTTCTTTTAATACCGTAACAAATGCTGTCTAAGTAACATGTGTGTTACTCACGGCTTGTAACTGAACATTTCCTGAGTATCACCGGTGATATTCACTGCAGCCAAGATGGTCAAGTTAGACTTGCAACAAATGGTGGTTATTGTAATTCTGCTTGTGATTTGTTAGTCATATGCTTGTATACAATCGTATATTACATACCAAGGTAGAAAGTGTTTCATTACTGTCGAGAGACGCTGGTTAACTTTATCTCGAGACAGGAATGCAACTTTTCATCGTGGTATGTATACTATTTTACTCGCAATCGATTTTTGTCATTATTTATTTAATTAGGTAAGTTTCAAATAATACGTATTTTTAGCGCAGTTTAATAAGTCACTTTAACAAAGGAAACTGCGACGCTATTGCTAGGTTACATGAAAAATTCATTGAAAGTGACGGGGAAAACCTTTCCCGGCTAGCTAGGAAAGCAAAGTAAACAATGGCTCGCTTTCCTACTGTTTTGAAGATTAGAAACGTACTGTTATGGTACATTAAGATCAGCCAAACTGCTCTCTGCTGAAGAATAAATGTTTAAAATAGAACTTTGGGAAATCAATACAATCAATTTAGAAAAGTTTAAAAAAAATTGGCTGTTAGAATGAAAGTCATTAAAAGAATTCGAATTTGAGGTAAATTAAGATAAAAGGGATTACATTTGAGTATTCTGTAGAGGTTTTTAAAGTTATAAAGTAAATACATGCTCATATCACACATAACAAATGTAATTTATATGAAAGTAATATGATGAAGTAGATGGAACTCAAATAAATTCAATTTATAGATGGCATGTAACATAGTAGTCGAGTCCCTATATATAAAGAGTTGGGACATGTAGGCGACTCACTTTGGATCCACAAATCATGGATCATGCATACCTATGGAGAACAGTTTTGTAACCACTACAAATTAGAATCACATTTTGTGACAGTTGTAACAAATACTAGATATTTTTAATTTGTTAAAACATAAAAAATATTGTGCAATGGCTGGTTGTTCAGCGATTAATTGTAAAAATCGAACAGATCTGGAATATCCATTGCGTCGTTGTCTGAGGAACAAGAAAAAAAAGTAAGGATTTTAGGGCAATACTGAAATGTAATGCTATTCCAACATTATTCAATTTTTGAAAACCAGATTTAACTAAATGTAAACATTATGAAATAGTGGAAGATGACTAATCGATAGTGAAAGCATCAAACGGCAGATTATTCAGGCCAGTGTTAATCAGTACAAAAAGACAATTTGCCTCTGGGGAGGTTGAATTACGTTGCCTCAAATTATTTAACATTAGGGTAATCTTAGCTGCTTTCGAATTGAGTGCAACTAGCACTGGTGCAATTGACTCTGGGGTGAATTACTCTGGGGTGAGTTGCTTTGTAATTCGAACAGACGTTAGGTTACTCTCGCGTAAAATACATAACCTAACTAATTTGCTTTTGAATTGAACGTTTAAAATAAGGGCGGTATATACAGACTGCGCTCAAAATAGATTTCAAGAACTTAATTCGTAGTTAATTCTGTTAATTACAGTAAATTGAGACTCGGATTCATCCAAAAGGCGTTTAAATCTAACAGCTGATTCTAAATAACACAACAGCGCATGCCAGGGCTTGTTGCACCGCAAATTTTCATGGGGCTTAAGGGGGCAGGGGAAGGAAGACTAGCGTTAGTTACTCCAAATCATTCATTCCGTTTGTGCTGTTTCAGTAAGGTGTTTTATGTGATCATTTAAACTGTGTTTTCGCGTGGCAGTTCCAAGAGGGAAGTCATTGAGTGTGGTCGTGTGGTGGTAGCCCGTTTTTGTCCTTACGCGGCGCTGCGAAGGAGTGCAGTGTTTATATGTAGGCTTTCCAAGTCTTTCCGTCCTCCTGTGCTAATTAGACTGGACTCTGTTTTCTGTACTCATTCAAGCCGTAGTTTTGCCGACATCCGTTGGCATGACCTAGGGAGGTCAACGCCATTTCCGCCCTGCATAGGAGATCCGTCAGGACATGTAACCCATCCTCATTTCGCTACAACCACATTAGGCGACAGGTACCTGTTCAGCGACTATTATGGAATGCTTTGTCGCCTACTCTCGGCCGAACTGACTAAGGTAAAAACTTGTAAAATATACTAATTTCGCCCGCATGTATGCGTATAGTTCGATCGCTCAAGTGGTTGCTTGCAAATCAGTGTTGTGTCGAGTACATTCACCCTAAAAGTTACTACTATCAGATGCCGTATTCACTCACAATACAAGTACATTCAACCTAAAAGTTGCTACGATCAGATGCCGTATTTACTCACAATACAAGTACATTCATCCTAAAATTTACCGTGGCATACTACCGTTTGTGCTGCCGTCAGTTTCAATTAGACCGCGATTGTTATTTAAATATGCTTGTAAAATAGCGCAGTGCCACGCACTTTCAGCCTAGCGTACGGACGCTTATGCTGCACGTCAGCTTCAATTATTTCGCCCGCATCGTCCAATTTTGCCAGTGTGTAATTGGCAGTTTGTACCGCCAGGCGGCTTTGTTGATAGTTGTAATACAGGGCGTTCCGGTGACCCGCGCCCAAATTCAAGGCTTATTTTCGCGTGTCATGGCGTCACGCCGTTGGACTTCAGCCTCTTGTTTACGCCCTTTGTAGCCGGCCTGAATTTGGAGTTCGGCTCAACTGGACTTCGTCACCTTTAGAATAAGACACTACCCCAGCTGGGCTTAACTTTAAGCTATTTTTACGAGTTGTCATATGTATGGTTTGTAGTTAATGTGATGTTTAGTAGGCCACTATTTTGGTGATCCAATAGATGTATTAACCTTACCGTCTTGTTCTTTTCTCTGTTGCGCCTTGCGCATGTCTGTTACAGGGTGACTGTGTCACTGTGCTCCGACAGCTGTGAGGTGAGGCTCGGACGCGGCCGATAAGCATTCCAGGTAGGTGGTTGTGTCTGGTACTGCACCGTGGTTCCCGAAATAGTTATTCGAGTATTTTCCCGAAATAGTTATTTAAGTATTTCCCCGAAATAGTTATTCGAGTATCTTCCCGAAATAGTACTTTGGGGACTTCTCGCCCCGTCTAACCGTCTAGGTCCGGTTGAACGTGGATATACCGAGTCAGACCTGGTGGCGCCCATTTCTTTAACAATGCCCAGTATATACCTTGACACGCTTGCCCTGTGGCGTACCGTTTTGAACCACGCCCATCTTCCTGAGCGCATTCGAGTCGAGGCCTTTAGCCTGTTTTAACGATTTCTCAGGGTGAGCGTGCCCCATTTCTCGGATTTGTTTAGCGTCCGATACTCGCCTATCAGCGGGTGTCGTAAGGACAATTTAATACCGTAACATCTTTTTTGCTAAACCACCTCGGGAGTAAGACTTACAAAACAAAAAAAAAATCATCCAAATCGGTCAATTCGTTCTCGCGTTTTTGCGTTAGTAACACACGGCGATTGATTTTTATATATATAGATGAGATATTAAAATTCCGTAATTCGTATACAAATTAAAGAAAATTCTTATAAATCTTATTCTATTTAATTAAAACATTAACAAGGGTATATGTGATTAGTTGTGGTACATAATATAAGAATTCAAAGCAAGAAAAATTAAATAAATAAATTGAAATTCTTAAAGTGAATAGTTGCTGAATGGTTTGATATTATGGAATTGGAAAAAGCCGATGGAGTTATGAAGTAACAGAACCATCTTCGGTTACATAAACAACTGGGATTTGTATGGGGCTGAATTATACGGGACTGAATTATACGGGACTGGTGAATAGCTGTTAAGGGGTGGCTGAACCATTCCCGTAGGTTTCTCAACCAGGACATCCTTCTTCCTCCAACACTTCGTTTTCCTCTTATTTTTCCTTGCATTATGTTTCTTAATAGTTCATATTTTGCCCCTCTCATAACGTGTCTCAGATACTCAAGTTTTCGTCTCTTAATAGTTATCATAACCTCATAGCTTTTCTGTAAGCGTTGTAATATCTCTACGTTTGTTACCCTTTCGGTCCACGAAACCCTAAGCATCCTTCTGTAACACCACATTTCAAAGGCCTCAAGTTTCCTGATGCAGGGCCGTAGCTACCACCGGTTCAACCGGGTCAGTGCCCCAGGGCCCCCGAACATAGGGGCTCCTGAAGACGGAGGAAGTTTTTTTACGAAATTGTCTTTAAAAAGTTTTGAACTAAACTTAGCCTGTTTAAACGTTAAATACAGTTTTATATTAAACTCAATGTGAAGTAAATATGTGTTTTGTCTGTTTTAAATACCCATTCTTCTATCTTAACAGAAAAAAAATCACCAAATAGTAACACTATTAAAAAAGTCTTACTAAGTGAAAGTGATGTAGAGGTAAAGGGGAAGACAACATGGGGGCCCCATAATTATTTGTTGCCCCAGGGCCCCCAAGCCTGTAGCTACGGCCCTGTCCTGATGTGAGTGTGTTTCATAGTCCAGGCCTGAACTCCGTACATTATTGATGTCCCGACTGCAGAGGAATTTTCTCATTTTATTAAAAACGTTCCTGGCGATTTCAATTCGGGTTCTGATTTCTCTCGTTTGGTCGCATTGTTCCTGTATCCATGTCCCTAGATATTTATAGCAGCTGACCCTTTCTACATGTACATTGTTGATGTTGAGAGTATCATCGTTGTTTTGCTTCTTTGTTATTATCATGAATTTTGTTTTATTTAAATTTATCTTTATACCGTATTCGTTGCAGTATAAATTGGCGTTGTCGACAAGGTGTTTTAAATCTTCTAAGTTACTTGCTATTATCACCGTGTCGTCCGCGTATCTTAAGTTATTCACTATTTCTCCGTTAACTACGATGCCTCTCTGTTCTCCTTGCAGTGCTTTTTGGCAGATTTCTTCACTGTATAAATTGAATAGCAAAGGAGACAGGATACAACCCTGGCGTTCACCACGACGTATTTAAATTTCATCAGTCAGTTCGTTTTCGACTTTTACCCTAGCTTTTTGGTTCCAGTAGAGTGTTGAAATAATGTCTCTGTTGTCCAAGTTTTTACTAATAAGTATTTTTCTCAGTTGTTCATGTCTCACGTTGTCGAATGCTTTTTCAAAGTCGATAAAACAGGTATATACTTCCTGGTTCATATCTAAGCATCTTTGCGTTAATACGTTTAGCCCAAACAACGCTTCTCTGCTACCGAAACCCTTTTTGAATCCCATTTGAGTGTCACTTATTTCAGTTTCTAATTTTTTGTATATACGATTGTGTATTATTCGAAGAAAGAGCTTAAGTGTATGACTCATTAGCGCTATAGTTCTGTGTTCGCTACATTCTTTTGCATTGGGTTTCTTACGTATGTTTATGAAGGTGGAGATTAACCATTCCGTAGGTATTTCACCAGTTATGTAAATGTTGTTGTAAAGATCCAGAAGAATAGCTATAGCCTCTTCGTCTATTAGTTTAAGTAGTTCTACTGGAATTTCATCTGGGCCACTAGCCTTTGCATTTTTTGATTTTTGTAAAGTGTACTTAATCTTTTCTTTAATTATTATCGGACCATCATCGCGTCCCATTTCTTCATATTCTATCCCATAATTGTTTCCTCTGTTTTCATCTTTGAACAGACTTTTTATGTATTTGGTCCATTTTTTCATTTTCTCTTTAATGTCAACTATTATGTCCCCATTCTCATCTCTTAACATACCTACTTTCTTATTTTTATTTGTTCCCGTTATCTCTTTGATCTTCTTGTGTGTGTTCTTTTGGTATTCTTCTATCTCCTGGCACTGTGCTTGCAACAATTTCTTCTTTGCCTGTCTTATTTTTACCTTAATTAACTTGTTCACTAGTCGGTATTCTTTTGGATTAGTCGTCGTATACGTCCTTCGCTCATCCATGAGAGTAAGTATTTCTGTTGTTATCCAACTTTTGTGTTGTTTATTTTGGGATTTTAGGTTTTCTTTGCCTATTTCTCTTATCCCATTAGCTATATTTTTCCATTAACCGTTCACATTTTTTATATGTTGATTTTGTTCTTTTACTACTCTGTATTTTATAAGGTCCTTCATATGCATATAAAAGTTTTGCACACTTATTTTCCTTCCTGTTTGCTACCCTGAGTTTCTTTACAATTACTCAATCCCCTATTTTAAATTGTACATGTTTAAATATCTTCTTGTTTTGCTTATTTTCGTATCTGTCATGAATTATCTTCATTCTTCTTCTAACTCTTTCTAACAATTGCATTATTTCAACATTACTTTGTTCTTTCCTCCAAGGCCTAGCTGGTATTACTTGTTTACATAAAGTAATTAGACTAATCTCCGTTGTTGTATTCGGAACATTATTTATAAAACTTTCCACATCTGGTAAATATTGTACCCATTTATTATGACTTTCATGTGTTAGTATTCTTAAATATTTGATCACCTCTTTAATGTACCTTTCTGAAATATTACTTTGAGGATGTCCTATTCTACAAAAACAAATCCTTATTTCCTTTCTATCTAAATTATTTATTAATCTTGTATTTCTAAAATATGTTGCATTGTTTGCCAAAATTCTTTTTGGTTTATCTATTTGTTTTTCAAAATGTTCAATTGATTTAATAACATGTTTAGTATTACAGTTTTTCGCTGGATATAATTTTATAAATTTTGAAAACGCATCTACCATAATCAGAATATGCTTATACCCATATTGTCCTGGAACTAAATTTCTCAAGTAATCAATAGCTACCAGTTCCATTGGTTCATTTACCCTAATACTTTTAACAATATTCTGATTTTTAAAATTTCTTTCCTTTGCAAAGTGACAAATTTGGCAAGTTTGAATTAATTGTTTAATTATTTTAATATCATTTTTTCTATAAAAACATTCACGAAACATTAACCAAGTTTTTCTTGTCCCACAATGTCCAAATATTGTATGAATTTCCTCAACAACTTCTAACATCTCTTCTCTACTTAAAACCATCAATTCTTTATTTTCCATCACCTTTACCAACAAGTTTTCTTTGATTTGATACTCTTTATAATTATTATCTTGACTTTGTAATACTAAATTTCTTAATTCTTGAATCTCTTCTAATGTCTGCTTATTTAAAATTTCTTGTTTTGACAACCTTTCTTCCTCATAAATTTTTTCAATACCAATTAAGATCTGTTTTGGTTTGGTACATCTTTTCTACTTAAGAAATCTGCAACTACATTTAATTTTCCTGACCTATGTTTAATATCAAATTCATATTGTTATAAGTACAATGCCCATCTGTATAACCTGTCATTATGAAAAGTTTTATTTTTCAAAAACGATATTGCTGAATTATCTGTTTCAATATCGAATTTATTTCCTGTTAAATAAAATTTAAGTTTGTTAATTGCAAATATGATCGCCACAATTTCTTTCTCGGCTATGGTGTATCTAATTTCATACCCTTTTAATATTCTTGAAATAAAACATATTGGTACTCTTATCCCATTTTGTATTTGTATTAACTCTGCTGCAATTGCTTGATCAGAAGCGTCCGTACGAAGTACAAACTTTTCTTTAAAGTTCGGTTATTTTAATAATAATCCTTCATGAAACCTTTGTTTGATTGTATTCAATGCTTTTTCTCGTTCTTCGTTCCATATCCATTTAACATAATTTCTTAAATATTGTACCAAAGGTAACGTCAACTCTGAGTAGTTACTTATAAACCTTTTATAGTAATTGAAAACACCTAATAAACCTCTTAACTTCTTTAAATTCTTTGGACGAGGTAAATTCTTAATTTCCTCAAGACATTTCTCATTTATAGTGACTCCATTTTTACTTATTTCATATCCCAAGTATGTTACTTTTTCTTGCATAAATTCACATTTTTAAATATTCAACTTTAATCCATTTTTATTTAATATTTCTATTACAATTGCTAAATGTTTTAAATGTTGTTGTTCGTTTTCAGAAAACAATAAGATATCATCAACATAATGCAGACAAAAGTCTTCAAATTGGTTTAATATCTTCTGCATTGCTCTTACAAATGCTGCACATGATGTTGAAAGACCGAATGGTACCACTTTAAATTGAAAAATATCCCCATCAATACTGAAACCGGTATACTTCTTCGACTCTTCATGTAATGGAATAAGCCAAACGAATTCTTTAAATCTAACTTTGTAAGTATCTTCTTATCTCAAATTCTACTTAACAATCCATCAATAGTTCGTGGAGATTCATATTGTGGTTTTGTTATTTGATTAATTCTGCGTGCATCTAAACATAAACGTAACGAACCATCACGTTTCTTAACAACTACTGAAGGATTAATAAAATTACTTTTAGAAGATTATATTACTCCATCTTTTACCATTTTCTGTATTTCCTTCTTAACTTGTCTTTTTAATGCAAAAGGAATATGATAAGATTTGCTATTAAAACTTCTTGATTCATCAACCTGCAATATATGAACATATTTCTTTGCCTGTTCTACTTCTTCATTAATAACCTCTTTATTTCTGTTAGTTATTTCTAATATTTGGCTTTTAAATTGTTTATTCTTCTCACCTATTTTTAATTCATTCAGAAATAACCCATTATTATTATTATTATTATTATTCTCTGTACTCTCTATTACATTATTATTAATTATTGTACCTTCTTTATATTTCAATGCGTCTCCAATTTTCTCTAATTGGCAACACTTATTTTCTAGGCAGACACTTCTGGTACTGATCCAAGATTGAATTAACCCCTTTAAATGAATACACCTTTGTGCTTCATTAATATTAATGCCCAATTGCTGAATAATGTCAATTCCTAACAGCTTGTCTACGCTAAGGCCTTTAACTACAAACAATCTAACAACACCTTCCCATTGATTAATAATTATTTTAACATTCAACATTCGGTTCGTTGTTGATATTTTTCTTTTGGTTGCAGATAGCAAATCTATTTTATTCACTTTAATTATATTCGTATGTAACATTCTAAATTATTTAAAATGATCTCTTCCTTTATTAATGATGCCATCGAACCACTATCTATCAATGCTAAATATTCATTATTATTTAAATTAACTTTTATAAATGGTAATGTTGAAATTTGGTTTTCTTCTTCTTCCTCTTCAAGTAAAAATTCTCCATCATTTTCATAGTTATTGTTAAAACACGTGAGGTTCTTCTTTAAATTAACTAAAATTGAAGTTTTTTTTATCTTCTGAGGAATCTTCATAAACCTCAGTTTCCTCTATCCGCTTTTCTTGCATCGGTCTTCCTCTTTCATTTACATTTCTAAATAATATGTTAATATCCTGTCTTTGAGGATATTTATTCTTATTTTCATCCTGCTTTGAATTTTCATTATTTCTTTCGTCGATCATTGCATGATATCTCTTCCTGTCATTATAATTATAATCATTCCTATTCTGGTAGTTCCTTTCATAGTTATTATGGTTGTATTGGTTATTCCTCCATCTATCCAAAGTCATATTATAATTATTATTAAAATTCCTTTCACCTGTTCTACCATTATTAAAATTATTTCTGCCTAAATTGAATTTATTTTGTGACCCCTCAAATTTTCTTTTACTATAATTTTGAAAACTGGGACCATCATTTCTGTTATAATTCCTATTATTGTTACCAATGGCTATATCATAATTCCTGACTATTTCTAGAAAATCTTTCATTGTTTTAATGTTTTGGATCGCTACAGCTCTTGTTATTTCCCTTTCTAAATGTCGAGATAAATGTTGAATTATCTCTTCCTCGGCTAATTTTGGTGTAAGATGCTGTGGTCTATTAAACTTATGTATTACATACATTTCACGCGTGCTTCCTCTTTCAAAATATCTACCAGTTGTTAACTGCTTTCTAACTTGAGCTTGACGTGCATTACTCCAATACTGGTCCATAAATAATTTTCTAAATTCTTCATAATTTGTATATTTGAATTTTATGATAGTAAGCCAAACATCTGCGTGACTTCTTAAGGTCATGTTAATGATTTGCAATCTTTTATTTTCATCAAATACTGACTTCATTATGTCATCTAATTTCACTAGATAGGTCATCGGTTGTTCTCCTAATCTTCCTTCAGAAATGGGTAACATATCTACTTGTATTTCCATGTAAATTCCCGTGCCATCTTGTATTCTTTTCAGTTTATCTTCTACCTCCTTAAACTTTGTTGAATTATCCTCTGTTAACAAATTAACTTTCCTTACATTGTTATCAATTTCTCCTTGTATCTCCACTCTGTTTTGATCTACCTTTTTCTCAATTTGATCAACTTTCTCATGCACATCTTCATTCTGTCTTTGTATACCCACTAGTTTTCCTTCCAACTCATCTTTATTCTTTTCTATCTTGTCTTCCATAGTTTGTTTCAAATTTTCCTCTAGCTGTTTGTTTTCTTCCTGCCTTTCCCTTTTTGCATCATTCTTAACTTCATCTTTATAACATTCTAATGTTATACAAATATTATTTATTTGTTCTTGCAGTTCTTGTTTATTCTCAAGTTGTCCCTTATTAAATTCTTCTTTTAGCTCCTTCATTGACTCTTCCATCTTTTCTACATGGGCTTTTTGTTCTTGCAACTTCTCTGTAGTTTTCTGAATAGCTGCTTGTAATCTGCATTCCCTTTCCTCAGCATCCTTCTAAATTGATTCTTGTAATCTTCTTTCTCTTTCCTCTGCGTTCTTCTTACTTTCCTCTGCCTTTTCCACTATTGACTGTTGTAAATCCGCAATTGTATTTTGTATTGAAACCTGCAGTCTGTTTTCCATTCCCTCTGCATCTTTCTTACTTTCTTGCATCGACTGCCACATCTTTTCTATCATCTGTTTAATGTTGTATTATTCTGCTGCCTGTTCCTCTTGAATTCTTACCTGATCTCCTTGTATTCCTACCTCTTGCTGTATTTCCTCCATTTCTGCCTCTGCAGTACTCGGTACTGCTTCCATCTCGTCTAGCCCTTCTTCAGTTGTTTTACTCTTCCTCGTAACCATCTTGTCTGCCATATTTTTAGTGTAAATTTTACGAAATGTATTTACTTCTATTAAAAACCTTACGATACTTTATTTATCATTATAAATTGTCCCGTTCTGTTCTTTTATCAATCTCAGAAGAACTCAACTATGATACGTTTCAAATTATGATTGCTTTTTACAATCCTCTCTCTTAATTCACAATTAATAATGAACACTGACCCTAAACTTGGTTTATCATTTACAATCAAATCTCACAGTTAATTCACCCCAAAATATAGCTTGAAAACTAACTTTTACCAACCCCGCAGTTGGAATACCATTAATATGATATGGCCCCATGTTGGGCGCCATTAATTATGCAGTAGTAACACCACTCTACACTTAAATCCTATATTTATTTACTTTAATATTATGTAATGCATTTGAGACTCTTAAAAGGGCGTGGGTCGTTAATCTAGCTATCTATTCTTTGAAATTCTAATTTTATATGGATTTTTAATTATTGACTGCTACTAAAAGTCAGTTTGACTTTAAACAACTATCAAACAATAATCAAATCAAAAGGAGTTACAACATGAAATTTATACTACAGAATCAAAGTTTATATATTATCGAAAAACGAGATATTATCATAACCTAGATAGCAATTTGACGGATTTGTCCTTTTCCAGGGTACGGACAGATCATTGTTTTCCTCTCACTCTACAGTACTTTTTAATAAGACATATATTTTTCTGTTTGTTCAATTTTAGTAACAATAACTAACTACTTGACACTGCTAAATTATAATGTTATGTTTCAAAGTGATGTTCATGCATTGACGTAACATAGGTAATTTAACTGCATTATAGATTAAATAAACATGAAGGTAATCCAATCTAATACGCCTGATACGCAGCACTTTTCCATTATCCAGATCTAAAAATTTCAACGTAACAATAATTAATTTACTAATTGAGAAAAGGGGTAAAGCTATATATGTCAAATTGACATCAAGGCACTCTAAAGTATCTTACGTGTTGTACTTTTGATATCAATCAATGGAGACATTCATTTATTAAAAAATTTAGAATAATAGTTGCTATTCGAGATATTTACAACTAGAGTTTTTCTGTTTAATCTAACGATCGATTGATCAGCGGAAATTATGTAGCGACTTACAAAAAAGAAGTGGTATGGTCATGCACGCTTCGGGCTTCTATTTCTTGTTACTTTTATAGAATAGGAATAGGTTGTTTGCACCGAGTAGTGTAAAATGCAACAACTGATTTAATATGGCGATTTTGTTTTTGATGGAAGCTTAGGTGCTTGTGCTTTATGATTAGTTTTAATACAGTTCTCAATATTAGGCATTTGTGAAGATTACACCGTAACATATCCATGATTTAGCAATCTTTAGTCAGATGTATGGTACAGAAATTTGAGTAAATAATTTTAGAATGTACCTGGGGTATCGTTAACACAACATAAAAATGTGCTGAACTGGTAGTTTACCCGCGGATTTCGTGTGTTACGAACTTATTAATAAGGTGCACTATACATATGGTAGATTGTCTAACCCCGAGCACTAAATACCAACCGCTTGTATTTTCAAACTCGTTCGGTATGTATAGTATCTACTTACAGGTACAATATTTGTAAATATCTATACTTCATTAAGTAACTGGCTAAAAAGCATTTGTAATATAAATATTCCCTTGTTTCAGAACCACAGCTAAACTTCAAGTGTAGCATCCGACACAAACTTCACAGGCTTCAGGTTAGCGGGCATAAAATTTTGTACTTTCTAGTGTTGCTTATCAATCGGGTAATTATTATTCTTAAAATAACTGATTACTTAGATAATAATCAAGGTGTTATTCACACAGGATATTCTGTGTATTATTATTATCAAAAGGGGTTACCGTTGGCTAATCTCTCAAAATCAAACCTAACATAGCTACTTGGATACAATTGCCTGCCGACCAGCTCAGTACGAAGACGGCGTGACAGTTCTATGAACGAAATATGCAAAACGGGCGCCAACGGTATTTTTAACAAAATAAGCAAGTGTATCCAGGCAGTAGAACGAGAATCCGTAAACTCAGTAGCACAAACAATCTGAAAGAAAGCACAACTCAAACATCGGTAAGATGCTAAGATCAATAATACGCACATTCGCTCAGCCAAGGACGACAAAGTTGATCAAAAACCAGATGAAAAATCTCAACCATAATTACAATAGAAAACCCAAACCCACACCACAATACAGCAACTGCCCGTGAAGACGGTAGTGACTCCAGGAGAAGCCCGAGACCAGATCAACCCCACGACAGGGATCGAGACTGCTCGTCGCTGCTGGATCTAAACGCTGCGCCGGTGAACAGTCCCGTAGCAACCCATCGCAAAGAAGTTCCAGCCCCAAGAACTCCCCAAAATCACCCCATATCTTCACGAGTACCCCCCCTGACAACTTCCTAAGAAAACAAACCCCGAGGCGAAAGCAAACCCCCACAGTCAAGGTACTGCGAAACCGAAAACCTACAAGAAACCCTTCCCACGAACAAACCACAAACCCACCCCCAAAGATATACGAAACCCAAAGGATCACAACACACAACACCTACAAACACATCGCATCCCCAAGTGGAGATCTCACTAGAAGTCTATCAACAACCGAAACAGTGCACGCAGACAGCAGTCCCCACCAGATTCAACTCAACAACAAGGCGTAGTGCCTCACACAACAATAAGCTCTACAGCAAGTCCAAAATCCGGAACGTGCCAAAAGTACCAAAACCAAATACCAAATCGAACTACTGCCAACAAACTACTTCAGCGCTGATAAGGGAGAAACTAGATGAAATAATTCCCTAAAGTGACCTACCCTACAAATTCCCAACCAACCTACAATACCTCATACAAAATTCAACAACAACTGGAATAACCAATCACAGCAGCAGATCATACCAAAGACTTCATTCGGCAACAAAGGCTCAAAAGGAAACTAAAGAACAATGACTCGGAAACAGATGCAGGTCCCACAAATCCGGAACGAGCCGTACTCTAAATGAGTAAACGAAACCGTTCTCCATCTCCAAGCACGCCCAAAAGCGAAACCACAACAAAGATTCGAGACTCACTTGTGGATAGAAATCCGCGTGAGCGATATGGATACCGTAACAACAACAAAAAAACAACACAATACGCATAGCTGAAGGCAACCATACAACAACAGCTAAGCCACCAAAATCCCAAAAGGTATCCAACAAAACCCAACAAGCTAACTCAAACCTACACTAAAGCGAAAGATGAACTTCACTCGACACGAATGCAAGTCAAACCACACAATGAACCCAACAGCTATCTGCAAGCTACTCCAGTGTTATTATAGGAAGAACTAGATGAAATAGCTCCCTACAGTGACCTTCCCTGCAAATGCCCTACCAACCTACCCTACAAATGCCCAACCAACCACCCTAGCGGTATAAGAGGAGAAAAACAAGATGAAAACGTTTCCTAATAGTGACCTACCCTACAAATGCCCAACCAACCACCCTACACTAGGAGCCCAAACGCGAAACGAAAGCAAAAAGCAAAAGACTAAAGAAAACGAAAAGGACCGAGGCTTCGCGAAAGAGTCGGGTCCCAACTAATCCGACATAAGTCGACCCTCCAAAAGGGCAACAGAGACCGTCCGCAATCGCCAAACATGTCCGAAAGCGACACCAAACGCGGGACGAACCTTACTGTGGAAAATAATCCGCATAAGCGTCATGGATGCCCAAAAACAAAAAAAAAACAAAAAAACTCACAGCAGCACGATAGCTGAACTTCAATCAAAAATGCCAAAATTGCTGACGGACACGACAACTGGCATCAAACGGCCAAATCCGCCTAAAGCGGAGAACTTCACGACAGCATACCAAAGGGGCATCCAAACAATCCAGCAAGCTAAGCTCGCCCTACGCAAAAGCAAATGCAAACACATAGGAAAACTAAAAGGAGAGGAAAAAAAAGGAACCAACAGATAAGAGTGATAAGAAACGGCCTGAGAGGAAAATTTGCGAAACAAAACCCCTTAAGCATATCCCCTTCAAACCACCATACTCACAATCATTCCAAAAGGGGAAGAAAGAAAATGAAATGAAAAAACCAGCAATTAATAAACGCACGAAACCAACTAAAAAGATGGTTTGAGAGATCATACAAATCCGCATAAGCGAATCTCCCAAACACACCAACACGAACCAGTATCCTAATCAACGAACCAGAAGATGACAGAGCCAACTAAGAAGAACTGCACCAAATCCAAACTACGAAGATGGTCTGAGAGATCATAAAAATCCGCATAAGCGAATCCCTCAAACTCACCAACATCGACCCAAAATCCCAATCATCAATCGAACAGGAAAGATAAGAAACAAACAAATAAGCCGCGCTAATCCAACTGAAGGACGGCCTAAGAATCTCGCAAAGCAAACTCCCCCCAAACACATTACCAACACACTCCTAACAGGGTCAGCACCTCAACAGGAAAAGTCAAAAGGAAAACAACAACTTCCACAAAGGAAGGACGACAAAACAGGAAGAAAAACTCAAGCATACTAACTTCGCAGAACCTCAAGAACACGCAACCAATCGAAACCGAGACCATTCAGAAACTCCACTTACCAAAGCATACTCTTGCAACAAATCCCAACCTACTACCTAAATTCACAACGTAACCAATCAATCGCTCAAACGAAACAAACAAAAAAAAAAATAAAAAAAACAACGAACAAGGGCTCCAAAGCAACTTGAGAAATGAACTTGGGCAACACAACAACACATTGCAAAATGTGCACACTACCTGGCTATCTCGGAAGCTGATCTCGCAGAAGATTCACCAAAACAAACGCACAGTACACCACAATAAGTAGCAGCCATCAAAAATACCAATCAATCACAGAGGCGAAAAACCAAATCAAAAAGAGAGGTGAAAAACCTCCACAATCAACGATCTAAAGTGACAAAAACTTGGCTACTACAACCAGGAATAAAGCACAACGCTAGCACACTCGAGCGATACGGAATGAGCTCAACAAAAGTTACTTCTACAACAAAACATTATTGACATCAACTCCCGAAATTTAAATTTTGTATCGCACGTAATGATTTTCCAACGACACATGCATGATCAAATATAGATAGTTAAAAATTCTATACTACTTAGCCTAGCATGCACAAATAGCAAAACATATTAAAATTAGACACTGCATCATATAAAAATGCTGACAAAAATATCATACATAATTTGTTACTGCACCAATTTATCATATCAAAATTTCAAACAAGTGCCGAGGCACATTTACAAAAAAAAACACGCCCCACGTTGGGCGCCATAAATCTTATTATCATCAAAAGGGGTTACCGTTGGCTAATCTCTCAAAATCAAACCTAACATAGCTACTTGGATACAATTGCCTGCCGACCAGCTCAGTACGAAGACGGCGTGACAGTTCTATGAACGAAATATGCAAAACGGGCGCCAGCGGTATTTTTAACAAAATAAGCAAGTGTATCCAGGCAGTAGAACGAGAATCCGTAAACTCAGTAGCACAAACAATCTGAAAGAAAGCACAACTCAAACATCGGTAGCAGTAACAAATAATAAATAAACACAATAAAATATCACAGTATAATTGGCATTTAAAATATCACAATACAATCGACAAAGCATAACTCTTAATATGAATGCGTCACAATTTACCAATAACTGCATAACAACAACAAAAATGGTTGAGCGGACGTTATGGAAAATCAAAACTTAAATTGCCGCAAGCCGAGAAGCGGCAGCGCACACTCGCGAACGGACATGTCATAAAATAATTATCTAAATACAGTCTAAAGTACAACCTGTTAGCGGCTTCCGTCGAGCACTTTCAGCATGCTTATCAAGAGTCCAGGCGTGCTGAAGATCTCCCTGAGAACACGCAGCAAGCCAAGGTCGCACATCGAAGATAGCGGCGGCGACAGCTGCCTCCTTGAAATTCAGAAAAACTGCACACTCGAACTGAATTGCCCAAAACTGCTTATGTAGACTGATTTAACCAAGACTGAATTGCCCAGACAGATTACTCGAATTTTCGCCCACGGCTGCTTGTTCGAATTCCGCCCAAGACGGCTTCTTCGAATTCCGCCCAAGACGGCTTGCTAAGGAAAACGAAATCCAGAATAAATGCATGCAACCCTTTGGTAAACGACCAACAAAATAAAACGGAACTTACCCCGGGTGAACTGGGCAAACGAGCATCGAAGGCTAGATGCGGCATGGCGTAGAATAAAATCTCACATGCTTCGCTTTGCAGCGAGGCCCCAAAGCTCCCATAACTAACAAAATGTAGCGGCAAGACAAAGTGGATCACCAAAGCCAGCATAAAACATCTTCGCCGCGTTCCGTCAAACCAAAAGGGACGCGCTCAGCCAAAAGAATGCGGCCTCGAGAGCGCTCCGACCTCACGCTGTCGAGCAAGGCCAAAATCATGCCTGAACGATACGATAACAAGCCCCACAGAAATCGCAAATTAACGAAGGCGTAAATCTAGCAATGCAGAACTACAGGGAGTGACAAAATAACCGTAACAGTATACTTGTAGGGAGATATGGGGAATTCTTGGGAGATAGGAAGGTTCTGGGGAGATCTTGTGGAAATCTTCGCAATGTAGGGAGGTTTGATAGAGGTCAAGGGAAATATTTTACAAAAGGATGTATCCTGTACATTTCAATCCTTAATGATTGACCCCTCTATAATAACCCGCTTTTGCATTCGTAAATAATTAATTGTTGTTGATTTGGGTTACTTATTGCTTTGATCCTGCACATATTTATGCAGGCATATTTCCTACTTTGGAAATATTCTTCACTCACTAGCTGCAGTGTATAATTTTCAATAAAAATAAATATTTAGAGTTTATACTAATGTGCTTTTTTATATGAATTAAACATTTATTTTGAACAGTAGGTAACACATTTATCGTGCCGTTTGTATTCGTTAGGTTTCCATAAAATATTAAAATAATAGTATATTGTCTTATTAGAATTAAAAGTGGCACTTTGTTTGACAAGCTATTACGTTTGCAAGGAAAATGCGAAATGTATTAACAGGGGGTGGATACTTTGTCGAAACTTGACAACAACGTCAAATGCTAGAGAGGGGCACTTTGCCGAACTTGGTCACAATGCCGAATGCTAGACAGGAACACTTTGTCGAAATGTGACTACAAGATCGAATTCACAATGCTCGTCGATCAGCGGCATGTTTTGCTTGAAGAGTTTTAAGTTTACCACCAGGCAAGCATATAAAGCACCAGCCTCTACGCCGTAAGCACAGAATAATACCCTAAATCAGAATGGCCTCTCTGTGTCCGCGCTTTTGATGTTAGCATACTCAATTTTTGTGACCTTGAAATTATTCGCCATGATCCTAGTGGTGTACAGAGGCGGTAAATTCAAAATTGTGCGCCTAAATTTTAAACTGAACCGAAATAATCCGTACGTTTAAAGTCCATGCAATTTATATGGAAATGCACGGTACGCCATGTGCCACCAAAAGATCTTTTCTGTGCACTCACATTAAATTAATATTTTAAAACTACTTGCATAAAAAAACATAACCTTCTTATATGGGGTCATTGACCGCCAGAAGTACACATGTAAAATATGGTAAACAGCTGACTGCACACCACCAGAACTCGCGCATGCGCAAAGAAAAAACTAGCTGAATTTTAAGCCGCAGGTCATTCTGTATTATTCTGTGCCATAAGGTATAATGAGGTTATCGACAATACCTACATACAATTACATACATGACGAGCACCCTATACAGTGTGTCCAAGATAAGGAGGGGATCTCGTTAATAGTAAGAGTTACAAATTTGGTTAAATGGGAAAAAAGTTGCGTAATTAAAGGACTAACAAAATGACGCATAGAAATTCTTCATATGATTTTTCCTTTTTGAGTTATCTAAAAAACCGAATTTTTTGAAATTATATTCTATTTTTTTCTGGCGTTAATATTAAAGTTAGAACGAAACTGACAATACTTCTTTTTGTAGCAACTTTTCATGGACATAAAGATTACATTATCAATTTATTTATCCGACGTTTCGTCTTCGACTAACCCTCATCATCATTTTTGAAAATATAGTCCTTATTTTATGATGTCAAATTTTAGAAGCCCCTTTTATTCTAAATTCAACAATGTACCACACGTTATGCTTTAATACGTTTTGAGTCTTTTTTTATCATCAACAAATTTTTGGATAAAGACCTGTGTCCTAAAGCATTTCATATGTTGCTTCAGCTTTTGTAATATAAAGAAAAAAGTAATTAGCACACTGGATGTTTTTAATCCTTACGTTTCGAGAAAGTGTTCCTCGGAAGCATTTGGCGTTGTAGCCACGTTTGGCAAAGCCCCCGCTCTAGCATTCTACGTTGTGATCATGTTTCAATAAAGCGTCCCTCTCTAGCATTTGGCGTTGTGATCACATTTTGACAAAATGTTTCTCTCTAGCATTAGACATATTGGCGTTCGGCGAAGTGTCCCTCTCAGAATTCGACGTTGTTGTCAAGTTTTCACAGTTTCTACCCTCTGTTAATTAGAGCTTTCCATTTTACACTTTCCCCGCAAACTAGATGTCTGCTTAATGATTTTAGATGAAGTGGCCCCTTTTGGCAAAGTGTCCTTCATCCCAATTTAATGTTATGCGCACATATCAAGTTATGGATCTTTCAAAACCAATTCGACGTTGTGGTCATTTGGCTTTGTGTCCAGCTTCCATTTTTATAGTGAGTCCTGTCGTTTCACATTTGTTGGAAATTTGGTAATGCATTTTCACACCATATTTTAGATGGTTTCCAAGTTAGCACTTCCAGATTATTCTACTTAAGACGTTGAGCCGATATACACCTGAGGTGAGGTTTTCTGAATGGGCTCCACGCCTGTACGTTAATTGCGTCTTACTGTTACAGGTCTTTACAGTGTTAGTGTTTTCGTATTGAGGAATTTCTAGATTTTTGCTGTGTCTTATATAGATTAAATGTGGGTTGATGAATTGGCTTTCTAAATGTAGATTTCTAGTAGTTGGACTTGAACTTCCAGATTTTGATCTCAGATTATGGTTGCTAGATTCGAATTTCTTGTTGTGACTTTGGCTCTTTGGACTTGGATACTACAGATAAGCTACAACCTTGCTTTCATTTAAGTAAATATTTTGCTGGAATTCAAAGTATATTGACGTGAATCAGATTCAGAACTTAAGATATTGAAATTTTCTTGTTTATGCCGGACTTATTGATGTATAATTATTCCGACGCTTGCAAGGGCGCAAGGAAAAGAGAAAGAAGAAGATGATGTATTATTAATTGATGTGTATTTCGTACGTCCCTTGAACTTTGTGTATTTGGTTGTTAAGCAACGCATCGTGTACGTGGCGTGGGTTTAGTATTGAGTAAGGCTGGGCCGATACCGATACTCAGTATCGGTTATTGGCCGATACTGGAAAATTTCCGATACTCGCCGATGCTAAAAAATGCAGATACAAGTATCTGAACTTCATATACTCAAACAAAAACGCAGAAAAATGCTTTTAAGAGTTTTAATAGTGTATTGTATTGTATTGTTTTTGATTAATTTATTATATTGTGTTTTCCTTATATATAGGTCACCAACCAACTTTTGAACAAGATAGTTAACAGCTCTCCGTTGTATAATCACTATAATCACTTTGCTAAAGAAGTAGAAGTCAATTTATCTGAACCAACTGTATCAATTGACATGAATCCTTTAATTTATTGGAAGGAGGAAATGCGTTTTTCAAAATTGAAAATGATGGCAAGAATGGTTCTGTGCATTCTAGCAGGTTCAGAAATTTCTGAACAATGTTTTTCATAGGCTGGGCCTACTCGAACTAGCTTGTCTAGTGAACACGTACAACAACTAATTTTTTTTAAAAAGAATTGGTGTATGCTAAACAAATTTAAGCGGTGAAAACAGTAAATAAAGTTCCCAAAAGCTGGAAGCAGCTTCCGGAGGACGTTAAGTAACGGTCAAAAGAAAAACAAGTGCAATAAATTGTGAGAATAGACTGATTTAAAGTAAAACAGAAGTGCATTAAGGTGAAGTCGAAATAAGCAGAACGCCCGAGGTTAAGCCGCATCGCGACGCAGTCCATGAGGGGCGACCCGAACTGATACGTGCGGTCAACCAGCGGTGATAGCGATTACAACACACGCGTAAGTAAGAAGCCACATTAATCACGTAACACTTAAGTACAGGCCTGCAACAGTCGAGTTGGTAGCGAATGCAAATGAAGCCCTAAAAATATATGGAGGCAAAACGCTAACATTAATAATCATACCAGGTACAACCGAAATTATATACTTAGAACAAATTTCAAGTAATAACTGAACAATAATAAACCAGAAAATGGCTATGGAAATAATAGAGAAAATGTTTGAATCTATAAACAACAATACGAGCCAAACAAACGAAGAACTAGATCAAGTTAAAGAGGAAAACGCGAAGTTAGTGCAGCAAGTGGCAGAGCAAAAACATAGAATAGAATCGCTGGAAAGAGAAATAAGAGGTAAGAACCTCATAATGAAGGGTATCAAGGAGGAAGCGAATGAGAGCGAAGAAATAACAAAGGGAAAAGTATGTACAGTAATAGAGAGGATAGGGATATTCTTAGATAAAAAGGCCGATATAGACGAAGTGAAAAGACTAGGAAAACCCACAGATGAAAAAATAAGACAAATACTAGTAAAAGTAACGAAGATGAGTACAAAGAAAGAGATCCTAATCAACGCAAAAAATTTAAAAGGATCAGATATATGGATAGATGAAGATTATACGAAAAAAGGGTACAAGACGAAAGAAGAAGACTAATACCTCTACTGAAAGAAGCTAGGGAAAAAGGACAAACAGCATACCTAAGCTACGATAAACTAAAAATATATAATAAGCCAGGTACAGCTAATGTACTACAACAGGAAATCTAAGGAACAGGCATAGGGAAGCAAAATACTAACTACAAAAGAACAATAACAGAAAGATCCCCGGAAGGACAAGATTTTGCAGAACAAGTGAGAAAAATAACCCGCATTACCGGGAGAAAAAACTTCTAACAGAAGATAAGAAAATTGGACGGCCCACTAAGAAAACGAACATGGCAACGAATAGGACAAAGAAAAGAGATGGTTGGAAGATAGGGACTTGGAATATAAGAGGCATATCAGGAAAGGAATATGAGTTGGACGAAGAATTTAATAAAGCAAAACTGCACATTTTAGGAATAACTGAGACTAAAAAGAGGGGAATGGAGAAATAATCCTACCAAGCGGAAACTTATTAATATACGCGGGTATCGAACAAAACCAGAGAGCAAGAGAGGGAGTAAGATGTATAGTAAAAAAAGAAATAAATAAATACATAAAAAAATGGACAGCAATTACAGAAAGACTACTTAAGCTAGAAATACAATCGGAAAATACAACCAAAACTACGGTGATATTTGCATACGGACCAGGAGAAGATGAAAAAGTACAAATAAAAGAACATTTCTGGGAACAGCTAACAGAAGCAATAGAAAATATAAAGGGAAGAATAATTATAATAGGAAATATAAACGGAAGGATAGGGAAAAAAGACGAAGAATCGGGAGAGGCAATAGGGTCACAAGGAGAAGTAACAAGAAACAATAACGGGAAAAGACTAATAGACTTCTGCATAATGAATAGTTTAATTGTAACAAACTCCTTCGAGCACAAAGATATACATAAGTATACGAGAGAAGTAGTGAGCAGAAAGGAGAAATCGATCATTGACTATGTAATAATAAACAAGCAGTATAGAAACGAAATTCAGCACACAAGAGTAAAAAGAGGGGCCGAATTATACACTGATCACTTCCTGGTAGTAGCAGATACGAAAATAGAAATGGAAACCAAGGGAAATAAAAAGGGAATAAAAACAACCACACATAAGAAGACAAAAATAAGAACACACAAACTAAGAGAAGAAGAAATAGCAAGTAAATATACAGAAGTGACGGAAAAAGAAATGATAACCATAAAAAGAAATGTAAAAAATTATAACATAGAAGAACTATGGATAAAATTTAAAGAAGCCATAGTAAAGACAGCCAAAATAATCTGTAGGGAGACAAATGATAACAAAAATAAAAAGAAAACGCACTGGTGGAACGAAGAGATAAAGAAAGAAACAAGATTAAAGAAAATAAAATGGGGAAAATACCTAAGGAATAAAAACTACGAAAACTATACAGAATATAAAGAACAGAGATTAAAAGTTAAAGAACTGGTAAAAAGAGCGAAGCAAAAAACGTGCGAAGAATTCGGTGAAAAGATGGAAAAGGATAGTGTAGGTAACCAGAAACTGTTCTACAAAACATTGAAAACAATAAGAAAAGGGAAGGAAACAAAATGTCAACTCATCAACTCAAAGGAACCCTAACAGAAAATTAAGATATAATGCGAAGATGGAAAGAATACTTCGGGGAATTATTAAACACGGAAACAACAGGTAACCGGGACGATGGCGAGGATAATAGTGAGCAAGAAGAGGAAGACAATGAACAAGAAGAGACATTTGGATTAGAAGAAGTAAGAGACGCTATAAAAAAGCTGAAGAGAGGCAAAGCAGCAGGGCATGACGGCATAACTGCAGAAATGCTAATGCTACTAGGAAACAATGGAATAGAGCTTTTAACAATAATGATCAATAAAATTGCAGAAGAAAGTAGGATTCCGACAGAATGGGAGATCTGCATAATTTTACCCATATATAAGTCGGGAAATAGGAAGGATTGTAACAATTATAGAGGGATATCACTACTCAGTAACGTATATAAAATATATGAGAGACTACTAGATGATAAACTGAAGGCAAAAATGGAAACCCAAATAGAAGAATCACAAAGTGGCTTTAGGAAAGGTAGAGGAATACATTACCACATATTTACAATAAAGCAATTAATTGAAAAGTTCCAAGGAAACGACATATATACAGCCTGTTCAAAATTAAGTGTGCACTATTGCTATCTCGGTTGCTATTATAGCTACGAAGTTGGTTAAATTAGTAAAATAGTAGCATATTTCGTTCCGATTAAAATGGCGCAAACAAAAAAACAATTGAGCTTCGGGTTTTTGACATATGTCAAAAAATGCATTTTAAAAAAATGGAGCCCCCTGTATATTTTGACGTCAATCGATAGCCAATCTTCTTCTGAACAAAAAACTTCTTATACCCTACTATCCTAAAGTTAATAACAATGGAGATATACGCCCGTTCAGAATTAAATGTGCACTATTGCTAACTTGCTTATTATGGGAGCTACAACGTATTTAATTTTGACCAGGCGTATATCTCCATTGTTATTAACTTTAAGATAGTAGAGTATAAGAAGTTTTTTGTTCAGAAGAAGATTGGCTATCGATTGACGTCAAAATATACAGGGCGTTCCATTTTAAAAAAATGCATTTTTTGATATATGTCAAAAACCCGAAGCTCAATTGTTTTTTTGTTTGCGCCATTTTAATCGGAACGAAATATGCTACTATTTTACTAATTTAACCAACTTCGTAGCTATAATAGCAACCGAGATAGCAATAGTGCACACTTAATTATGAACAGGCTGTATAGCGGTTAGAAACCTGAAAAAGGCCTTTGACAGTATACTGAGGAAAACTATCTGGGATAGCCTTAAGAAAAGAGGAGTTGGAAAGAGACTGAGGGAAAACATAACTAGCCTATACCAAAACACCCGAAATCAGGTTAGAACAAACAACCTAGAGTCAGAGGAATTCGTGGCAAAAGAAGGAGTGAGACAGGGGGGGTGTCCTAAGCCCAACACTCTTTAACATTATACTAGATGATGTAACCAAAGAAGTCAAAAGCCAAATTAAGAAACTGCTAGTGGGATACAGAAACCTGGAACCAGTGTACATAACTGAGGGCGCGTTTGCAGATGACTTAATGATCTGTGCCAAAAACCCGAAAGAGCTACAAAAAAACCTAGAACTATGGAATACAGCACTACAAAAACGCAATCTCACTATAAATACTAACAAGACTAAGGTAATGGTACTAGGAAGAAACAATACACAAATAAAAATACAACTTAATAATAAAGAGATTGAACAAACAGATAGTTTCAAGTATCTAGGGGTTACAATACAGAAGGACGGAAAAAACGAAGCGGAACTAAAAAACAGAATAGAAAGTGCCAATAAAATATACTATGCCCTAAATAACACATTTATAAGGAAGAAAGAAATAAGCAATAAGACAAAATTAACAGTGTACAACACGATCTTCAAACCATTACTGATATTCGGATGCGAAAGCTGGATACTCACTAAAAGGCAAGAGAGCATGGTACAAGCATGCGAAATAAAATTTCTAAGAGGAATTATGGGAATATCAAAAAAAGATAGACATAGAAACGAAGAAATACGAGCAGCGCTAAAAGTAGATACAATAATGAATAACATAGAAAGACAACAACTGAGATGGTTCGGACACTTAAACAGAATGGGAAACAACACACCAACAAAAATAATTTGGCAAACCAAAACGAACAAAAAGAGAACACGAGGAAGACCAAGGAGGAGATGGGACGAGATAATCGCGGAAAGCCTGGAAAAGAAGAATCTAAGCTGGCAAGAGGCTAAAACACTGACCCAAGACAAAAAAGAATGGGCACAGTTCGTACGTACATAACAATAACTATTCAGTAAGAAAGGTGAAAATCCAACAGGAGTGAAGTGTGTGAGTGCGAACAAATACGGGAATTAATGTGGGTAAGAGTGGTAGAAGTACGAAAACGGGCAGTGAAGTGAAAAAGAAGCAAGAAAAATAACAAATGGACGAGAAATGCCTGATTAGAATGCGTAAGTCTAAATTTAAATCTAATTTAATTTAATTTAATTTGTAGTAGGTATTGGAAACTAGAGTGTAAATTGATTTTTTTTTTTTTTTGAGATGTAAATGTATGTAAGAATGTAAAACACCCTACACCGAAAGGTAAAAGGGGCAAGATTATATATATATATGCTAAACTTTAAAGTGAAATAAACATATTAATTAATAATAAAATAGACTTACTGTATAAAAATGTATTTTTTTGAATAATAAAATAAAAACTTGTACAAGAAGAAACTAGATTGTTAATTTTCAATATCTTGCAAACTAAAAACCTGAAATTTAAAAGAAAGCTGCAAAGTATCTGAAAATCAGATACAGTATCGGGTATCGAGTATCGAATTAGGGTATCGGAAGTATTGGTATTGGTATCTGAATTGAGGTATCGGCCCAGCCCTAGTATCGAGTTTGCTTGTATTGCATACATACCTTGTGTTTAAATACCATAGATACACTATTTTATTTCGGTACACAGAACTACAGTTTTATATTATATTTGTCTGTATGTATTGGAAATAAATATTGCTTTAATTGCGCCGTATTTATGCTTTTTTTCTTTTTATAACAGCTTATAGCATATCGAAGAGCCTGAGTCTGATAAATATGGTTTTGAGATATCACCGAGAAATATTCCAACTTAACTAGTTATTCAACAATCAAGTTGGTGGCGCCTGTATTTGGTTTTGATCATTTTAACATTAACTCACTCCCACCTTCGGAGTAGCTTCTAAATTATTTACAGGACTGTTTTGGGTATTCACAGCTTGCTATCCTGCTTATATTGAAGTGTTTTAAGATTATCATTATTAATTTATTCTGGTGTTATTGCGTATTAGAGCATTCAAAGATCACAATGCATTTGTAGTTTTTCCACACACAGCATTTAGAAATTTTTCGGAGAATTAAATAACGAAAGTTTTAATTATAAAATTTAACTCAACCATACTGGCTAATTTGGATTTGTTTGTTATTAGAGGTCTATTTATAACTAGAATTTCGTTTTTACAGCGCAGTAACAAAATATGAGAAAAGAAATCTGTTAAAATGTACAATAAAAAACATTCAATTCTTAACAATGCCATATTGCTAAATTTGTTATAGGTTAATGACAGTCTGCTTTTGTTGTAGGTGTGAAGATATTTAAATTCCATTGTTGGGTGTCATTCAAAGGAACATTTCAACAAACATAAGGAACAATATACAAGAAACTATGGATAGTAAATCTTGTAGTTCTTGCATATCGCAGAACATCGATAACAATGAACATTTTGATAAGTTATACATCCAGCAAGAAAACATCAACAGTACTAATTTAGCTACACGTATGAGGAGTCATGCACGAGAAAAACCTTATATTTCCTCTGTTTGTGATTTCAAAACATCTGATAAAAGTAATTTACTTACACATATTATAAGGACTCATACTGGTGAGAAGCCTTATATTTGCGCTGTTTGTGATTTCAAAACATCTAATAAACGTAATTTAATTATACATATGCGAACTCACACAGGTGAGAAGCCTTATATTTGCTCTGTTTGTGATTTCAAAACATCACAAGAAGGTAATTTAGTTAGACATATGAAGACTCATACCGGTGAGAAGCCTTATATTTGTGTTTGTGATTTCAAAACATCACAAAAAGGTTATTTAGTTAAACATATGAGGACTCATACAGGTGAGAAGCCTTATATTTGTGTTGTTTGTGATTTCAAAGCATCTCAAAAAAGTGATTTAGTTAGACATATGAGGTGTCACACAGGAGAGAAGCCTTACATTTGCTCTATTTGTGATTTCAAAACATCTGATAAAAGTCATTTAGTTATACATATGAGGACTCACACAGGTGAGCAACCTTATATTTGCTCTGTTTGTGATTTTAAAACATCACAAAAAGGTAATTTAGTTAGACATATGAGGACTCATACAGGTGAGAAGCCTTATATTTGCTCTGTTTGTGATTTCAAAACATCACAAAAAGGTAATTTAGCTACACATATGACGACTCATACAGGTGAGAAGCCTTATATTTGTGCTGTTTGTGATTTCAAAACATCTCATAAAAGTTTTTTAGTTACACATATGAGGACCCACACAGGAGAGAGGCCTTATATTTGTGCTGTTTGTGATTTGAAAACATTTAAAAAAAGTCATTTAGTTAGACATATGAGGACTCACACAGGTGAGAAGCCTTATATTTGTTTTGTTTGTGATTTCAAAGCATCTCAAAAAAGTGGTTTAGTTAGACATATGAGGTGTCACACAGGAGAGAAGCCTTACATTTGCTCTATTTGTGATTTCAAAACATCTGATAAAAGTCATTTAGTTATACATATGAGGACTCACACAGGTGAGCAACCTTATATTTGCTCTGTTTGTGATTTTAAAACATCACAAAAAGGTAATTTAGTTAGACATATGAGGACTCATACAGGTGAGAAGCCTTATATTTGTGCTGTTTGTGATTTCAAAACATCTCATAAAAGTTTTTTAGTTACACATATGAGGACCCACACAGGAGAGAGGCCATATATTTGTGCTGTTTGTGATTTCAAAACGTTTAAAAAAAGTCATTTAGTTAGACATATGAGGATTCACAAGGTGAGAAGCCTTATATGTGCTCTGTTTGTGATTTCAAAACATCTGATAAAAGTCATTTAGTTTCACATATGAGGAAACATACAGGTGAGAAGCCTTATATTTGTGCTGTTTGTGATTTCAAAACATCTCATAAAAGTCAATTAGTTAAACATATGAGGACTCACACAGGTGAGAAGCCTTATATTTGCACTTTTTGTGATTTCAAAACATCTGATAAAAGTAATTTAGTTAGACATATGAGGACTCACACAGGTGAGAAGCCTTATATTTGCTCTATTTGTGATTTCAAAACATCTGTTAAATGTAATTTAGTTACACATATGACGACTCGTACAGGTGAGAAGCCTTATATTTGTGCCGTTTGTGATTTCAAAACATCTCATAAAAGTCAATTAGTTAAACATATGAGGACTCACACAGGTGAGAAGCCTTATATTTGCACTTTTTGTGATTTCAAAACATCTGATAAAAGTAATTTAGTTAGACATATGAGGAAACATACAGATGAGCAGCCTTATATTTGCACTTTTTGTGATTTCAAAACATCTGCTAAAAGTCATATAGTTGTACATATGAGGACTCACACAGGTGAGCAACCTTATATTTGCTCTGTTTGTGATTTCAAAACATCACAAAAAGGTAATTTAGTTAGACATATGAGGACTCATACAGGTGAGAAGCCTTATATTTGCTCTGTTTGTGATTTCAAAGTATCACGAAAAGGTAATTTAGTTAGACATATGAGGTGTCACACAGGAGAGAAGCCTTACATTTGCTCTATTTGTGATTTCAAAGCATCTGATAAAAGTAATTTACATACACATATGAGGAATCATACTGGTAAGCAGCCTTATATTTGCACTTTTTGTGATTTCAAAACATCACAAAAGGGTAATTTAGTTACACATATGCGGACTCACACAGGTGAGAAGCCTTTTATTTGCTCGGTTTGTGATTTCAAAGCAGCACAAAAAGGTAATTTAGTTAAACATATGAGGACTCATACAGGTGAGAAGCCTTAATCTTGTGCTGTGATTTCAAAATATCACCAAAAAGTCAATTAGTTACACATATGAGGACTCATATAGGAGAAGAGTCTTATATTTGCTCTGTTTGTGATTTCAAAACATTACTGAAAGGTAATTAAGTTGGACTAATGGGGACGCATACTGGAGAAACTTCTTATAGTTGTTCGGTCTGTGAATACAGAACAGCAGATAAAAGTTGTATAGTTAAACATATGAGTACTCATACAGGAGAGGAGTCTTATATTTCTTCTGTTTTTGATTTCAAAACATCTCCTAAGTGTCATTTAGCTACACATAGAAGTAAAAATAATTTTTATTTGTGTTTGGAACATAATATGTTGCTCACATTTAAAAAAATATAGACAATAAATAAACAAACATTACAATGTACAATATAGTACTTAAGATATAGTAAAAAAATCATTAAGAGTGTAAAATGTGTTTATACAGGATTTATATAGTTTGTAAATGTCGTGTATGTACTGCATTGCTTTACATTATGATGATCCTATTAAATATACTGACACATGAATACATTGGCGATTTTTTTATATCTCTCAGTGTAATGCAATTTGGTCATATACTCGTTGCAGTTTTTAGTTTGGTAATTGTGATACATGTTATTTTTATCAAATAAGTTCTTGTTTTTAAATACAAAGCAACTACATCCATAAATAAAAGTTCCAATAACTGTTAAAATGTTATTTTTAAAGGTTGATCTACATGATGTTCTTGGTTGAATATTAAATAGCAATCTTATAAATTTTTTCACGATTCCGTTAGGCAAAGAAAGGTCGACTTGGTCTCCTTTGTAAATACTTCGAGCTGAGGTAATTAATTAGCCTTAGAAAGGTGATTTAGTTAGACATTTGAGGACTCATTCAGGAGATTAGTCTACTAGGTATATCCTCTGTGGATATAGAACGTCAAATAAAAATAATTTGATTAGACATATGAGGAGTTATGTAGGAGAATAGCCTTAAATTTGCTGTTTCAATACAAAGCAGCACAAAGGGATCATAGCTTGAGAGCATGTTGAGTAGGTATTTTGAAGTCAAAAATGCCTGATGAATTCATGCTGTAAACTTAAGTCTTTGCGAAGTTACAGGCATTTTAAGTTTTAAAGTTTTTTGTTAAGTGCTACTGTATGTCATTAATTACTTGCACTTAGGTTATATAAAATGTAGGTAGTTCTTAATGATATTGTTTAAAAGTAATAGAGAAAATGTGGTTCATAAACCCAATCGGAGGGTTAGATGAGCTGGATAGTAAGTAGGTTTGTGCTAGCCACTTTAATAAAACAAGATTAGGTAACTAATGATAAATAAAATAAGTATTTTATAGATTAAATGACGAACTAATGAATATACAGTCCTTTGACTCCTAGTTGGAGCATAGGGCCTCGATGAAATGTTTCCATTCTTTTCTATTTTGCGCAATAACTTTTATTTCACTCCAGGTCTTTTCCATTTGTTTGGCTTCTTTGGCGATCGTTCTTCTCCAGGTCATATTTGGTTTGCTTCTTCTGCGACTTCCCTGTGGGTTCCACACCAGCGCAGTTTTTTCGATGTTGTTGTCGATTCTTCTAAGTATGTGGCCAATCCATTTCCATTTCCGTTTCTTAATTTGAACTTCTATTTCTCTTTGGTTCATTCGTTACCACAGTTCTCTGTTTGACACATAGTCTGACCACTTAACTTTAATTATGTTCCATAGACACTTGCTAACGAACACTTGTAGTTAATTTATTACTTCGCAAGTTAGCATCCATGTTTCAGAGCCGTACAGAAGCACCGATTTCACATTTGAATTAAATATTCGTAGTTTTGTGTGTTGGGTTATTTGATTCGACGTCCAGATTTGAGGATGCCGAAATTTTCTGCCACTTTCCTAATTCTAGCTCTAATATTCAGCATTGATCCACTATCAACCAAGATAAGGAAAGTTGTTAACGTTCTTAATTGTTTCATTTTTACTTGAAAGGGTCTTGTGTTATTTGTTTGTACTCTCATAGATTTTATTTTTGATATATTTATTGTGAGCCCGATTTTTTTTGCAATTACGAGACATTTTGCAGTTTCTCTTGCATTGTATTGAGTCTGTGGTCAATCAAGCATAATTATGTCATCTGCATATTCTAAATCATTAAGTTTTTTCCGTGCATTCCATACTATTCCTTCCTGTTCATCAATGGCTTCTTGCATAACCCACTCCAAAGACAGATTAAATAGTAGTGGTGACAGCGGACAGCCTTGCTTTACCCCTTCCAGCATCTCAATACTCCTACTCATCTCATCTCAATGTTCTACCTTACTGCTGGATCCCTCATACATTTGTTGAATAAGATGTACTATTTTGATTGGTATCCCCTCCAATTTCAATATTTGCCAAAGTGCATTGTGATTGATTGTATTGAATGATTGTTTAAAGTCAACGAATAGCAAATATAGCGCCGATCGCCATTCAGCCGATTGTTCAACCATTATGCGAACTGTGTTTATGTGTTCAATACACGATCTATTTGCTCTGAAACCGGCTTGCTCCTGGCGCATTCTTGCCTTTATTTTCTGCGTCACTCGGTTTGCTAAGGTAGTTGCTAGTACTTTTGTATATGTATTAAGTAGGGTTATTCCGCGCCAGTTCGAACATATTGATCGCCTTATTTGGTAGTTTGACAATAATTCCCTCTTTCCATTCTTTTGGAATCTGCTCGTTTTTCCATATCTCATTTAGTATAGACTGCAGTTGTTTTGTAATTGTCTCGTCGTGTGCTTTAAGAATTTCATTGTTAATATAATCAGGACCAGGTGTTTTGCTACTTATAAGTGATTTAGTTACCGTTGAAATTTCTTCTTCTGTTGCGACTGCTGTATTGATGCTTAGTTCTATTTCTTGTCTTCCCTCTAATTGAACTGGTTCTTCAGTATGTGGGTGATGAGTGAAAAATTCTTCCCATCTTCAAGTTGCTTTTCTTGACAGGTGATTATATTTCCATGTACATTCTTCAGGAGTTTATTGTTTAAGTATTGCTTGTGTGCCAACTGTTTTGTTATTTGGTATACTTTTTTTACATCGTTTCTGTCTGCTGCAGCTTGTGCGTCTTGTGCTAATTGATTTATCCATTGTCTTTTGTCATTTCTAGCTGCATGTTTTACTCTTCGGTTTAGCACTGTGTGTTGTTCTGCTAGTTTTTGTTTTTCCCTTTGAGCTACTGTTGCGTTTATTTTGGCTTTACATTCTTTCCTTTCTGTGATGAGTTGCCAGGTTGCGTCAGATATCAAGCCTTTCCTCATTTCGTTCGTACTGCTTAATGTTGCTCCACTGGCCTTATGTATACATTAATTCAGTATTCTAGTTCTTTCCTATATTTACTAGCATTTTCTCTTTTTTTTTAGTAGGTCTGTATTGTATTTAGTTCTTGCTATGTTTGTTCTTGATTTTTGTCTAGCGCTGATTCTTAATTGTATTGTTGCTACAACAAGATGATGGTCACTAGCTATGTGAGCACCTCGTTTATTTCGGACATCCATAAGACAGTGTCGCCATTTTTTGGATATGGCAAAATTATCAACTTGGTTTTCTATGTGATGGTCGGGGGAGGTCCCGCTTTTAAGACATAATTCAATAAACATGTTGCCATTTTCGTTTCTACTGCTAATTCCGTGACTACCCATTACTTCTTCAAAATTATGATTATTATTTAGCACTTTTGTATTCAGGTCGCCACATACGATTTTTATATCCCCATTATTTATATTGTTCATTACCGCCATCAAATCGTTATAGAAGCGTTCTTTAGTTTCCAAACCTGCCATTTCTGTAGGTCCATAGCATTGTACAAAGGTTATTTTTTGTACTGTGGATTGAAATCGTGCGGTTTTATTCGATCCATTCTAGTAGGCTCTGTTTAGTTCGTTTTGATATCAGGAGACCAACACCACTCACCCGCGGTTTGCTTTCTTCTTTACCAGAATATAGAAGTGTTCTATGACATTCTGTTTGCATTTCTCCCTGACCTGGCCATCATATTTCACTTAATCCATTTATTTCCAAATTGTATGTGTCCATTTCTCGTGTGACTTGTGCTAAGCGTGAAGATTCAAGAAGTGTTCTCATGTTCCAAAAACCAATGCGCGTTTGTGTCTTCAGATTGCATGTTTCCTGTATAGCCTTTTTTGCAGTGGATGTATTTGAGGTTTCAAGTATCGATTGATTTAAGGGGCTGGCTGATATACCTTCCGCTCCCAGTTCTGGTGGTGGTGTAAATGCCACCTAAGTCTTCCAGGCAGACTCTCATTACATGTTGTTATGTTTGTTGATGTAGTCACAGTGCTTGTCTTTAATTCATTGTCCTTGTTGTCATAAGTTACACAATCTAATTTAGTTTTTAGTAGTTTTTTGAATTAGATGAAGCTGTCGAAACTTTCTTAGGTTGTGGTCCTTACCTTTCTTTTGGTAATCTTTCACTGATGGTTCACGACTTATCTTTCTTTCTCATATAGCCATGTGATTTCGCTTTGAGTTCATCATTGAAATCTGCAATGGAGTATTCTGTTCCGTTTACTATAAGTTTGTTATATTTCAAGTTTGCCTTATACCCTTCTGTTCGGGCTTTCTTTAACTGTCCAATTAGTGCTTCTTGTATTTAGTTCAGGTAATCTTCATTTATCCAGTAGTTGGTGCCCTTAAATAGTGATGTGGTTCTTAATATTTCCATTTTTTTGGTCCAGGTAGCTAATTTTATTAGAACTGGTCTAGCTTTCTGTTCAGAGTACTTTCCTGCTTTTAGTTTCTTCTAGTCTTTCTTCTGATTTAACCGATATGCTTATTTGTTTAAACAAATTAATAATTTTAATCTCTGCATTTCTTTCAGTTTCATTTTCTTAATCCGTTACGCTGTGAATAATTAGATTTCTTTTTTCCTGATTTCCCTTTCTAACATATCAATTCTTTCTTCTTGTTTGTATGTCAATTGCTTCAGTTTAGTATTTTCTTCTTTCAAAGATAATATAAATGATAATACAACACCATTGTCTTTAGCAGAGCTGAAATATTCGGGTAGCTCTTGTGATTGTCTATAATAACGAATTTGGGATGATTAACAGTCGATCATTCGTATTGACAAAAATGGCAAAGAATAGGTAAAAATAAATTGTTGAGCATCCAACCGGACAAGAAAGCAGCTCCCTTGCTTATAGTAGGTGTATTTAGAAGCATGTGTTTTTTAAAATAGACTCATGGGAGGATTAAAAAACGGCTTTTCCAGTAGCTGCAATAATGCTAACACAAGTTGCTAATATGGCTCGCTCTGCAGAAGTCTACAATTTTTTGCCCTTTGCCAAAACTTTTGGTGGCTTATGTACAGTAGTACATGCTGCCTCATCTAGGTTATATACATCTTGAGGAGCAAATTTAAATTTTTTCTTTCGTTCTTTGAGGTTATTAAAGAAAGCTTTTACTTGATGTTCATTAAAACTAGTAGTTCGACTAAAGGTAGTTTATTCAGAAGTGTTTAATAATAAGGAATGACGAATCATAAAAGCATGCAACCAGTTCTTACCAGCCAACTTATTCTGCTTCCATGAATTATACAGGGTGATTTATAAGAATGGTCATTAAATTTAAGGGTAGTTAGAGGACATCAAATAGAACCACTTTACTACCTAGTAAACTAAAAGTCAAAAATTAATAACAATCCCACAAAAAAATCAAACATTTACATGCTTTGCACTGATTGATGATCACTGGAATGAACATCTTACATTATAAGAGCTGATGCGGGCCGTCCAGACCGTAAGCAGGTGCGCGCACATGCCGATCGCGCCGCAACACGCAGCATGAACTCGCACAAGTGGCGACGCAGCAAGCATTTGTATTGTTAATGCTGGCAGGGCCGGACGTCGGCTAGCTACCAGCTTAAGCAGCATTTTTATTGTTAACCGTTTCTTTACGCTGGCAGGGCCAGACGTAGGCTGGCCAACGCGTTCTAGTTTACCAATAAAACTTCTATATGTGGTTGCAATAAGACTGAATTTGAATAAAATGCAGGAGTAAAAAAACAGTTAGTTGGTTTTTTCAATCACATTGGATACATCAGGTTGTACTATCACTGTTTAAGCCAGTGGTTTTCAAAAGTTTACACCAGCCCTAATACGATTTTTTTCTTTAAGCTATTAATTTTTAGTGCAATATACTTCTACTGTGGTCAGTATCCACCCATTTAATTTAATGACAATATTTATTAATCACTCTGTATACAGTAGCTCTACAAGCCTTGCAGGTTTTTGCGCTTGTACGATTTTAGACCATTTGCTTCTACCTTTAGCAGCTTCTTACCACTCGTTAATTCTTAACTGATTCAAGTTACGTTGCACTCCGTTTTTTTATTGTGTTTTTGGTCTTCCCTGTACTGTCTTACTCATATATTTCAGTTCCATAGTTTATGGGGTATTCTTTCATTATTCGTGCGTATTAAATGCCCTAGCTGTCTAATTCACTGGGCTTTAATGTTCCCAACTATATCCGCATCGTTATAAAGTTCTTTTAATTCTTGGTTTGCTCTTTCCCGTTCTTCGACTTTTCTGCCACCGTCAAACAAGGTGACTTTGAACAATTTTTTTTTAAATTTTATAACTCGATGTGTATTCAAGATATCAAGTTGAATTTTTTTAAAAGTTTGGCCTTAAGCTGTACTTGAAGTACTGAAAAGTACAACTTGCTGTAAATATTCCAAATATTTTTAAATTTAATTTTTTGACCGTTCAAATTCAACCCGTGGGTCGGGGTTAGTTTGAACACTTACACGAAATGTATTATATCTCAAGTTATAAGCAATGAATGTTCAATCTGACCCCAGCATGTGAAAGAGGGCACAAAATAACATAAGTAAATGTGTTTAGTTAATTTTTACTCTTATTGGTTGAGGAATAAACACCATTTAAAGAAATTTAATTTTTCATTAACTTTATTTCTGACAGTTGAAACACAAACAATAAAACAATGTTTCGTTTACAATTTATATTGAAAAGATTCTCTGAAAGGTATAGAACAATACAGTTTTTGCAGATTTGGAATCGGATAAGAAAATACAAAAAAAATAAGTTTAACAAATGTCGTAACCGAAGAATGAAACAGGAAATTCAAGACGACCTCTTCTATCAGTTATTGGAGAAGGAAGGATTCTTAAAATATTTTGTTTGTCGATTTCTGAGGTCATCGGCAAGAGGCCAATAAAATTTATATGATTTGTCATCGTCAAACTTGGAAATCCACCGCCGCATAAATTTAACCTCGATTGAATTATTAATTGCAAGAACAACATAGTATTTGTTCCGGAACTTGGTCATGAATTTTACAAGCACATACTTATTTGTCAAATCATTAAATGCATGTTCATCATCGACATTGTTCACTTCCATTTCACGCATCATATTCTGTCTCCAGGATTCGGAATTGTTACTATCATTGGAATCGTTATACACAACTTCCTCATCTTTCTCACTTGCTGAATCCTCAGTGGCAGCAATCATTTCATCCTTTTTTTGTGGCGATTTTAGAAGTGCAGGGTTGCTGAAGATCATCAAGACACCCTTCTTCGTTCAAATCTGCTTGGGGTTTCTCAATTCTAGGTTTCTTTTTACGGCCAAGCCGCCCAACATTTGATTGCTTCTTATTTTTAGCCTCATTCTGAGCAGCAACCAAAGCATCGTATTCTTCCACAGAAAGGCTTTTTCCTGGTTGAATCTGCACCTTCTTGCGTCTTACAGTTGCATTGATCGTTTTCTTGTTGCGATTTTCTTGCAGGATTGATATGACAGTGTCATTGCAGGCACGATTGAAATGTTGGTCTTCACCATTAGCAGTGGTAGTTGGCAGTTTCTTATACACCTCTTCAGGGTTAAAAGGATAAATGCCGGTAGTCCTAAATCCACTTTTTAAATTATTGTTAGCGGTTTTCGAAATCTTGTTCATAACTGCCCTTAACAAGGATGGAAACTGTTCCTTTGGAATAGTTCCTGAATGGCCCTGACTCTCTCGCCAACTTGTTAATGTTTTTCGCCAAATACGCTTCAATCCAGCAAAGAAGGCAACATCCAAAGGTTGTACAATGTGGGTGCAGTTTGGTGGTAGGCATGCAAATTTGATATTATTTTCTAAGGCACAACCCACAACAAAAGGGGAAAAGTGGCTGGAAAGATTGTCCCCTACAAGTACCGTAGGTGTAGTACTACCGTTATTTTTGGCATTCACATGTGGAATAAAAATTGTGGAAAACCAATCCTCAAATGTTTGTGCATCAAACCATCCATGGTCTGTATTATTAAAACGTGCACCTTTTGGACCATTCTGGCACCAAGATGACCACATCAGGTGAGATGTATATACAGTGTAGGGTGGCAGAAGCTAACCTGCTGCCGAACCACAAAACATAACTGAAAATGCCGTTTTAGAAAAAGGCATAACACGTTCAGGGTATTTTGTACCACGTTTGAAAATGCACTTTTTTATTCCTGGGTTATCGGTAAAGTTCGTTTCATCGTAATTATAAATTTGCTGTGCAGGTACATTTCCTATGATTTCCTGTAAGTTGTTGAAGTAGGCTTCCATCACTTCCTTTGTTATTTGAGCCATTGATGGCTTGATGTTCTGGCAGTTCCGCAGAGTAAGTTTGTCACGGTGTCGTTTGATAAAAGAAGCTACCCAATCCACCCCCGGCATGTTATTGTGGTTTAGGAATTGTCTAGGTCTTTTACCAAGACGATCTAGCAACCCTTTGGTTATAAAGCGTATCTCTGTCTGACCTGCTGGAAAACCCCATTCTGATAGCTGTATAAAACAATCGCACAACTGTTTTTCTTCATCGGCACTAAACACTGGTTGACCTCCGCTTGCTTTAGCATGAATGTTTTTTACTTTATTAGATAATGTACCTTTAAGAAGAAGAAGTAGGTAGGTATTAGGTAAGTTTAATAGGTAGGTAATTAAAAGTTTAATTTTGAAAATTATAATACCTTTGCTGATTTTGTACTGACGAGAAGTTTGGCATAGAGACATCTTCTTATCCTTTATGTCTTGCAAGGCCCTTTCGAGGGTTTCAGAAGAATAATTTTGATACACTCTGGTACCTAGCTCCTTCCTGTACTGCCGCACCATTTTCTACTTATTATTTGATGAAACAAAACTAATTATTATATCGTGCAAAACACAATTCAACCACAGCTGACATACGTATTTGTATTTAACCTCACTTTGACTTTCTTGGAGGTCTGGTTCAAAGACGTCCCAGGGGTTCCAATCATTTAAAGAAAAATGTTTTTCTTAAAAACCGTTTAACCTATAGACTGACAATTTTAATACATTTAATCGGATAGAATAAGGTACACGTAAAAAAAATAAAAAGACCTGATTCTCCAATTACTTCTCAAGATCACCAGTACCTTGTGTTAGACTTTTGAAAAAAAACGAATTTGGGAAAATTTTATTTTTTTTTAAGTTGGTGGAATGTAGAAATCAAGGTTAACCGTACATATGACACATATAAAGTACATTTTTTTTCTATAATAATTTTCAAGGTCAACTTTCTAGGGGATAAGTTGCATTCCTGCAGGGTCCCTAGTTTTATAAATGTTGGTGCAGTCGCGGAATTAAAAATCCGGACGCTTAAAATGATTCAGAGTATATCTTTTCTGACTTTACTTTACTTATCACGTTACGTGGTGAAATTAGTGAAAGTCAAAATAATTACTCGTACATGACAGCATGCCTCATTTAAGAGTCAAACAAAAAATGCAAGTAATTACAATTATCCAAAAATTGCAAAAATCATCTATAAGACTCGTCCGGATTTTTAATTCCGCGACTGTACATAGATTTTTAGTTCTTTTTTTCCACTAAAAAAATTATTGCATTTTGACAGATATGTCATAATTAAATAGCGCTTGTTTCATTTTTGCATTTAAAATATTTCTTGGTTTTCTTTTTTTAACCGATTTTATTGATGATGATTCCACGTTAAAAAAAGAAACTTGTCAAGAGTTCAAATTAAGAAACTTTGACATTCAAAATTGACACAAAACCATCATTTTGAAAAAGTTCTACCAACACGAGGTATAAAAATTTCCTAGCGTTTTAATCACATATCTACCAACATTGTAACACTTTGACAGTTATTATAGAAAAAAAACGTACTTCAGAGCTCTGCAATTGCGACCCGCTCACTTCAAAGAGTAACATTTGGCGCTTAATTTAAAAGAAGTACTACGTTCTGTTCAAACTCACCTCAGCGTTCAAAGTCACCCCGTTTGACGGTAGGTAATCATAATCAGTAGCACGAACACGTCATAAGTTGTAATTCCTACAGATATCGACACCGTGCAAAAAGGCTCACCTAATCCTCAGTCTATCTAACTTTGTTTTACCCTACTCTGACAACCACTTTTAAGTCTAGACAAGTAAGCCGCCTATAAAAATATCTTCTAAAAATGCAGTGTTATGCTTCAAGTATTTTTATATGTTACTAATATTTCATAATATTGAATATGTACCTATTGGTCATAACTCTTGTTACAATTGGATAGGTATTATTTATATTAATTGTAAATATGGCGATTAATATAACTAGCAAATAGTCATAAGGTAGAATTGTACATTTTAGATTTACAATATATATTTATTTTATCTGATATTTTGTATGGTAGATTTAGACTTCTTATAATATCCGTCTGTGAAATTTGCAGCAGCTATCCACTTCTATAGCGCATTTGAATTAAGGCTGAGAATCATATTCGAATTATTGGAATACCCGACCATGTAAAATTCGATTAAGTCGAAATTTAATAATTCAAATATTTCAATTATTCCAGTATTTGATGTATGTATTCAAATCCTCAATGAATTGTTACACGTGCAAAACTGAAAATTAATGTAATTTGAGCATTTTGTATGTTTCGTTATCATTGTTGGATTTTATCTAAGTATCTATATTGTTATATCGTACTTCAAGGTAAATTATTATTTTATGATGTCGTATCGCAAGATTGACAATTATGTAATGATATAGTATCTAAAGATTAAAATATTATAATTAATAAAGAGTGAATTTAATGTAAATAGAATAGGATAACTGGGAAGAATTTATTTAATAAAATACAGATTTAATTTGAATCCGGTGAAGCATAATATTCTTAGAAAAAGGTTCTAAAATATGATTGAATATTTGATATTTGATTTAATAAAAGTATTGTTTGGTTTGATCAGATTGTATTCTATAATTGATATTAAATAATGTTTAAAGCAAACTACAAGATAGTTTGGGTAAAATTGAAAGAGATAAGCTAATGGAATATATAAAAAGTCATATGAAATGTCAAAATAATTTAATTAATTTACCATGTTACAATCCAGTAGTGCTAGATAGAAAAATTGTGAATAGAAATAACTATATGGTTATATTATTAAGGAGAATAACAACGAACTTTTTTATTAAGAACTAGCTGACCCGGAAAACGATTTGGATTATGACATGATGGGGAAAACCCTTCAAACCATTAAGCACAGAATCATAAAAGTATGACTGCAAATAGAAAGTCGTACAGTGTAGGTATAGAAAAACACACTTTCGATATTTTCTAATTTTCCGGCTTTCCCTTTGGATTTTTCCGAATTTTCTTTGTCAGGCCATTTGGCAGTCTTTAGCAACTCAATTAACAATTTAAGCCTTCAGAGCAGTTTGACTGTATTTCAAATCCTTTTTAGATATTTTTGTAAGCATAATGATTTTGTAGACCCCTGGTATTATTGCCGCTAATTTGTGGCATTTTGGACACCCCTTCTAGTTTTGTTTCGGCAGTTGGTTGTTAAACACTTCAATATTTCGAACATTTAAAAATTCAGCCTGTGGGTACGACAAGGATGGCGATGCCTCGCTGTGCGGCCGCCAGCTGAATGTCTAGCGCATTCTGCGCTGTGATTGGTGGGATGCGATCTTTCATCGAGCCCAGGTGGTCGTTGAGGACCGTTAGATTATTCAGCCTCGAGCCGTCGAACTAGCAAGTTGAAAATTAAGAGTTGGTGCGGCGCCTCTGCGCTTGACGCGGGGGCGTCGGCCCTTCCGTTTGTGCTGTTTCAGTAAGGTGTTTTATGTGATCATTTAAACTGTGTTTTCGCGTGGCAGTTCCAAGAGGGAAGTCATTGAGTGTGATCGTGTGGTGGTAGCCCGTTTTTGTCCTTACGCGGCGCTGCGGGGGAGTGCAGTGTTTATATGTAGACTTGCCAAGTCTTTCCGTCCGCCTGTGCTAATTAGACGGGACTCTGTTTTCTGTACTCATTCAAGCCGCAGTTTCGCCGACATCCGTTGGCATGACCTAGGGAGGTCAACGCCATTTCCGCCCTGCATAGGGGATCCGTCAGGATATGTAACCCATCCCGATTTCGCTACAACCACATTAGGCGCCAGGTACCTGTTGAGCGACTATTATGGAATGCTTTCTCGCCTACTCTCGGCCGAACTGACTAAGGTAAAAACTTGTAAAATATACTAATTTCGCCCGCATGTGTGCGTATAGTTCGATCGCTCAAGTGGTTGCTTGCAAATCAGTGTTGTGTCGAGTACATTCACCCTAAAAGTTACTACGATCAGATGCCGTATTCAGTCAGAATACAAGTACATTCAACCTAAAAGTTGCTACGATCAGATGCCGTATTCACTCACAATACAAGTACATTCATCCTAACATTTACCGTGGCGTATTACCGCTTGTGCTGCCGTTAGTTTCAATTAGACCGCGATTGTTATTTAAATATGCTTGTAAAATAGCGTAGTGCCACGCACTTTCAGCTTAGCATTTACTGGAGCGTACGGACGCTTAGGCTGCACGTCAGCTTCAATAATTTCGCCAGCATCGTCAAATTTTGCCAGTGTGTATTTGAAAGTTTGTACCACCAGGCGGCTTTGCTGATAGTTGTAATACAGGGCGTTCCGGTGACCCGCGCCCAAATTCAAGGCTTATTTTCGCGTGTCATGGCGTCACGCCGTTGGACTTCAGCCTCTTGTTTACCCCCTTTGTAGCCGGCTTGGATTTGGAGTTCTGCTCAACTGGACGTCGTCACCTTTAGAATAAGACACTTTCCCGAGTTGGGTTTAACTTTAAGCTATGTTTACGAGTTGTCATATGTATGGTTTGTAGTTTATGTGATGTTTAGTAGGTCACTATTTTGGTGATCCAATAGATGTATTACCCTTACCGTCTTGTTCTTTTCTCTGTTGCGTCTTGCGCATGCCTGTTACAGGGTGACTGTGTCACTGTGCTCCGACAGCTGTGAGGTGGGGCTCGGACGCGGTCGATAAGCATTCCAGGTAGATGATTGTGTCTGGTACTGCACCGTGGTTCCCGAAATAGTTATTCGAGTATTTTCCCGAAATAGTTATTTGAGTATTTCCCGAAATAGTTTGTTACGGTTCAGAAATCATCTACAACCATTTATCTAATTATTTGCCCTAATCTTGGTTAAAATTAACTTTTGCCATATCTTTCTTCAAGTTTAATTTTTCTTACAGCATTACTGAGCATTTAGATCTTCTGAAGACTACATTTCAATCTAAGTAAGCCATTTGGTAAGAATTACAGGCCTGAGAGCCCCTGGTGTGTAGGCTTCACTTTATGCATATTGAGTTACTAATTATCTGACCCCTTCCCAAAATTTGATTTTAGGTTATCAGTTTTTGGAAACCATTTTGGCATTCGCCATTTTTTGTGGTGTTAAAGTCAGGTGTCTCGAAAATTTACGTCTTGGAGACGTAACTTTATTGGATTTATTCGGGCACATCTTGCATAGGAGGTTGCTTTTGTTGTGTTATGGATTCCGCGGCTGGTCTGGAATAGGCCCCGAGAATGTTATTTGCGGTGATCTCCTAGCCCAAACTTCGTTTGGGGATTTTGCTTTAGCAAGCACATGGTCCACTTCCTTGGCGAAGCGCAGCCGTAAAGATCTAAAACGGCTTTATTCCCCCTAGGGACACACCTACAGTATTGCCGTGTGGCTACGTACATGCAGTACCCCCTTCGCCTGGCAACGTGCCAGCAGCCCTACCTACATGGTGGCGAATCGAGCATTGCTCCGCCAGTCGACGCCGCTGACTGTGGATCCTTCGGGCCGGCGATTGCCTGTCAAACCTCCTGCGACAGCTACTTGGTGGTCGCTTGCTTCTTGACCTCATTGCCCTTCGGCCCCTGCTTACGGTCACTGCAGCCGGAGAGAAGCCCATCGCAAAGGTCTGTCAGATTATTATTTCCGTTTCGAACTCCCGAATCTCCAGCCCCCTCTTGGAGATAATTGCGTGACGGTGCTGCAATGTGCTCGATAAACTTACGATTGCTTTTAGCGTGTATTCTTAAGCGGTAAACTCACCTGTGAAATAGATTTGATTCTGCCATTGTAAAATTTCGCGGTAGCTCTTTTAATAGACATTTAGCTATTTATGTTATATGTACGGAGATGCCTCCGATTTTGGACTAGATTTTATCGGTAATGTATTTTGCCTTCGATTTCGGACTAGATTTTATCGGTATTGTACCTTGTCTCCGATTTCGGACTAATTTTTAACGGTATTGTAACTTCGTTGTGAAGTCAACTGTATGAAAGTATGCTTTCATTTTCAAACGTCACCTATTCCACCGTTGAATAATACCACCTATTCGCGCCCTGCCGTGCAAGAGAATTATTGGTAATGTTCGCACCACGACCGTTTTAATGCAGATTGCCTTGCATTATCGCGAATTCGCCCTTACGGAACCAAAACAAGATCTTGTAGGCCCGTGATAGCGTCGGTATAAATTAATTAATAATTAAATAAAGGTTAAGCCTTGCATACTGGGTGTTCGGTTGCATTCAACATGCATTCTAAATCTTGCTTTCAATCGTAACAGTTGTGTCGAAACCACAATGCTTTCGAACTCTTACTAAGTGTTTATTCAGTAGTGCATTTGGCCAAATGTAGTGTCAATCTTGTATTATTTTTTAATACTACTATTTTGTAACATATACATACCGTTTATGATTATTTATTTAATTTGGGTTTGCTTGTCAACTACGCTTTTATGCCCATGTAAATGTAACTGGCAGTTTTGTGGTGAGTTTAGCCTGATGTTTTGTTTGGTAATATTAAGCTGTGATATGATCTCCCTATTGAGATTTTGTGCGGATTACTTCGTACTATTTGTTGTGTAAAATATTTGCGGAACCTCTTTACCATTTGTTTATTATATTGAATTGTTACCTAGGTCAGCGAATTTTATTTATGCCTCCCCCCTTGCCGTATTTATTTTCAGGAAGTGTTTGGCAGCGCATCTTATCGTATACCTTTATGTGCGATTAGTCAAGAGCTGGGTTACCTGCTACCTGGCGCCCGTATTTTTATTATTTTAGCTGAAGCTTTGAGTCTCGTATATGACCCACGCCCTCCTCTGGCTGAGAAGCCGGCCGCTCTTGCTTATCGCCCCCCCTTACCACCAGAGTAACGGTAATCACGGTAACAAGTTATTCGAGTATCTTCCCGAAATAGTACTTTGGGTACTTCTCGCCCCGTCTAACCGTCTAGGTCCGGTTGAACGTAATATCCCGAGTCAGACCTGGTGGCGCCCATTTCTTTAACAATGCCCAGTATATACCTTGACACGCTTGCCCTGTGGTGTACCGTTTTGAACCACGCCCATCTCTCTGAGCGCATTCGAGCCGAGGCCTTTAGCCTGTTTTAACGATTTCTCAGGGTGAACGTGCCCCATTTCCCGGCTTTGTTTAGCATCCCATACTCGCCTATCAGCGGGTGTCGTAAGGACAATTTAATACCGTAACATCTTTTTTGATAAACCACCTCGGGAGTAAAACGAACAAAACAAAAAAAATCATCCAAATCGGTCAATTCGTTCTCGCGTTTTAGCGTTAGTAACACACGGCGATTGATTTTTATATATATAGATGAGATATTAAAATTTTGTAATTCGTATACAAATTAAATAAAATCCCTATAAATCTTATTCTATTTAATTAAAACATTAATAAGGGTATAAGTGATTAGTTGTGGTACATAATATAAGAATTCAAAGCAAGAAAAATTAAATAAATAAATTGGAATTCTTAAAGTGAATAGTTGCTGAATGGTTTGATATTATGGAATTGGAAGAAGCTGATGGACTTATGAAGTAACAGAACCATCTTCGGTTACATAAACAACTGGGATTGGTATGGAGCTAAATTATACTGGACTGGTGAATAGCTGTTAAGGAGAGAGCTGGTATCCTGTGTTCTGGAGTAGGTCATCTTTGTGATTTGGTTACGGCTTGGAGCTATAGCATATACAGCTGAGGTTGATTTGGTTCAGGACTGCAGAGGAGTCAGTACTTGCTGTTAAAGAGGAGGGCTGGTCTTCAGTGTTCCGGTTGGAGCCATTAATTGATGTGGGAGAGCTGGTATCCTGTGGGCCAGTGTAGATCGTCTTAGCAGTTTGGTTGCTGATTGGAACTTTTGCCGTAGCTGTAAATGAAGTCGTTCCTGCTATACAGCCAGCCGCAGAGTTGGGGACATTGATGGAACTACAAATGGAGTCAATTAGATACAGCTGCAGTTATGGATTGTTGAGATGAGTTTCTTACTTATCTAGGCGTTCCAAGGATACAGTATAGGTAGCTTGCTTATAAAAGAACTGGACCAAGTCATTGAGGCGACACGTTTAAGTGGAGTTTGTGACAGGTATATGTACATAACTAAAACATTAAAAAGTTATAAAAAGTGAGCATTTCAAATATTAATAAGAAATACTTACTATTCTATGATTATAAACTGTGAAAATACTTTATTAGCTTGCCTTTCAAGTTTAAAAGTTGTAATGCAGCATACCATATGAATGATAAATTTAATTTAAATAATATCCAGATATCTAATGGGTATCATGTGATGTAACACATTTTTTAACTGGTGGGTTGTAAAGGGCAACCAGAGGGTTGTTTATACCAAGTAGTAAAAAATAACTTGAATTGATAATCTACGATAAATAGTCACGTTAAGGGTTAAATTCCCATTAATTGTGAAGAATAATAATTGATGATTTGATAAGTAGTAGCAATATAGTATTCTCTACGATAAATATGACTATAAGTCACAAATATTATTCAAATATAAAATTCAAGTGTTTGATTCCATTTAACGTGGTATATTACTACGAAACCAGTAAAACCAGTGCATGTGAGTGTTGAGGTGTGCTGTTGAACTGTCTATAGACATAATAGAGGTTTCAAAGAGCTACAACGAGTTTTGATTTGGTTGGGAACAACCCAAGGAGGTGTTTGCTGACTAGAATTTATCCAGTAAGGAGTTGAGATAACACATTCAGGTACAAATAGACAATCCATTTTTATGAAATATTAAGAAGTTATATAGACAGTTTGGTGCGGCAAATCATTAAAATAATTGTAAATATATTTAGAAATTAATTTTCTAAATTTGATAGTGATTCGAGTACTTGATGTTTTTCGACCATTATAATTTGAAATTTACATTTTGGGATTAGGTTATTTTTTAGAATCTTTGTTTAAATCAAGTTTAGATATTTAACATATTTTTGACAATATTTATTTATTTTTGTAATGTCAGATCAAACTTGATATGCTACTAACAAACTGAAAGTATGAGTTTAATTTTGTGAAGTACCTGAAACGTGTATTTGATTCACAAAGTCAAATAATTATTATATTTTATAAGGTAAGTACATAAGTGAGCTATACGTGATAGTGCTTCTTTTTAATAGTTAGTGAAAGGGTATATTTAATTTGATATTAATTGTAATAACACCGTAGGAGAGTGATATATTACAAAGTTAACTCTGATATCTTTAATAGGAGGTATCATTGGACATAAGTCGTATTTGACCAAATGAGTATCATACCCAATCAGTTTAAAACTAAATAACACTAAGAACCATAAGATAAAGTAAATTTCACATGATTAATGATAAAGAAATACAGATTGAATCCAACCAGAGTTAAGAAGCAATTGTCATTAAACTAATGCAGTTAGATATTTTTCTGTGTTTACGAACCTCTACCATCGGTCCAAGTCTTTACTACCCTCACTATGTAATACTGCATAAAGCCGTTGGCACACTATCCTTTTTCATTCTACTGCCCCAAAGAACTATTCTATAACTGTTTCAAACAACCCAACAATAAAACACAGTGCACTACAAGCTCCAGCCTGAACATTAAGTTCAGATATAAAGTTTCCATAAATACAGTACATTAATTTATATTCTGCGTTTTTTAATTGAAAATTATTTTTACGTCAACGAAACTGACTACTTTATCCACTAGGCTTTTATTAATCCCTATATTCTACTATTCTTCAATAAAATTATGTATCTGTGGAGAGCTTCCACAAAATTAGCAAGCATTTAGTATTTAAGCCAAGTTTCTTGTTATATACATTAAAGATTATACAAAAAGAACGCATGCTTTTGGAATGTGTAGTACTTCGGAAGGGAGAGGTTGGCGGCTTCTACACTCACTTTTCCACGTGGTTCAGAGAGTCTATAGTTTCAGTAGCCGTCGAACGGAGGAACGTGGAACACCATACTTTTGCCGTTGAGCAGTTTTTTTTTTAAATAACGATTCTGTAATTTCCGCTCAACGTCTTTTCCGTCGACATTTCTATATGCCGGTTGGTAGGTCAATCCCTGATGGAAACACAATACTCCGATGGAAAAAATATGGTTCCAACAAGATATGGTCACAGTCCATACAGCAAGAGCAACGATGAAAGTTATTCGACGAACGTTTTCCAACCACGTAATCTTACGTTTTGGCGACGTTCCTTGGCCCCCACGGTCAACGGATTTGTCGGCGTGCCATTTCCTTGAAACCGCGGCGGTGCCCCAAGAAATGTTGATGAGAGTAATGTTCGTAGTAATAAATATCGTTTAGATAGAAAATTAAGAAGGTTGCACTCTTTTGAAATCCATGCGTTCTTTTTGCGCCACCTTGTATAATGCTCGTATTGAAAAGAAAATCGCCAGACTATGAAATTTAACAATAATTGTATTTAAGAATAGGAGATCATATCGTATTATAAATAAACAGTTTCGTTGACGTAACAACATTTTAATTAAAAGAGCGAATCTTTTTATTGACTGCGAAAGAAAAAATAAGAAATGCAATAAATGATATAGAAAAGATATTAATAATACAAATAATATTTTTGTTTACTTGCAAAGTCAAAATCTACTGAGTGGCATATTCTTCCAAGTAGTGAATTCTGTCCATAATCTGTACGATGACACGATATTTGTAGAATTGATTTATTTCTAGTTAAGTGTTGTGGAACTCGTATATTAAACAATTCCAACAGTTCAGGGCAATGTATTTCAGAGTAAATTTTTTAATAAATATATGAATAATTAAACCGGCACTTAAATACTAATTTCCAAGTTAGACTGTACATATACTGACGTCACTTAGGGTATTGTTAACGTTGAATGATGGTTGTTGATTGTCACCCGGCATGAGATCTGTTTAAAGTATTTCTGGAAGAGTTTTGAATATACAAATTCATGATTAACAGGTACTCCAGATGACGTGAACGCCAAGGTATTAAACAGAAGTGGGAAAACCAATGATATTATTAAAGGGTTTAATGTGCCTCTTTTATGATGCACCACAGTCAGCGTCCTCACAATTGTGGGTAAGGAAGAAATATTCTTCCCAAAAAGTTTTCCATGTCTGTTTTCTGCTTTACGTGCCCTCTGGAAATGTGGATGTAATTGGCGTTCTTGTAGTAGAGTGCTCCTTCCGAAATATTTAAACGTTTGTGGGGGACTCTGAGTTACAACATGAAATTTATACAGAATCAAAGTTTATATATTATTGAAAAACGAGATAATATCATCATAACCTAGATAGCAATTTGACGTATTTGTCCTTTTCCAGGGTACGGTCAGATCATTGTTCCCCTCTCACTCTACAGTACTTTTTAATAAGACATATACTTTTCTCTTTGTTCAATTTTAGTAACAATAACTAACTACTTGACACTGCTAAATTATATGTTATATTTCATCGTGATTTTCATGCATTGAAGTAACATAGGTAATTTAACTGCATTATAGATTAAATAAACATGAACATGAACATGAACGGAACAATAATAAACGAACCGGAGAAAATGGCCAAAGTCTTTCATGAGCACTTTGCAATGATAGGTGAAACAATTGCAGTAAATATAAACAATGCAAACATAGAATTTAAAGAAGAAAACACAAATAAAACCATCTTTCTTACCCCATGCACTAAAGCAGAACTAACCACCGTTGTAAACTCCTTCAAAAATGGAAGCTCACCAGGAACAGATGGAATGACAAAAAAAGATTTAGTGATATTATTGGATATGATTGTCGAAAAACTGCTTGAACTAACTAAGAAAGTGCTAATTACAGGACAATTCCCAACACAACTAAAAACAGCTAAAATGATACCAATTTATAAAAACGGTAAACACGACGAACTTGGTAGTTATAGGCTTATATCATTATTAAGTGTATTTTCCGAAATAATTGAGAAAATTATAAAAACAAGATTAGTCAATATTATACAAAATACTATCAAATTTGATGACTATTAATACGGGTTTCAAGCACAAAGTGCCACTCTCAGCACAACCACTGATTTCTTAGAATATATAACCAGAAAATGAATAAAAATAAGTTTGTGATAGTGGTTTTTGTCGATTTAAGAAAGGCATTTGACACTGTAAACATCGATAAACTCCATAACATGGGCATAAGAGGAATACCACATGACCTATTAAAATTAGTGATGGTTTTATTCGAATGAAAAATAATTGGTTATCCGGTTATTGAAATAAAAGCATTTTTGTCTGCTTTTAGGCTTGTTTTAACTTCTGTACTGCACTTGACATATTTTTCCTGCACTTGTCTCCTTTGTTCTTCAGTTTTAGCTGCGGGTCCAAGTTCTTTCAGTCTCCTTCGCTCTCTTATTTTTAGCCATGACTCCCGGCTAATCCATGCTGAACTTCTTCTTGTGCTAGTGGTTATTTCGTTGCAGCTTTCAATAATGGCTCTCCCACATTTCCTCCAAATCTCATCAATAGACGTGTCATAACTGATCCTTTCTTTCGCTTGATATAAACTACTGGCAATTCTTTCTTTAATGCCTTGCCCTACTATTTTACTTATGTTAACGCTTCTTGGTTTTCTAGTTATTCCATTTTTGCGTGTCTGCTTTATAGGTTGCAGTCGAACTTTGGCTATAAGGAGATGGTGATCGGAATCTATGTCCGCTCCACGTCTATTGCGTACATCCAACAAAGTGTGTTGCCGTTTTTTATTAACACAAATATGATCAATTTGGTTAATTACCTTTTGATCGAGTGATACCCAAGTCACTTTGTGGCAGGTCTTGTGCGCAAACATTGTGCCGCCTATCACCAAATCGTGGATTCCACAGAATTCTAGTAACAGCTCGCCATTTTCGTTTCGGGCTCCTAACCCATGTTTCCCAATTATCCTTTCAAAATCCTTATTTTCCGCGCCAACTTTGACGTTGAAGTCACCCATCAGGATAATAATATCATTTCTATTTACTGCATTTATTACTTTATGCAAAGAGTCATAGAACTCCTCTTTTTCTTCTACTTGCGATACCTCTGTAGGTGCGTAACATTGAATTATTATCATCTTTCCTCCATTTACGCTAAATTTTTGCAGTGATTATCGTTTCACTGATAGTGTTCCATTCACTTAGCATATTTTTAAATCTTGGACTTATTAAAATACCTACACCATATTGATGATTATTATCATTAAATCTCGAGTATAGGAAGTAAAAACCTTGTGAACAATTAAGCTTTCCACTTCCTACCCAACGAGTTTCGCTAATTCCCATTATATCCATATTATAACGATCCATCTCTTTAATAGCTTGATGCAGCTTGCCTTGTTGGTTCAGTGTCCTTACGTTCCACTGTCCAGATTTGTAAGTCGGATAGTTGCCCTTCTGTACATTTATTTTATATATACCTACTTATTTTTTTATTTTCCTTCTCTTCCACGCTCGTAATCGTTTCCTTTATCGTTGCCGCATTCGTCATCTTGGACCTCCTATTTTGCTTTGTTATTGGTTTTTTGAGTTCCGTTTTTCTTCCTCTCCTTCTTCTTTTTCTTTCTTGACTTTTAGGCTTCCTTCGCTTTAATCTGACCACTCATACAGGATGTCGTTAACTTTTAATTTTCTATATCCTATTTGCATCGTTTTCCCGTTTTCTTTTTATTTCTCTTCTACTTTTCTTATGGCAGCCTGAATCAGATGTTCCTCCTTAGTGAGATCATTTTCTACCTATATAAATTTCGCTTTTTCTTAGTTTTGCTTTACTCTTCATGACCGCGAGCTTTCCCAAGGAAGAAGCCATTTTTACTATGACTATTGGTTCCAGAAGTGGAAAAATTTATACGGGAAAAATTACAAGTTAATGCTCAAGTTAAGGATGCGTTCCCAATTGGTAGAGTAGAAGAAATTAAATATACAGGACTTATAAAATTTAGAACAAATTAATAGTATATTATGGGACAAGTGGTTGAAATTTTATCAGCCACGAGTTGCATATACTATTTTTTCTACGAATTTTCACTCATTTTAACAAATTAATGCACTTTAGAAAAAATTAAACATAAAGTGACATTTCTCTTGTCATCAATTGAATGTCAAACAGTTTGAAATCCCGGTAGTCTGAGCATTTCAATCTCTAGTGGTTGAAATGCAACTTCAACCACCGGAATCAATGTCAAAATGACTGATTTCAATGTCATGAGTAGAAATAGTAATTTATTATACAAGACGATAAAGTTAAATTTTATCCACGAGTGAATCGTTTAACGTCGAGACGAAGTCGAGACGTTAATGATTCAAGAGTGGATAGAAATAACTTTATCGTCGTGTATAATACAATATTTTTTTCTATAGCAAGAACTTTAACAATTTCAAAAGAAAATAATGACATTTCAAAATGTCAGTAGCTAGATTGGGTTGCTACGATAATACGAAGCTGTCATATTTAATTTAAACAAAAGTTAGAAAATTAAATTACTTTATCTATCCTTGATGTTAAAGTGCTACTTTATCTACCCTTGCTGTTAAAGTAAAACTTGACCTTTTGTTTTGAGTTGATAAAAGCACACTTTAACATGTGCTATAGAAAAAAACTTATTTATAATATCGCTCGTGGTGAAACAAAAAGTAACTGCCAACTAACAAGAGTGATCAATGTGCACAGTTATAATATACGGGCACAGTTACAATTTCGCAGTGAATATCGTAAAACAAAAAAATACAATATTCCCCGCTATACAGAAGTCCACAAATATACAACAAACTACCTACAGATATTAAACAAATTAATAATAAAACAACTTTTAACCAGACAGTCAAAACTAAAATCTACACCAATATGTAATATGTAAAAAATATGCAATATGTAATAAGTCATAATATGTGATGTGTAATTTTAATACTTAGTTAATTATAAAACTGTCATTTAACACGTATTGTTCAATATTATAAACAAATTGTAGTATATATTGTTAGGTTGGTTTTAAAAATATTAAATTTCATTTTATTACTAAGGACCTAGGCCTCGGTACCAGTTACTTTCTTGTAATTGTTTTGAGGTCGGACATAAAGAGATATTTATTATTATTATTATGAAGGCAATCCAGCCTAATACGCCTGATACGCAGCACTTATCCATTATCCAGATCTAAAAATGTCAACGTAACAATAATTAATTTACTAATTGAGAAAAGGGGGACCTCTATATATGTCAAATTGACATCAAGGCACCCTAATAGTAATTAACGTATTAAGAGGGGTAACCCAGTTTTAACATTCGAGCATATTTTTACCACTCGAGCGAGCGCAGCGAAGTGAGAGTGGTAATTTATGTGAGAAATGTTAAGACGGTTACCCCTCGAAATGCGTTCATTAGTTTATTGCGCATTGATGCAATAATTTTGAATCAATAATAATTACTAAAAACTGCTAAATCGAAATCGGACTACCATGAATATGTGTGATGTTGCTATAGTGCATGCATGTTAAATGAGTGGATGCATGTTAAATGTATCTTAACATTCGAGGACTCGAGTTCATGCATGTTAAGTGAGTGGATGCATGTTAAATGTACCTTAGCATTTCAGGACGCGATCGTGTTAAACACTGTTTAACATTTCAATGAACAATAATAGTAATTAACGTATTACGAGAGGTAACCCAGTCTTAACATTCGAGCATATTTTTACCACTCGAGCGAGCGCAGCGAAGCAAGAGTGGTAATTTATGTGAGAAATGTTAAGACGATTTCCCCTCGAAATACGTTTATTAGATTATTGTTCATTGAGGCAATAATTTTGAATCAATAATAAAAATTAAAAACTGCTAAATCGAAATCGGACTACATGAATATGTGTGATGTTGCTATAGTGAATGCATCTTAAATGAGTGGATGCATGTTAAATGTATCTTAACATTCGAGAACGCGAGTGGATGCATGTTAAATGAGTGGATGCATGTTAAATGTATCTTAACATTCTAGGACGCGATCATGTTAAACACTGTTTAACATTTTAATGAACAATAAAGTATTTTACGTGTTGTACTTTTGATATCAATCAATGGAGGCATTTTTTTATTAAAAATTTCGAATAGTTGCTATTTGAGATATTAACAACTAGATTTTTTCTGTCTAATCTAACGATTGATTGATCAGCGGAAATTATGTAGCGACTTACAAAAATGAAGTGGTATGATCATGCACGCTTCGGGCTTCAATTTCTTGTTACTTTTATAGAATAGGAATAGGTTGTTTGCACCGGAGTAGAGCAAAATCAAAAAGCAACAAATGATTTAAAATGGTGACGCTGCTTATGATGGAGGCTTAGGTGCTTGTGCTTTATGGTTAGTGTTTTATTACAGTTCTCAATATTAGGCATTTGCGAAAATTACACTGTAACATATCCACCATTTGGTAATCCTGCTGTTTAATGCTCCCATTTTGAACTACCAATCCCAGAGCTAGTAATATATGAGGGATGCTGCAATGCTGTAGGTCGATTCTACTACAATTAGCAGTAGTCCGATAAAGAAATTGGGAAAGCTATAAAAATGCAAATTAAATTAACAAGACAATTAAATTTCAATTATCTGACATATTACAAGTAAATTATTAGCAATAAAACTGTTTTCGTTACAATTAAAATTTGACTATTTTTGTGATTGTAAGCAACTTCTTTAATATAATAATCTTTTTGCAGTAAAATTATTTAAAAATTGCAGTAATAACCCCTAGTATAATTAAAATAAAATTTAATTTGTCAGCAAATGGATAAGGAAGAAATGAAATATACTACCTACTGTATTTGTAAATAAAACTCCAAACAGTGTTAAGTTTATTGAATATAAAAAAGTGCAAAACCTGTAAATACAAACAATACATTAAATTTTTTATGAAAAAGTGCACATGGATTTACAAAAAATACACTGAACTGTTATTAAAAGTGCATATATATTTGCCAAAAATAAAGTAAATTGTTTATAAAAATGTACAGATTTATTTACAAAAAATACACTGAATTGTTAATAAAAAACATATATATATTTGGCAAATATGAAGTAAATTCTTTATAAAAATGTACAGATGTATTTACAAAAAATAAACTGAATTGTTAATAAAGAATGTTTATATATTTACTAAAAATAAATTAAATTGTTTATCAAAAAGTGCACATTTATTTATAAAAAAATAACTGAACTATTATTAAAAAGTGCATATATATTTACCAAAAATAAATTAAATTGTTTATATATGGTATACATATTTATAAAAATAAACTAAGTTGTTATTAAAAAATATAAATACATGTGCACTTTTTTATAAACAATTTAATTTATTTTTAATAAATATATAAACATGTTTTAATAACAGTTCATTTATTTTTTTATAAATACATGTGCACTTTTTTTATAAACAATTTAGTTTATTTTTAATAAATACCTATATAAACATTTTTTATTAACAATTAAGTTTATTTCTTGTAAATACATCTGTACATTTTTATAAACAATTTTCTTTATTTTTGGCAAATATATAAATGTTTTTTATTAAAAATTCAGTTATTTTTTTTTGTAAATAAATTTGTAAATTTTTATAAACAATTTCTTTTATTTTTGGTAAATATATATGCACTTTTAATAACAGTTCAGTGTATTTTTTGTAAATCCATGTGCACTTTTTCATAAACAATTTAATGTATTGTTTGTAGTTACAAGTTTTGCACTTTTTTATATTCAATAAACTTAACACTGTTTGGAGTTTTATTTACAAATACAGTAGTATATTTCATTTCTTCCTTATCCATTTGCTGACAAATTAAATTTTACTTTAATTATACTAGGGGTTATTACTCCAATTTTTAAATAATTTTACTGCAAAAAGATTATGAAAGGAGTTGCTTACAATCACAAAAATAGTCGAATTTCCATTGTAACGGAAACAGTTTTATTGCTAATAATTTACTTGTAATATAATGTAAGATAATTAAAATTTAATTGTCTTGTTAATTTAATTTGCATTTTGTAGTTTTCCCAATTTCTTTATCGAAATGAACTACTGCTAATGGTAGTAGAATCGACCCTCAGCATTGCAGCATCCCTCCTATATTACTAGCTCTGGGATCGGTAGTTCAAAATGGGAGCATTAAACAGCAGGATTACCTAATAAGGTGCACTATACATATGGTAGATTCTCTAACCCCGACCTCTAAATGCCAACCGCTTGTATTTTCAAACTCGTTCGGTATGTACCTATAGTATCTACTTACAGGTACAATATTTGTAAATGTCTATATTTCATTAAGTAACTGACTAAAAAGCATTTGGGTATAATATGAATAGTCTCTTGTTTCAGAACCACAGCTAAATATCAAGTGTAGCATCCAACACAAACTTCACAGCTGCAGGTAAGCATGTGAATAATATTGACACTTGACTAAAAATGTTGGCGGTCATAAAATCTTGTACTTTCTAGTGTTGCTTAAGACTCGGGTAATTATTATTCTTAAAATAACTGATAAACTACTTAGATAATAATCAAGGTGTTATTCACACAGAATATTCTGTGTAGGGAGATATGGGAATTCTTGGGAGATATGAGGAAGGTTCTGGGGAGTTCTTGTGGAAATCTTAGCAATGTGGGGAGGTCTGATGGAAATCATAGGAAATATTTTACAAAAGGATATATCCTGTACAGTTCAGTCCTTACTGATTGACCCCACTATAATAATTAACCGGCTTTTGCATTCGTGAATAATTAATTATTATTGCTTTGGGTTACTTATTGCTTTGATCCTGCACATATTTACGCAGGCATATTTTCTTCTTTGGAAATATTCTTCACTCACTAGTTGCAATGTATAATATTCAGTAAAAATAAATATTTAGAGTTTATAATAATGTGCTTTTTACTTCCTTTTACAATAAAGGAAGTATTGGATTCACCCCAAAAATTCGAAATTGAGTTTTCAACAGATCTTCACGTTTTAGAGTCCCCTGATCCCAAAAAACATATTTTTTTTCATTGGTCTGTGTGTCTGTCTGTCTGTGTGTCTGTCTGTCTGTCTGTCTGTGAACAGAATATCTCGAAAACGAAAAGCGGTATGGCGTTGAAACTTCATATATAAGTTTTGTGTACTATGTATATAAGACAGCAAGCTTTTGAAAAAAATCGCATAACCGGAAGTAGGTGTTTACTCTTGTGATTTTTCAGTTTTTTTCGATTTTTTTAAAAACGGCTCTAACGATTTTTTTTAAACTTTACATTTTTATTACATTTTGAGTGTGTATTGATGTGAGATAGGTGATTTTCCAGTTGAATACTTCTAAAATGGGTTTCTTTTGTTTTTTGTCTATTTTTTTATTAACTCTTATTTTAAATAGAACACCCGGTATATTATTACATTTTTGAATTCAGCTTAAAATTCTAGAGAAAATTTGTCGCTTTAACTAACGCTCTATTTTGTACCGTTTTTGCAGAATTTGTAATTTTTGAAAATTTTTGACAAATGCTTAAAACATTTTAAATCAAATTTTTGGCTAATTATAAGATCACTGTAAAAGGAAGTTGTGCGAGTGTATCACACCAGATTTTTTATATTAATTAAACATTTATTTTGAACAGTAACACATTTATCGTGTCGTTTGTATTCGTTAGGTTTCCACAAAATATTAAAATAATAGTATATTGTCTTATTAGAATTAAAAGTGGCACTTTGTTTGACAAGCAATTATGTTTACGAGGAAAATATAAAATGTATTGACAGGTGGTGGATACTTTGTCGAAACGTAACAACAACGTCAAATCCTAGAGAGGGACACTTTGCCAAACTTGGTCACAATGCCGAATGCTAGACAGGAATATATTGTCAAAATGTGACTACAACGACGAATTCGCAATGCTCGTCGATCAGCGGCACATCCAAATTTTTGGCTCACTACTTACAAAAACTGATTACAAGAAAACTAATTTTTTTATTTGCAAAAATAATACCACATCAATATAAAAATAATATTAAGTTCAGGTTCATTGAGGGCGTGCGTGGTTTTATGTTTTGCTTGAAGCGTTTTAAGTGTTTAAATTTGCATTTTAACAGAGCTTGTTTGATTTCTCTTGAAATAAAGCATATTAAGTGACTTTGCTGGTGTTTTAATGCTCAAATTTGTGTATTTGAAAAACAGTTGTATTTAAGGGTCTGACGAAAGTTGTTAAATGAAACCTCTTTAAAAGGGCTTCTCTAAAATACAAAACTGCACAGGGCATTCCAATTTGAAAAAAATCCAAAATTAAATTTGTGAATGATGAGCAGATCACCAAAACACACAACTCACACAATGGTTGCTCCGCAAGCACAAAAGGCACTCTCCAACTTTGCAACCCAAACCCGGGGCAAGTTGAGCATTGTACCATCAGGCAAGCGTATAAAGCACCAGCCTTTACGCCGCAAGGTATAATGAGGTTATCGACAATATTTACATACATTACATACATGATGAGCAGCATATATAGTGTGTCCAAGATAAGGAGGGCCAGTTTAAGGATCTCGTTAATAGTAAGAGATATAAATTTGGTTAAATGGGAAAAAAAGTTGCGTAACAAAATGACGCATAGAAATCCTTCATGTGATTTTTTCTTTTTGAGTTATCTAAAAAACCAAATTTTTTGATTTTATATTCTATTTTTTTCTGGCGTTAATATTAAAATTAGAGCGAAACTGACGAAACTTCTTTCTAGCAACTTTTTATGGACATAAGGATTACATTATCAATTTATTTATCCGACGTTTCGTCTTCGACTAACCATCATCGTAATTTTTGTAAATACAGTCCTAATGTCAAATTTTAGAAGCCCTTTTTATTCTAAATTCAACAATGTACCACGCGTTACGGTTTAATTATGTTTCGAGTCTTTTTTGATCAACAAATTTTTGGATACAGACCTGTGTCCTAGAGCATTTCATATGTGTTGTTTCAGCTTTTGTAATATAAAGAAAGAAGTAATTAGCCACACTGGATGTTTTTAATCCTTACGTTTCGCGAAAGTGTTCTCAGAATTCGACAATGTTGTCAAGTTTTCACAAAGTTTTCACCCGCTGTTAATCAGAGCTTTTAGATGAAGTGGCCCCTTTTGGCAAAGTGTCCTTCATCTCAATTTAATGTTGTGCGCACGTTCCGTGTTGTGGACCTATTAAAATTGGTTTGATGTTGTGGACATTTGACATTGTGTCCAGCCCCGTTTTTATAGTGAGTCCTGTCATTTCACATTTGTTGGAAATTTGGTAATGCATTCAAACACTATTTTAGATGGTTTCCAAGTCGGCACTTCCGGATTATTCTACTTAAGACATTGAGCCGATATACACCTGAGGTGAGGTTTTCTGAATGGGTTCCAGGCCTGTACGTTAATTGAACTTTCTGTATTTGGGTGTTAAGCTTATATTGGAATTTAAAAATTACTTACTTCATCCTGTAAACGCATCGTGTACCTGGCTTGAGTTCCGTATTGAGTTTGCTTGTATTGCATACATACCTTGTGTTTAAATACCATAAATACACTATTTTATTACGGTACACGGAACTACCCTTTTATATTATACCGGGTGACTATAAATGATTGAAATTTTTTTTCTTAGGTTGGCACTGTTTATGTTGGTGGCACTGTAAGTCTATGTCAAATTCAATGTTCGCAGGTTAGGTTTTGCGTCATTCTATGTCAAAACTGACGCAAAACCTAACCTGCTAAGCTCGAATTTGACATAGACTTACAATTCCAACAACATAAACAGTGCCAACCTAATAAAAAAAATTTCAATCATTTATAGTCACTTGGTATTTGTCTGTATGTATTGGAAATAAATATTACTTTTTTCTATAGTACATGTTAAAGTGTGCTTTTATCAACTCAAAACAAAAGGTCAAGTTTTACTTTAACAGCAAGGGTAGATAAAGTAGCACTTTAACATCAAGGATAGATAAAGTAATTTAATTTTCTAACTTTTGTTTAAATTAAATATGACAGCTTCGTATTATCGTAGCAACCCAATCTAGCTACTGACATTTTGAAATGTCATTATTTTCTTTTGAAATTGTTAAATTTCTTGCTATAGAAAAAAATATTGTATTATACACGACGATAAAGTTATTTCTATCCACTCTTGAATCATTAACGTCTCGTCTCGACTTCTTCTCGACGTTAAACGATTCACTCGTGGATAAAATTTAACTTTATCGTCTTGTATAATAAATTACTATTAATTGCACCGTATTTATGCTTTTTTTCTTTTTATAACAGTTTATAGCATATCGACGAGCCTGAGTCTGATAAATGTAGTTTTGAGATATCACCGAGAAATATTCCAACTTAGCTAGTAATTCAACAATCAATTTGGTGGCGCCTGTATTTGGTTTTGATCATTTTAGCATTAACTCACTCCCACCTTCGGAGTAGCTTGTAACTATCGAGAGATCCAAAAAAAACTGTTCCTCAGCGGGCTGTGGAAATTCAACGTATGAATAATATGTTGGTGACACTGTATGTCAATGTCAAATTCGAGGTTAGCAGGTTAGGATTTGCGTCATTTTGTGTCAATAGTGACGGAAAATCTAACCTAATAACCTCGAATTTGACATTGACGTACAGTGTCACCAACATATTATTCATACGTTGAATTTTCACAGCCCGCTGAGGAACAGTTTTTTTTGGATCTCTCGATATCTACGGGACTGTTTTGGGTATTCACAGCTTGCTATGCTGCTTATATTGAAGTGTTGTAAGATTATCATTATTAATTTATTCTGGTGTTATTGCGTATTAGAGCATTCAGAGATCAAAATGCACTACTTAAAATATTTTTATGAATTTTTCGGAGAATTAAATAACGAAAATTTAAATTTTTAATTGAACGCAACCATACTGGCTAATTTTGATTTGCTTGTTATTAGAGGTCTATTTGTAACTAGAATTTCATTTTTACAGCGCAGTAACAAAATATGAAAAAATAAATCGGTTAAAATGTACAATAAAAAACATTCAATTCTTAACAACGCCATTTTGCTAAATTTGTTTTAGGTTAATGACAGTCTGCTTTTGTTGTAGGTGTGAAGATATTTAAATTCCATTGTTGGGTGTCATTCAAAGGAACATTTCAACAAACATAAGGATAAATATACAAGAAACTATGGATAGTAAATCTTGGAGTTCTACAGGAACTGCATCTTGCATATCGCAGAACATCGATAACAATGAACATTTTGATAAGTTATACATCAAGCAAGAAAACATCGACAGTACTAGTTTAGCTACACGTACGAGTAGTAATTCACAAGAGAAACCTTATATTTCCTCTGTTTGTGATTTCAAAACATTTGATAAAAGTAATTTAGTTAAACATATGAGGACTCATACAGGTTTGAAGTCTTATATTTGTGCTGTTTGTGATTTCAAAGCATCTAGTAAAAGTGATTTAGTTAAACATATGAGGACTCACACAGGAGAGAAGCCTTATATTTGTGCTGTTTGTGATTTCAAAGCATCACAAAAAGGTGATGTAGTTAAACATATGAGGACTCACACAGGAGAGAAGCCTTATATTTGTTCTGCTTGTGATTTCAAAACATCTATTCAAAGTAATTTAGTTACACATATGAGGACTCATACAGGTGAGAAGCCTTATATGTGTGCTGTTTGTGATTTCAAAGCATCACGAAAAGATAAATTAGTTAAACATATCAGGACTCACACAGGAGAGAAGCCTTATATTTGTTCTGCTTGTGATTTCAAAACATCTCATAAAAGTAGTTTAGTTACACATATGAGGACTCACACAGGTGAGAAGCCTTATATGTGTGCTGTTTGCGATTTCAAAGCATCACAAAGACATGAATTAGTTAAACATATCAGGAGTCACACAGGAGAGAAGCCTTATAGTTGTTCTGCTTGTGATTTCAAAGCATCAGAAAAATGTGTATTAGTTAGACATATAAGGACTCATACAGGAGAGAAGCCTTATATATGTTCTGCTTGTGATTTCAAAACATCTCATAAAAGTAGTTTAGGTAGACATATGAGGAGTCATACAGGTGAGAAGCCTTATATTTGTGTTGTTTGTGATTTCAAAACATCTGAGAAAAGTAAATTAGTTAGACATATGAGGACTCACACAGGTGAGAAGCCTTATATTTGCTCTGTTTGTGATTTCAAAACATCTCGCAAAAGTCATTTAGTTACACATATGAGTAAACATACAGGTGAGAAGCCTTATATGTGTGCTGTTTGTGATGTCAAAACATCTGAGAAAAGTAAATTAGTTACACATATGCGGACTCACACAGGTGAGAAGCCTTATATTTGCTCGGTTTGTGATTTCAAAGCATCACAAAAAGGTAATTTAGTTACACATATGAGGACTCATACAGGTGAGAAGCCTTATATTTGTGTTGTTTGTGATTTCAAAGTATCACGAAAAGGTGATTTAGTTAGACATATGAGGTGTCACACAGGAGAGAAGCCTTACATTTGCTCTATTTGTGATTTCAAAGCATCTGATAAAAGTAATTTACGTACACATATGAGGAATCATACTGGTAAGCAGCCTTATATTTGCACTTTTTGTGATTTCAAAACATTTAATCAAAGTGCTTTAGTTACACATATGCGGACTCACACAGGTGAGAAGCCTTATATTTGCTCGGTTTGTGATTTCAAAGCATCACAAAAAGGTAATTTAGTTACACATATGAGGACTCATACAGGTGAGAAGCCTTATATGTGTGTTGTTTGTGATTTCAAAGCATCACAAAAACATGAATTAGTTAAACATATCAGGAGTCACACAGGAGAGAAGCCTTATAGTTGTTCTGCTTGTGATTTCAAAGCATTAGAAAAATGTGTATTAGTTAGACATATGAGGACTCACACATGAGAGAAGCCTTATATATGTTCTGCTTGTGATTTCAAAACATTTCATAAAAGTAGTTTAGTTAGACATATGAGGAATCATACAGGTGAGAAGCTATATATTTGTGTTGTTTGTGATGTCAAAATATCTGAGAAAAGTAAATTAGTTAGATATATGAGGACTCACAAAGGTGAGAAGCCTTATATTTGATCTGTTTGTGATTTCAAAACATTTCGCAAGTCATTTTGTTACACATATGAGTAAACATACAGGTGAGAAGCCTTATATGTGTGCTGTTTGTGATGTCAAAACATCTGAGAAAAGTAAATTAGTTACACATATGCGGACTCACACAGGTGAGAAGTCTTATATTTGCTCGGTTTGTGATTTCCAAGCATCACAAAAAGGTAATTTAGTTACACATATGAGGACTCATACAGGTGAGAAGCCTTATATTTGTGTTGTTTGTGATTTCAAAGTATCACGAAAAAATGATTTAGTTAGACATATGAGGACTCACACATGAGAGAAGCCTTATATATGTTCTGCTTGTGATTTCAAAACATTTCATAAAAGTAGTTTAGTTAGACATATGAGGAATCATACAGGTGAGAAGCTATATATTTGTGTTGTTTGTGATGTCAAAATATCTGAGAAAAGTAAATTAGTTAGATATATGAGGACTCACAAAGGTGAGAAGCCTTATATTTGATCTGTTTGTGATTTCAAAACATTTCGCAAGTCATTTTGTTACACATATGAGTAAACATACAGGTGAGAAGCCTTATATGTGTGCTGTTTGTGATGTCAAAACATCTGAGAAAAGTAAATTAGTTACACATATGCGGACTCACACAGGTGAGAAGTCTTATATTTGCTCGGTTTGTGATTTCCAAGCATCACAAAAAGGTAATTTAGTTACACATATGAGGACTCATACAGGTGAGAAGCCTTATATTTGTGTTGTTGTGATTTCAAAGTATCACGAAAAAATGATTTAGTTAGACATATGAGGTGTCACACAGGAGAGAAGTCTTACATTTGCTCTATTTGTGATTTCAAAGCATCTGATAAAAGTAATTTAGTTACACATATGAGGGCTAATACAGGTGAGAAGCCTTAATCTTGTGCTGTGATTTGAAAATATCACCAAAAAATCATTTAGTTACACATATGAGGACTCATATAGCAGAAGAGTGTTATATTTGCTGTGTTTGTGATTTCAAAACATCACTGAAAGGTAATTTAGTGAGACTAATGGGGACGCATACTGGAGAAACTTCTTATAGTTGTTCGGTCTGTGAATACAGAACAGCGGATAAAAGTTGTATAGTTAAACATATGAGTACTCATACAGGAGAGGAGTGTTATATTTGTTCTGTTTTTGATTTCAAAACATCTCCTAAGTGTCAGCTACACATACAAGTAAAAATAATTTTTATTTGTGTTTGGAACATAATATGTTGCTCACATGTCAAAAAATATAGACAATAAATAAACAAACATTACAATGTACAATATAGTATTTAAGTTATAGTAAAAAATTCATTGAGAGTGTAAAATGTGTTTATACAGGATTTATACAGTTTTTAAATGTCGTGTATGTACTGCATTGCTTTACATCATGATGATCGTATTAAATATACTGACACATGAATACATTGGCGATTTTTTAATATCTCTCAGTGTAATGCAAGGTGATCATATACTCGTTGCAGTTTTTAGTTTGGTAATTGTGATACATGTTATTTTTATCAAATAAGTTTTTTATTTTTAAATACAAAGCAACTGCATCTATAAATAAAAGTTCCAATAACTGTTAAAATGTTGTTATTTTTAAAGGTTGGTCTATATGATGTTCTTGGTTGAATATTAAATAGCAATCTTATAAATTTTTTCACGATTCCGTTAGGCAAAGAAAGGCCGACTTGGTCTCCTTTGTAAATACTTTGGGCTGAGGTAATTAATTAGCCCCAGAAAGGTGATTTAGTTAGACATTTGAGGACTCATACAGGAGATTAGTCTACTATACCCTCTGTGGATATAGAACATCAAATAAAAATAATTTCGTTAGACATAAATGAGGAGTTATGTATAGAGCGTCTCAGGGTGACAAGACAGCGTGGAGAGGATAGGGAATGCTTTCCTTATGGGAATTTCGCTCCGACGTTGCCAGTTCTATGCAACGGGCGATGGAGATCCTACTGTACGTAATTGTTTTTTTCGTAAACTTGTTTGAATGCCACTGACAAAACGGACCAGGTAATGAGGGATTATAGTTAAGCTGTCTCTATTACAATAGCCGGATTTGTTCGTCTGTGATCGGTGCGTTTTTTCTACAGAACACTTGTGTGGAGACATATGGCATCGCTGTGTGTTGCTGTTTGCCATAAGGCGCTGTACTGTCTAGTCACCCTGAGACGCAGTATAGGAGAATAGCCTTAAATTTGCTGTTTGAATACAAAGCAGCACAAAGGGATCATAGCTTGAGAGCATGTTGAGTAGGTCTTTTGAAGTCAAAAATGCCTGATGAATTCATGCTGTAAACTTAGTCTTTGCGAAGTTACAGGCATGTTACGGTATCACAATGACTTAACGACACTCACGCGGGGTGAGTATCTCACGACTGGTTAAGTCCGGGAAAAAGATGGCACGCTCGCTCTGAGATTTGTCAAAACAGGCTAAAGGCCTCGGCTGCTACGCTCGGGGAGATGGGTGTGGTTCAAACGATACGTCACTGGGAAAGCGTGGCGTGACATATATAGGGTGAGTCAAAATACGAGGGCGCCACCAGGTCTGTCTCGGGGTATACTCGTGCAACCGAACCTGGACGGTTAGACGGGACGAGAAGTACACAGGGTACTACGTCAGGAAGGTACTCAAGAAGCTGTAGAACTCGAATGACAATTTCGAAAGAAAATACTTGAATAACTATTTCGGGACTCGTCGCCACTGCGGCGGCGTCGCCAGACCTACCTGTGTCACTCCAACGCTCAAACTTCATCGTACATCAATCGTTACACAGAAAACTTATCCTGAAAAGAGCATGCACAGATTTGCCACAATAATATGGCCCTAGTTCAATTATTCGTCTATTGGTCTGACGTTAACAAAGGGGTAATTTACAGGGCTACCAAGATTACACTATGCCTAAATTTATTGCCCCAGCTGGAGAGGCGCGTTATTACTAATACAACATACAGCAAGTGATCGCACAAAAATGGTTGCAATCTCAATGGCCGGAATAATCGCTGACTATTTTAAGACTTGCAGACGATGTCTGATCGATTACACATAAAATTAGCAGGCAACAGGTGCTAGATTTGGTCACCTAAATATCGAGTAATTAACGGCAAATGAATACGCCCAAAATACAATGAATTAGCAAACACTGTGTGCAAGGTTTAGTCACATAAATAACAGTAATTAACGGCAACTACGATCAAAAAGCACTAATTTAGTTAGCACAATAAATTAGCCTGGTTTGGGGACACCTAAATGACGGCTAATACGTTCTGTTGGCAGTGATTAACGCACAGTAAAACTAGCACACACATCATACAAGTTCAATTCACATAAATGACAGATAATACGTTATAAATTGGTTACACAGAGTATTCTCGACGATCCCTCGAACGTCTGGGCGAGAGGTCGCCCAGCAACGCGCCTGCGAAGGCGATGAAGGTGCGACAGCGTGGGCGGCACGTGTAAGTGCGGGCAGGAATCCGCCTTGTAAAGGCGTCAACTGGAATTCGTCCCTCATGAGACCAAAACGACGTGAGGCCAAGAAATCCAAACGTCCTGCAGATGTATTCCCCGTCAACCCTCATTCAGGGAAGCAGAACTCGGCCATCGGAATGCCCAAACACCCACGTACCGACGGTACACAACAGGGCATGCTACACGCTCCTTGCGTCTCAACCAACGACTCTGTGGTAACTAACTGCTTGCAGGAAAACAAAATAATGCCGGCCAAGAACGAAAGCGTCACCAAGCGCCTCGGCGGCCAATGGGAAGGCGGCATTGTTCACCGTACATAAACAAACTAAAGCCGGTGTGACAAGGAAGACGAGGCCCCTCACTTGCCCCAACAGGAGTTTTTAACACGCCTGAAACCAGCGTTGCGGAACTAGAGCCACGTGCAAGGGTCAGTATATAAAGGGTGACCCAAATCGAGGTAACTGCGCTAACTACAGGTTGTTCGAATTTAAAATTGCTAGGATACGTGATGAAACGTTAAAATGCTGGAAACTGCTTTGAAATATAAATAAGCTGCCCTGAAGGCTTGAGTGGTTAGTTATATTGCTGTAAGCTGCCCAAAATGACCTGACAGGCATTTTAAGTTTTAAAGTTTTTTGTTAAGTGCTACTGTATGTCATTAATTACTTAGGTTATATAAAATGTAGGTAGTTCTTAATCATATTGTTTAGAAGTAATAGAGAAAATATGGTTCATAAACCCAATCGGAGGGTTAGATGAGCTGGATAGTAAGTAGGTTTTTTTTTTTTTTTTTTAACTATATAATTTATTGCCAGATCAACAAATCTTGTTTGTTATACATAGCATAGATGATAACTATAATTAAATATACATACACATACATTATACATATACATGTACCAGACGTGACATAAAGAGACTACTTAATTATCTCAGTGAAATATTACAATGGTACTTTCAGCCATCTTCATGGTCAGTTAAAACAATGTCCTGCGGTAGTTTTCGTTTCAGTCTTGTGTGGATGTTGATTCGAAATAGTTCATAATAAACTGCACCGCTACACGCACTTGAGTTCATTATAAATTTTTTAGCACTTATTTTAATATATTCGTCAATGGGTAGAATGCCTAACTCGTGATGCAACTGAGAGTTACGGAAGTACCACGGAGCGTTGACAGCAGTCCGCAACACTTTATTCTGGAAACGTTGCAGTTTTAGTAGGTTAGTTTTTGATGTGTGACACCATATAGAAGATGCATATAAGAGCAAGGGTCGTAGCAAGCTTTTATATAATAACACAGCACATTCAATTTTTAAGGCAGATTTCCTATTTATCAAAGGATAAAGTTGTCTGAGCCTGTGATAGCTTTCGGTTAGTTTTTGATTTATATGGAAATTCCAACTTAGCCGGGTGTCCAGATAGATGCCTAAATATTTGACTGCTGTGTCATTTGGTTTCCAAGGTACAATTTCATTATTGACATGTATACAGGTTGGATTGTGGAACCTACGGAGCGTGAATATCTTGGCTTGAAATTTTTCGGAATTTACATGAATATTCCATTGCTGGAACCATCGAGAAAGCTGGTTTATGGCTTTTTGTAATGCTAGTACTGCATTATCCAGCGTTGCTGCCTGGGAAAATATGGCCGTATCATCGGCAAATGTGGCTAATGTGGCATTAATGTCTGGTAAATCGGATGTATATATACAGAAAAGAATTGGACCCAAGATGCTGCCTTGTGGGACACCGGCCTTGATATTTTTGGGTTCTGAAAGTGCTGTGTTAACTCGAACAGAAAATGTTCGATTTTCTAGGAACGAGAATATTATTGATTTGAGATAAAGAGGTACATCTATATCCAGGATTTTCTTTTTTAGACCTTCAAGCCACACTCTGTCGAAGGCCTGTGCGACATCTAGAAATATGGTTGCGGTGTATTGCTTGTTTTCAAAACCGCACTCGATGAGTTTACTTATCCTTTGAAGTTGATGATGTGTCGAATGGCCTTTTCTGAATCCAAATTGGTATGTTGGTAGTATGTTCTGGTTTTCCGTAATATCGGTTAATCTCTTATGAATAACTTTTTCTAGCACTTTAGATAGAGTAGTCAGCAAACTTATTGGTCTGTAGTTGTTTAATTTTGTTTTATTTTTGCCTGGTTTTGCAAACATTAGAATATGGGCATGTTTCCATGACTGTGGAAAGTACCCTATTCTCAAACATGCGTTATAGGTTGTGCTTAAGTAAGCTAGTGCTTTTTTGGATAGATGTTTAAGAATTGTGTTTGTGATAAGATCGTGGCCTGGAGACTTTTTCGTTGAAAATGCGTCTATAATGTCTTTAAGTTCTCTGGGCGAGGTTGGTTTAATTCTGTCTGGGCTCGGTGCATTTCTTTCAATGTGATCTATCACATGTTTGAAGTGTGTAGGTGTGCTGGTGATGATGGGAGTAAAGGTCTTTTCTAAGTGTTCGGCAAATGCTGTAGCTTTTTCTTCATCTGAGCTGTAATTCTCGCTACCAGATTCTGATGAAAGTGTGGGTAGTTCTTCCCTGTGATTTAAAATCTTTTTGGTGGTTCTCCACAGGCCTCTGTCTCCTGGACTAAAGTTGGCTATGTGTTGTTTGTAACTGTTGATTCTGAGGTTGTCGAGTTCTCTTTTAATTCGGTGTGTAAGGTTATTTAGTCGGTTTTTGATTAATGCGTTTCTTGTCCTTTGCCATTTTCGTCGAAGTTGGCTTTTTTCTTTGATTAGATTAATTATATGTCTCGGAGGGTAGTTGTAATCGACTGGAAAGATCTTGTTAGTTGGTTTGCAGGCTTGTTTAATACTGACTTCAATTGTAGTAGTGAGTTGGTCGATCGCTGCATCAATGTCCGGTATAGTCTTAAGGTTTGTAGGGCAGGTTAATATACTGTCGAGTGAGCCTTCAAAGCGATTCCAGTCCATCTTGCCGTTTATAAGTTTTGGCGTTGGTTGTTTTATTGATAATTTATTGGTGAAAGACACTAGCACTGGTAGATGATCTGAATTAAGCTCAGTTATAACCCTCTGATAAACTGGCCTGTTGAAATTTTTCTGCAAAATAATGTCGAGTGTGTCAGGTTGATGGTCTATTCGATAGGGATAATACGTATATTCATCTGGTGCCAGGATTTGGAATGAATTTGTTATCGCGAAATTTTCTAGTTTAATACCCTCAGGGTTTGAAGTTCTACAGCCCCACAGGGTGTGTTTGGAATTTATGTCACCGATAACCAGCAGCGGTTCCGTCGTGTCAAATATCTTTGTAATATCTTGTGCTACTAACTTTTTATTTGGCTGCCTATATGCACTTGCAATTGTTACACTGCTGTTGTCGTCGAGTTTAACTTTGATTGATGTTATTTCAATGCTCAAATTGGGGATTTCAGGAAGTCGTGTGTGTACGAATCTCCTCTTAATAAGGATCGCTACTCCCCCTGATGCAATTTCGGAGTTACGGTCTTTGCGGTAAACGTGGTAGCCAGGAATTTTAAAGTTAATTGTTTCATCCAGATGAGTCTCGGTGATACATGCTACATCGACATCATATCTCGCTAGAAAAGCAATTACTAAGGAGCGTTGATTCTTTATTCCATTAGCATTCCAGTTTAGGATCGTTAGGCATTGTATTGTTTTCTTCCGTTTATGGTCCATTGATAAGCAAAGGTAAGAGGGTTGTTGTGATGAAGGATTTAATTTGGTTAATATAAGGTTTGATTAAATCTAAAAGAAGTTGTATGAGATTGTTGGACAACATAGGTTTATTAGGTGAGGTTGACTCATTTCCACTTTGATTAATACCGCTTTTGAGAATGTCTGCAAAGGTCTGTGCGCTGTTCACCTGTGAATTTCTAACATTGTTGACTTTTGGGGTGGTTGTCTGGGTTTTCGCTCGTTGCTGTAAAAGTTTAATGTGATGAGGACAGCCACGATAATTTGCACTATGTTCTCCTCCGCAATTTGCGCATTTTGGTGAGTCGGTGGTTTTTTTTTTTACATACGGTATGTAGGTGGTCACCTGCGCATTTGACGCAAGCTGGTTTTTGGCTACAATAATTTTTTGTATGGCCATACTGCTGGCATCGGTGGCATTGGGGTATGTTTTTAGATTTCCGTCTTATCTCAACAGTTACTATGGAATGGTTTAATGATTTTAGTGAGAATATACGTTTTGATTGTTCATTCTTTGTCAGTTGCACTGCGCAAACTGGCAGAGGCTTTCTTTCTTTTGTATATAAACGTGTTACTTTTGTAACTGGTACATTTCTTGCTAGTTCGTCTTTTATTTCCTGGTCTGTTAGGGAAAGCGGCACATTTTTAATGACTACGGATAAAGGTTTGTCATTTGGATTTTGGTATGTATGAAATTCAATTTTATTTTCGGTGAAAAACTTAGTTAAGGCGCGAAAGTCTTCGTCTTTTGTTAAATTGATGCGTATAGTAGATGTATTGTAATTTGTGGTGAATCTTCCTTTTGTAATAGTTTGTATGTCGGCTATCAGCGCATTGTGATTAACTGCATTATGCAGGTAAATTGGTGGAATTGTTATTTTTGGAGTTGCAGATTCTGTTTCTTGCGGCTCGTTGGGAGATTGTGTATCTACCACAGCGGTTTCCAGGTGTGGCGGTAGATAGTATTTATTGCTGGTTAAGAGATCTTGAGCGGACCATGCGTACCGCTTTTGAACTTCATTAATTGGTGGAGATAGACTTTCTGATTTGCGCTTATTAGGGGCTTGATGATCCATTTTGGTTTCATGGGTATTTATTGTTGGAGGCAATTAATAGAAATAGTTAAAATTGGACTCACTGCGTTTGGTATTAATGTCGTTTGTGTCAAGGATATCGCACTGTTATCGGCGGGATGCGGGACATCCGCTCCGATCCACTGCTCGTACTCGACTAGTAAGTAGGTTTGTGCTAGCCACTTTAATAAAACAAGATTAGGTAACTAATGATAAATAAAGTATTTTATAGATTAAATGAAAAATTAATGAATATACAGTCCTTTGACACCTAGTTGGAGCATAGGGCCTCGATGAAACGTTTCCATTCTTTTCTATTTTGCGCAATAACTTTTATTTCACTCCAGGTCTTTTCTGGCTTCTTTGGCGATCGTTCTTCTCCAGGTCATATTTGGTTTGCTTCTTCTGCGACTTCCCTGTGGGTTCCACACCAGCGCAGTTTTTGCGATGTTGTTGTCGTCTCTTCTAAGTATGTGGCCAATCCATTTCCATTTCTCTACTCCTTAAGGGCAATACATAATACTTGGGAGTCAATACATAACATTTCCTCTCTCTTTGAAATATAGATATATAACAACGTGCGTGGATGTGCAAGGGTGTTTATTGAGGTGAAAATCTTAATGGGGGAATTCGACGACGTGTTGATCTGCGTGGGGTTTGTGGAGCAGGTCCTTGTTGAGGTGCCGCATCCCTGCAGTTCTGGGGTGTTCTTGGAGTTCTAGGCGCCGCTGGTGCTGCAGGTGTTGCAACTGCTGCTGGGTTAGGCGTATTTCCCGCTCTAGTCTCATAAAAACGGAGTCTTCTTGGTGGAGGTCTGAGGTCATCATGTCTCTCTTGAACTGTGTCTTCGGATTCTCGTATCTCTGGTTGATATAAAAAAGCTCTAATTTGATCTGTGTGACGTTTTACCTTCTTTCCTGCGTACTCGATTTCATAATGGAGATCTCCCAGGCGAGTAGCAATAGTACCGGGGATCCATTTATCCATCTTCAGGTTGCCGGAGAGAAAGTAGACAGATTGTACCGGGTTGAACGTTCGAACTGTTGAGTCCATCTGTATTTGCTGTATCGTCTGGTCTAACCAGGTTCAGTCGAGTGCGCAGATCACATCCTAGAAAGAGTCGTGCCGGTGGAAGTCCTGTGGTGGTGTGCGGTGCCTTGCGGTATTGTCGAAGGAACTCGTTCAAGTCGTGTTGTAAGGATCCTTTGGTCGAGTTCATGGCATGTATGACGTCCTTCACGGTCTCTACGTATCTTTCGGCTTGGCCATTTGTCGATGGGTGATATGGGGCTGTTCGTTTATGATATTTAACTCCGCTATCTCGCAGGAAGTTCTGGAATTCCTCTGATGTAAACTGCGTTCCATTGTCAGATACAACGGTAACAGGAGCACCGTAGGCGACGAATACTTCGTCGAGGACTGCAATTGTGGCCGTGGCCGTTGTTGAGGTTGTTGTTTTGACTTCCAGCCACTTGCTGTAGGCGTCCACGATGACGAGCAGCATTGTGTCTGCAACTGGACCTGCGTAGTCGATGTGGACTCGTTCCCAGGGTGCCTTCGGATACTCCCAATGATGTTCTCGAAACTTAGGCGGGGCATGTGCGTGTGCCGCACAGTTTGGGCATGATTTAGCAATGCGCTCGATATCTGCGTCTATTCCACGCCAGAAAACGAAAGAACATGCCATTCCTTTCATTTTCACAATCCTTATGTGTGCTGAGTGTAGGTCCTTCAGTACCGATTCCCTCAGTGCAGATGGTATAACGACTCTGTGCTCGAACATCAGGCAGTTAGCAGCGAGGGTGTATTTGACTTCTGGCGCTTTGAATTCGTATCGCGTGAGATCCTGCCCGGATTCCAGTAATTGAACTATCGCACCAAGATGCGTGTCTTTCCGTGTTTCCCGTGCGATGGCTTCTGCTCGAACGGGTAACTGGTTTATTTGGTTAATTACAAAAAGATCAAAATCGTCGTAGTCGTTGTGCTCCTCCCTCCTCTGTGCGGAGTGTTGACGAATTGCATTGATCGTTGACGGTAGGAGTGCTCGCGAACAGTAATCAGCGTTGGCATTCGCTTTCGACGTCTTGAAAACCACGTCGTAATTGAAGTTGGCTAGGTAGTCCGCGTAGTTGGCCATGCGACTGATGCATAGCACGGGTAGCAACTTCTCCGGGTGTAGTATTTGGGTCAGTGGTTTGTGGTCTGTAATCAGGGTAAAGTGGCGAGAGTAGAGGTAGTGGAAAAATTTCTGTACGGCCCAAACGATGGATAGTGCTTCCTTGTCGATTTGAGGGTATCTCTGTTCTGTGTCTGTCATCGTTCGGCTTGCGTAAGCGATCGGACGTTCTTGCCCATTGCTAAGCCGGTGTGACAACACTGCGCCCAGTCTGGTTTTACTGGCGTCAATGGCCAGCAACAGTGGGAGTGATGGGTCATATTGGCTGTTGTCCATGTGAAGGGGTCCTGCAGCAACATCTCCCGGAGCGGTCGATCCTTTGTTGATAGGTCCGGAATAAATGAGCTATAGTAAGTTGCTTTACCCAAAAATAACTGTAGTTCTTCGGGCGTTGTTGGCTTTGGGGCATCCGGAACTGCTCGTATATGTGCGTCAGATTTGTGCACACCTTCAGCATCCACTTTGTGACCTAGGGCCTCTAGAACGGGCTCTGCAAATGTGCACTTCGAGCGGTTGAGTTTCAATCCATGTGTTCTGAACCGTTCTAAAGTTGATCCTAGTGCCTATAGGATGTTATCGAATTGGTCTGCAAACACGATTATGTCGTCGAAGAAGTTGACTACATTGGGGAGCGGCTCGTGTTGGGCGAATCAGGCCATGTGTGGGTGTGTTGAGTCTCAGAGCGTGGCAGAATGTGTCGTCCACCTCCAAGTGGGTATACGCATCCGTGATGTCTAGGTGGCAAAATGGCGTAGCTCCTCTCATTCTGTTAAATAACTGTTCTACCTTAGGAATTGGATGTTCATCGATTATCAGTCGGGGGTTCAGCGTTGGTTTGTAGTTGCCGGTGATTCTCAGTTTGCCGTTTTTCTTGTCGACTATATGCGTCGTCGAGGCCCATTCAGAGTAGAAAAAACTGGTGCAGCTTGTGGTTTCAAATGCATCTTTGCTGGTGGACCTGTTAACTTTCCTGGGACGTTACTAAATAAGTCAAAATAGCGTGACAAAAGGCCGTCTAATAGATTTTTTGCTCTGACGTTAAGTGTTTGTCGGTTGGGGGTGATACCTGGTGTATTGGGGCGGGGTTCAAGAAGAGTTTCTTGAAATCGATTTCCTTTGCAAACTCCGTGATCCATTCGCGCCCCAAAAGCGTGTCGAACTTGCCATCGACCACTTAGAGGTTGAGCTTCCTGGTCGTCATTCCAATAGTGGCATTTACTTCGATGCTGCCGATGCAGTTAATGCGGTGGCCCGTGTAGCTGGCGAAGATTTTGTCTGTCTTCTGTAACTCAAAATTCCGTTTAACTATATTTAGCTTTTTCTTGCTGATGATTGAGCAGGGGGCTCCAGTGTCAAGCTCCATCTTGGCTGGGGTTCCTTCTAACTTTACGTCGAGCAACTTCCGTCCAGGAGATGGCATGGTGCTGATTATCTCTATCTTGCTGAGTTGCTGCGTGGTGGCGATCTGCTCGGGGGTTCTTCGAATTCGACATTTTCGACTTTGGCAACTAGGTTAGTATTTCTCGTTCGTATGCGTGCCCTGCACACTCTGCTGATGTGTCCCATTTTACCACATTTATTGCAATTGGCATCAAGAAATCGGCACTGGCTGCGAAAGTGGGCCCCACTGCATCCTCCACAACGGTTTTGGCTCCCTTGTTGAGCCGGGTTGGTTTGTTGCGGTGAGACAGGGGGATGTCCTTGGGCCTGGCTGTTTTCGAAATGCTGTGGCTGTAGGTTGCTCACTGCTCGCTGTGTCCCATTCCTTCGAGCTCGAGGTCTTTCGTAGCCTATTTTGTGAGTCGGCTCGGTTCCTGCGGTTTGCACTTGGTCCGTGGTGTTCCGGGTCACCTCAAGTGCGTGTGCGATCTTATAGGCGGAGGTGAATGTGGTGGGCTTTTTCGCGATAATTTCGTCGCATATGTCTCGAGCTTCCAGACCCAGTAGCAGTTGTTTGATTAACATGCGGTCGAGAAATTCGCCATATTCGCAAAATGTCGCGCCCTGCCTCAATCTCAGGGAGAAATTGGCGACAGTCTCACCTTTGTGTTGCTTGATCTGCCGAAATTTGATACTCTCTGCATATTTGTTGCGTGCGGAATCAAAATGCGCAGTTAGTTTCATGCGGATTTCGTTATAGGAGAGGTCTTCTGGATTGTCTGGACTCGCGAGGAACTTCAGGGCGTCATTGAGATCTACACCCATGTATACACGCGCGTAATCTGCATGCTGCTCTTCCGGAATTTTACTCAATTCCAGTGCCCAGGTGAAGCGTGTAAAATAATCGTTAATCGACATGCCGTCAGACGTTTTGTATGCACTTATGGTGAATGTAGGTGGTCGTTGCTGCATCGTTGCTGCCGTGGCATTTGAACCCGTTTGTGCTGCAGACGTTTGGATTGCGTTGACCAACATGCTGGAAATTGCTTGGAGGAGTTCCGGTGACACATCTGCCATTGTTTGTCACGTTGCGGGCAATCTTCCGGTTGCACGTGGTCAGTGTGAAAATTACGTTGCGCGACGCACTCCCGTTATTTTTATTTATCAATACCACTACTGACACCACTTTTATATTTGTGCGGCGATAAATAAAAGTTGTTGTACTGTTTAAACTACGTTTATTACAAAAATGCACTAACTGAGCTATGAGGTTATGTAGTCTAATGCAAACACTGCGAGCGGTTGATCGCGTCTCCCCGTTCATCCGACAGGGATGCCCACAGTAGGGGCACCTGTTATCAACTGTTACAAATTTAATTCTCTACTCCTTAAGGGCAATACATAATACTTGGGAGTCAATACATAACAAAACTCTTTAAAAATTAATAGTGTGGTATACAAAAGGTGGCATTTCTTCGAGGAATAGTCTTGCAATATTTCCCGCGTGCATTCTGTATAATTAGAGTATTTCTCTCGAACGCTTCGCGTTCTCGAGAAATACTCGAATATACAGAATGCACTAGGGATATAACTACTGATAATACAACACCATTGTCTTTAGCAGAGCTGAAATATTCGGGTAGCTCTTGTGATTGTCTATAATAACGAATTTGGGATGATTAGCAGTCGATCATTCATATTGACAAAAATGGCAAAGAACAGGTAAAAATAAATTATTAACCATCCAACCGGACGGGAAAGCAGCCCCCTTGCTTATAGTAGGTGTATTTAGAAGCATGTGTTTTTTAAAATAGACTCATGGAAGGATTAAAAAACAGCTTCTCCAGTAGCTGCAATAATGCAACACAAGTCACTAATATGGCTCGCTCTGCAGAAGTCTACAATTTTTTGCCCTTTGCCAAAACTTTTGGTGGCTTATGTACAGTAGTACATGCTGTCTTATCTAGGTTATATACATCTTGAGGAGCAAATTTAATTTTTTTCTTTCGTTCTTTGAGGTTATTAAAGAAAGCTTTTACTTGATGTTCATTAAAACTAGTAGTTCGACTAAAGGTAGTTTATTCAGAAGTGTTTAATATTAAGGAATGACGAATCATAAAAGCATGAAACCAGTTCTTACCAGCCAACTTATTCTGCTTCCATGAATTATACAGGGTGATTGATAAGAATGATCGTTAAATTTAAGGGTAGTTAGAGGACATCAGAGAGAACCACTTTACTACCTAGTAAACTAAACGTCAAAAATTAATAATAATCCCACAACAAATCAAACATTTACATGCTTTGCGCTGATTGACGGTCACTGGAATGAACTTTTACCAATAAAACTTCTATATGTGGTTGCAATAAGACTGAATTTGAATAAAATGCACGAGCAAAAAAACAGTTAGTTGGATTTTTCAATCACATTGGATACATCAGGTTGTACTATTAGTACTGTTTTAGCTAGTGGTCTTCAAAAATTTGCACCAGCCCTAATACGATTTTTTTCTTTAAGCTATTAATTTTTAGTGCAATATACTTCTACTGTGGTCAGTATCCACCCATTTAATTTAATGACAATACTTATTAATCACTCTGTATATAGTAGCTCTGAAAGCCTTGCAGGTTTTTGCGCTTGTACCATTTTAGACCATTTGCTTCTACCTTTAGCAGCTTCTTACCACTTTTTAATTCTTAACTGATTCAAGTTACGTTGCACTCTGTTTTTTCATTGTGTTTTTGGTCTTCCCTGTACTGCCTTACTCCTATATTTCAGTTCCATAGTTTATGGGGTATTCTTTCATTATTCGTGCGTATTAAATGCCCTAGCTGTCTAATTCGCTGGGCTTTAATGACCCCAACTATATCCTCATCATTATAAAGTTCTCTTAATTCTTGGTTTGCTCTTTTCCATTCTTCGACTTTTCTGCCACTGTAAATCTTCCTTAATATCTTTTCCCGCACACTTAATATTTGTTGCTGTCTTAAAGTCTACACTTCACAAGCATGTCACAGCCGGTCTTATTGTTTTATGTACTCGTATTTTTGTAGCTTGTGAAAACACTTTTCCTAAAATTAGGTATGTTTTTCATTGCAAATGCACTTCTTATTCTTGCAGTGATCTACTTGCTGCTCCCAGCTCGTCTTGTCACTAGGGTTACCAAATATATGAATGTTTCTATTTCTACAAACTTATATTCTCTATTTTCATCCACGTGAACTCTTAAATAGCAACGTTTATCATATGGCTCATATTTCCAGGTCATGAGTTTTGTTTCGTTTTGATTTATTTCTAGTCCTACATCTTGTGCGGCTGTAATAAACCTTTTGCAGTATCTTTTAGTTACTCTTTGGTTCGTGTCATAATTACTAGATTTATGCCACTTGTTCATCTGCTTTTAGGAAGTAGCGAATGTAAATGCTAATTTATGACTAGCTGTTGATAAAGAAAATGAATCCGGCATGCACATTTGATATATTAAGCAAACCTCTCTTCTTTTGCTGACTTCAACATTTTCAGTCGCTACCAATGTTGGAGTCGAGTAAGGCCGTCCACTCACTGAAACGACGCGATCACGACGCAACTGACAAGAAACTCATCAGCGATTATCGCGGGGCGATTGTTCTATGGGTTTATGTGCTTCACTGCACACTGAGGCAACTGCGATGAGAACGCGATGCAACTTGCAAAAAAGTAGTTGTGTAAAGTTGCTTTGCAAAATGCATGATAATCCCGCAAAGAATGTCAAATTGGTACAAGCCGTTGAAAATACCCTTGCCTGTACAATTATAAGCTAGCGGCATATGCGAGAAGAGACATTGTAGAGCAAGCTTGGTAAAGGGTATCAGATGAAGTAACACAGACCAGTTAGTAATAAGTATATTACAGGCATCTTTACATTTTAACTATTTTGTTATTAAATACAAACAGATATTGAGCAATCGATTTAAAAATGAGATTGTGAATTACTAGCAGTAGGTAGGTAAACTCTGTCTAAGCGAAAAATTCCGGAGAGCAATTAGGATAAGTACCTTACAACTGGTGGATGCTTTGAACAAGTAATTGTTACAAGCTATTTTAGCTTCAATTATGCTTCACCTTATGTTACTTTTAAGAAGCATAATGCAATAAACAATTTCGATAAAACAGTGATTTCACCGGATTTTAAAGATACTCATCTTAATTCCTCTTATCGGAATTTTTCTCATACACCAAGTTTATGTACTTTTATTTATTTTGTGTAGATGAACTTCATACTATTGAATAATAAATTATTAATCTTCATGCATTGACGCAATATTTCCATTGCCATGGTAAGGCTGTTTCTGGTTTAAGGAAATAAGTAGACAGATAGTCTCTTAATAATTGCGCTGATAGCCTTCCTCTCAAGTCAACATTTTGAAATTCTTCGTCAGTATTTGGATTTACATTCCCACTGTTGCTCCCTCTTTCACTGATATCAAAATTTGGCGTATAAACGCGTCCTTCTCTTTTACGAATGAAGTTATGAAGAACGCACACACATCGAATAATACTGTTAATAGTATTTTCATTCGTACAGCGAATGGGTGTCATTAATACCTGAAACTTCTGCGTCATCATTCCGAAAGAGCATTCCACACATTTCCGTCCTCTACTTAATCGATAGTTAAATACCCGTTTCTTATAATCTAGGATTCTTTTAGGATACGATCTCATAAGATAAGGCTTTAGTGGAAAAGCTTCATCTCCCACAAAAAAATACGGGAAGTGCTTTTCAACTGCATCGTGTGGCAGAACACTGCTTTCAGGTAAATTTAAACCATCCTCTTCTAACCAGCGCCCTATTCTTGAAGCACGAAAAACTCCACCGTCATTATTTCTTCCGGCATAGCCAACTTCAATCATAACAAAATTACCATCTGCATCAGCACATGCCATTAGTACTATCGAATGATAAGATTTGTAATTAAAGTTGGTAGATCCTGAGTTTGGTAGTTTTTGGATTCGTATATGTTTACCGTCGATGGCTCCTACACAATGTGGAAGGTACCAAAGCTCATAAAATCTGTTTGCAATAGATTTCCATTGCTTAGTATCTGGCAACGGCATATAGTCTGGCTGCAGGCATGTCCATATAGCATTAGTGGTATCCGCTACAATGTTCCCAACGGTACTTTCCCCACGGGCAAAGTAAAATGAGAGTGCTGTAAACGTATATCCGGTTGCCAGGTACCTGCAACAAAGTAGAAGAGACGTGAAGGATGAGAGGGTCGGGGGAATATCTCATGTCTTGAGCAATTTTACATTTTAAATATAAAAGTAGTTTTTTAAGTCTGCCTCTCAGCGCTTTCTCCTGTGTCACTGCCTCTAATATATTAGTTATTACTAAGAACGTTTGTTTTAGCGAGTGAATGCTTGGAACGGTGGAAAAACGTGTCAGGTCATTTTGGTATTTTAATTAGCCACCTAGGCTTTAGGGCAGCGTGCCCGTATGCTAAACCCTTTTAGTTACTTATTTGGCTCCATCGCCTAATTCCATAATAATGATTTTGCACATATTTGGCCCCAAACGCAGTATTTCTCGTCAGTTGGAGCACCCCTTTGCTGGTACTTTGGCAGCCGGGTGTTATCGCTCGCAAGAATTCCGAACCTTCTAGAAATCACGCCGTTGAGGCGCCTCGCCATTGGCTGTCTTTGTTACCGGAATTTATTTGTTTTATGGAGCGCATCGCCATTGGCTGTCGAGAGTCACGTGGTAACGCCGTTTTGGCTCACGCCACTGCAGGGGTCGTAACACTGCTTGCTTGGGCATTGAGCCGAGGGCAGTTGATCGAAGAAGTCGCAGAGTGTGCCGTTTCGCGGCGTTCCCGCCATTGGCGGGGACGCCAGTCTGTTTTTCCCGTCTCGTGCTGTTTCAGCGAATGTTGTGTAAATTGCCGTTGTTTGTTAGCACCGTTTCTGTGAAAGCCTTCCTATTTCCCGTGCTGTTTCAGCGAATATGCCATAAACTGTTTCGCCTTTAAGAGGTCGCGTGTGATTGTGCGAGTGGCAAGTCTTTACGTAAAAGCGTGGGTGTGTGATGGGCTTCACGGGACCAGTTCTGCGTTTGTGAGAAAGGGGGCTTTCCCTTTTCTACTCGCTGTTTTCGAGGATCTTTCTAGGCAGGACGAAGTAGGCCTCTTTGCCGTCGTAAGTGTGCTCTCAGGAGAGCGTCCTAACGCCGCCATCTTGGCGGATTCCAGCCCGTTTACCCCAGATGCCGTGTTTCGGAGATTTAGCTGCCACAGACTGCCGCCTTCTACCAACTGACTGCACGCAACTCTCATAGACCGTCTACGGACTAAGGTATTTGTAATTACAACCATTTAAACATATTAACTGTCGCTTGTGCGAGCGGTGGTGCTTTTGTGCTCAACTTTGTGTGGGCGGATGCATGCCCCTTGCTTGCTTGTCGCGGCTTTTAATGCCGGTTTGAGGCCACCATGCTTCAAGGCGCTACTTTGGTAGCCTACTAGTAAGTTCATGTGCGCGAGTTTCGCGTTTCATCGCCTAAATAGCTAAAGAACTCTGCGCCTATGTTTTGGTGTTACGTTTGTGCTAACTTTTAATTCAGTAACGTTAGGTGCGCGAGCTTCGCTATATTGTACCGATTAATACATAAATGGAATCAACGCCTCGCCGTGCTGAGCCTGGCGCGTCCTAATCTGTTCGAGCTCTTTGTTTATGTTTGCGAGGCCGTTGTGCTTTGCTTATCAGGTGTTAACCGCAGCCAACGACTGCGTGGGCGACGTAGCAGGGGCTGGCAACTATTCCAAATTCGCATGCTGTAGTGAGGCTATGTTAGCCCCTCTTCCTGGTCAAATATTGCAGTCACGCTGCCCCGCTGCCTAACGAGTTAGGCCTTCAATTAAATCGTCGCGCATTTGTGCGGCGTCATGCTTTGCTGCTAGCTACGCTGCTCCCGTTGCCTTTGCAGGTCGGCGTCTGTTATCGCTAACTAACGCGCCCTTTTCCGGAGTGCGTATTTCTAAACTGTACTCTAATATGTAAAGTGTCGAGCCCACTGCGGCCGGCCACCCATAGTGTGTTGTTTATTAGCATAGCGCGTCCATCAGCTGGTGCTTAACGTAAGAAATAACATAAGCTTGGCGGCACGATTTGCTGCCCAGATGTAGTTATCGACCAATAGACGCATATTTAATTAAGGGACGTATTATTCCTATTCGACCTGTGCATGCTTTGTTTCAGATAGCGCCTTTTACAGTGTAAAGATTGGTGTACGGCGAGACGTGTGAGATCAGAGCGTGCAGGTAGGTCCAGTGGTTGCGCAGTCTCGGCCCAAAGAGTCCCAATATTACCATTCCAGTATTTGCGATCACGAAATTGTTATTTGAGCTTGCAGCTCATGAGAATTCTTATCGACGGAGTATCTTGAATGCTTCGCCCCGTCTAACCGCCCAGGCCCGGTTAGTCGGGTTAAGACAGGCTTGGTGGCGCCCTCATTATTTTACCGTTAGTTACCGACCTTCTGGCCGTTACCCTCAGATAATCTCGTGAAAGGACCCGCCCATCTCCACTGAAAGTCTAGCTCGGCCTAACTTGTTGCGGCGTGGGTGGCGGCCTAGGAGATATTTCGTCCCGATTTCGTCAGTTACGGCCCGCGCCGGCCGTTTCGTTATTGTATGAGCCGGTGCGGTGTCGTAAAGTCAGTTTAAGACCGTAACAATTTATTTATCTACTTTGCGTTCGTACTGAGGCTATTACGATACGCAAACGCGTATCGTAATAGACACAAAGCGATGCTATAATAAAAATACTAAAAATTTTCATTTTTTGCTTAAAAAAGTGGCAAAGTAGATAAAATACTGTATGATACCTCGTTTATAAGGCATGCTTCTTATAAAACTCGTAGGTATCATAATATACTAGTATGACTATTTTATATCATACAAAGCAAGAAATTATCAGACGTGTATGATAATTATCATACGGTTGGCAACACTGTTCAAATTAAGGTAACCATAATCAGTAGCACGAACTCGTCATAAGTTGTAATTCCTACAGATATTGACACCGTGCAAAAAGGCTCACCTCATCCTCGGCTTATCAAATCTTATTTTACCCTGCTCTTACAATCATTTTTAAGTCTAGAGAATTAAGCTACCTATAAAAATATCTTCTAAAAATTGCAAAGCATTATGGTACAAGTATTTTTATGTTACTAATAGTCCATAATATTAAATATGCATCTATTGGTAGTAACTCTTGTTATAATTAGGTAGGTATTATTTGTAATAATTGTAAATATGTAGAACTGACAAATAGGTATAAGGTAGAATTGTACATTTTAGATTTACAATATAGGTATACATATTTATTTTATCTGATATTTTGTATGGTAGATTTAGACCTCTTGTAATATCCCTCTGTGAAATTTGCAGCAGCTATAGCAAGTTTGAATTAAGGCTAAGAATCATATTCGAATTATTGGAATACCTGACCATGTAACATTCGAATAAGTAGAAATATAATAATTCAAATATTTCAATTATTCGAATATTTGATGTATTCGAATACTCAGTGAATTGTTGCACGTGCAAAACTGCAAAATTTTGAGCATTTTTTATGTTTCGTTATCATTGTTTGATTATATCTAAGTATCTATATTGGTATTTTTTTTATTGTCAAGTTCCTTTCGATTTTGTGTTGTAAACATTTTAATTTTTTAATACAATATTCGCATTACTTGTGCACAATCCATTTAATGCTTTTTAAAACTATTGAATCTGAATTAGTCAGATAATTAGTTGAACATTCCAATAGTTGACTAATTCGTATCATTCAACTATTCGAATAAATATCTTAAATAAACTGCTCAACTACAGATCTAAGGAGTAGCTTCAGAATGTGTAGTTCAAAACGTGACCACCGAACTTCTGTAGATGGCGCCAAGTGGAATTATAGCGCACCCAGAATGTGTAGTTCAAAACGTGACCACCGAAGTTCTGTAGATGGCGCCAAGTGAACGAGCCGCCACCGTGCTAAAATGCTTGGAAATTTTGTTTGCAAAGTGGAAAATCGCCACCTTTCGCCAAAACCAAATAGCGCATGAAGGTGCTCGGGACTTTAGCAACCACTTTGCCCCCTTTCACAATTTCGATATCTGTAGCCGTTCGAAAGTTACAGGCGATCCAGACAGACAGACAGACGGACAGACGGACGGACGGACAAAGCGTTCGCATAAGTACGCTGAAGCTACTAATAACTATTTGAATAGAAAATCCAAAAAAAAAAACTCAGCACTAGTTTGAATATTCCGGGATGACTAAAAATGCTCAAAATAAAAGGTTTGAGATACTTTGTTAATAAAATCTGAAATCATGCAAAGGTGTTAAGGCTCTGTGCCCACGTGCAAAAAGTATTTTCCTTGTACTGAGCTGATTATGTAAAATTAATTCCAAACTTTGAAAAACCAGTTTATAGGTATTGTCATGATTATGTAATAATTGAAAAAGTGAAAAAAATAAGTGATACCGTATTTAGCTTGCAAGGATAAATGATAATACAAGTTCAATTGTATAATTAATATTAGACTTGAATTATGTTTCATATCTTTGAAGAGATGTTAATATTCATATTTATAAAATTAATACAAATCGATAGTCAAACGACATTAATCTAAGAAATGAAATATTAAATTTATGTTTGTGGAAATTTTACTAACGTACACTATTTAATATAAAAGAAGTAACTATGTAATTGAATAAAAAAGCTGGGTGCTAAGAAGTAAGACGTATTAAAAATAAAAAATTAATTTTTGAATATTATTTTCAAAATTAAGGAACTATAATTTGGAATGGAATAAATTTAAAAGTATCCAATAACTTTATATTGAATTCTTTTTCAAATAAAGTGCAATTGAGAGAACAACCAAATTTTGCAAAAGACGCTGTTTTGAACAGTTTTAACAAGCACTTCTGTCAAACCAGCGTTGAAAAATGAAGCTAACGGAGGAAAGAAGAAGAAAAAAGCTGCTAAACAAAGAAATGAACAGAGCACTTAAATGCAGAAAGATGATAACGCAAAATAGCAATTGAAACTTGATGATTCAAATGAGGAGTTCAATTGAGAGAGAATAAGTAAATTGCACGTTCCAAACTGTGAGAAAGATTGTCATGTTAAAATGAATGATTAACTGAGCTAGTTTATTGAAATTTTATTAATAATACTTAATTATTATACCGGGTTAAAATTACGTACTTTAAAAGAGTAGGTACATAGCCACACATATCTTGAGTTAAGTCAAAATAACAGAGAAATAAAATGTATGCATTGGTAATGAAATGAATAACGTCAAATTAGTCAGATAATTAGTTGAACATTCCAATAGTTGACTAATTCGTATCATTCAACTATTCGAATAAATATCTTAAATAAACTGCTCAACTACAGATCTAAGGAGTAGCTTCAGAATGTGTAGTTCAAAACGTGACCACCGAACTTCTGTAGATGGCGCCAAGTGGAATTATAGCGCACCCAGAATATGTAGTTCAAAACGTGACCACCGAAGTTCTGTAGATGGCGCCAAGTGAACGAGCCGCCACCGTGCTAAAATGCTTGGAAATTTTGTTTGCAAAGTGGAAAATCGCCACCTTTCGCCAAAACCAAATAGCGCATGAAGGTGCTCGGGACTTTAGCAACCACTTTGCCCCCTTTCACAATTTCGATATCTGTAGCCGTTCGAAAGTTACAGGCGATCCAGACAGACAGACAGACGGACAGACGGACGGACGGACAAAGCGTTCGCATAAGTACGCTGAAGCTACTAATAACTATTTGAATAGAAAATCCAAAAAAAAACTCAGCACTAGTTTGAATATTCCGGGATGACTAAAAATGCTCAAAATAAAAGGTTTGAGATACTTTGTTAATAAAATCTGAAATCATGCAAAGGTGTTAAGGCTCTGTGCCCATGTGCAAAAAGTATTTTCCTTGTACTGAGCTGATTATGTAAAATTAATTCCAAACTTTGAAAAACCAGTTTATAGGTATTGTCATGATTATGTAATAATTGAAAAAGAGAAAAAAATAAGTGATACCGTATTTAGCTTGCAAGGATAAATGATAATACAAGTTCAATTGTATAATTAATATTAGACTTGAATTATGTTTCATATCTTTGAAGAGATGTTAATGTTCATATTTATAAAATTAATACAAATCGATAGTCAAACGACATTAATCTAAGAAATGAAATATTAAATTTATGTTTGTGGAAATTTTACTAACGTACACTATTTAATATAAAAGAAGTAACTATGTAATTGAATAAAAAAGCTGGGTGCTAAGAACTAAGACGTATTAAAAATAAAAAATTAATTTTTGAATATTATTTTCAAAATTAAGGAACTATAATTTGGAATGGAATAAATTTAAAAGTATCCAATAACTTTATATTGAATTCTTTTTAAAATAAGTGCAATTGAGAAAACAACCAAATTTGGCAAAAGACGCTGTTTTGAACAGTTTTAACAAGCACTTCTGTCAAACCAGCGTTGAAAAATGAAGCTAACGGAGGAAAGAAGAAGAAAAAAGCTGCTAAACAAAGAAATGAACAGAGCACTTAAATGCAGAAAGATGATAACGCAAAATAGCAATTGAAACTTGATGATTCAATGAGGAGTTCAATTGAGAGAGAATAAGTAAATTGCACGTCCCAAACTGTGAGAAAGATTGTCATGTTAAAATGAATGATTAACTGAGCTAGTTTATTGAAATTTTATTAATAATACTTAATTATTATACCGGGTTAAAATTACGTACTTTAAAAGAGTAGGTACATAGCCACACATATCTTGAGTTAAGTCAAAATAACAGATAGAGAAATAAAATGTATGCACTGGTAATGAAATGAATAACGATTATAATTTATTTTAAATATAATAATATTGCATTATTCATTTTTACAGGGTGTGAATGTGGAAGTTACTGCAATTAATATAAATAGCTGTACTAAATATTTGGGCCTCCTTTTTGATGAGAGCTTAAATTAGATAAATCAGATTGACAATACTTCTGATCAGATATGCAAATCCTATTCTGAACTTTAAATGTAGTATTAGTGCAGTTCATCTGGTAGATGTATATTATAGGTACTCTTGATTACAGTCATTTAACCTACCATGCGTTCTTTTTAAAAGTATACATATGGGATACCTGTATGTATACTAAAAAGGAAAATTTCCTTATTTTTGCATATAGGGTAAAACAATAAAAAATAAGGGAATGTTTCCTTTCAATATACATACGACTATTCCCTATGTATACTTTAAAAAAGAAGGCATGGTATAATGTTGATTTATGAGGAAATAAAAGAAGATTTAAGATTGATTTTTAATTTAGTAAATACAGAACCATGAAAGAGCAGCTAAGAACAAATATGTAATTTCCTTGCATATAAATTTTAAAATGTTTGTTGCATATTGATGTGGAGAATTCACCACTGATAGCTAGCTTATTATATATAAATGAGATTTTGTAACAGATATCTTAGCAATTTTTTTGCATTTTTTTCTATTGTGTTTTTAAAATAATTATAATAGAGAGACCACATAAATGTCATTTTTGCATCAAACCAAATGTCTATATCTTTTGTAGTAGTCACCCTTTCTAAGTTTACCCCTGCAATTGCATAACTATAAACAATGAATTGTGGCTTTCACGTAAATGACATGCAACAAAAATTTTTAATATTTAGACATAGGTGATTTTGTTTGCTCCATGCCACAGCACGATTTAGATCCTCTTGTAGTTTTAAGCAATTATCAGCATCTGATATTGACATATAATTTGAAATCATCCTCAAAAATTTAGTACTCAGAGTTTTTTATGCATTCTGGCAAATTATTTAAAATAAAAAATATTAGAGGTTCCAAATTCGATCCTTGTGGAACCTCGGATGAAGCATGGTATTCTATAGATGAACAACCACTAAAAACTACATATTGCTTACGCTCTCGTAGATATAAAGTGAATAATTTTAAAAGATTTCTTGAAATAGCAAATAAATGCAGTTTATAGAGAAGCGTATCTTGATGGACTGTGTCAAAAGCTTTTGCAAAGTCAGTATAAATGGTATCCACTTGGTCACCTTTGCTCATTGATTCAGTTACTGTTATATAGCACTTCATTAAGTTTAATGTAGTTGAATTACACCAATTGTTATCGATTATGCACTATAAATACTTGTCTATATGAAAAACTTAATTTTGTGTTAAAAGTCCGATGAAGCCTAAACTGCACACAATTCTAGCTGCTCATCCAGCAAGCATCATTCTTTTAGTAGATCTGAAATTTGATGCAATTTTAGTGGGATTGCATCGTTTGAAGTTGGCTGAGCACCTGGGATTCACAATTTTATTAAAATGATGTATCAAAGCAGACAAGATATACAATAAGTATTATGTAATCTGCGATGTAGAAACTACATTTAATGTTCTTACAGCTTGCAAATATGTCTTAACACTGCAAAATGCAAACAAATTGATGGAAATGACATGTCAAACTCATTTAGGCTTATTTGATAAGTAGCTTAGCTTAGATTCATGTGTAATTAGAGCTGTAGACACAAAATTAAGGTGATTTCTATGCTAATAATGCTTAATTAGTAAAATAACAGCAAATTAGAGAAAGCAACAAAAGTCATTTCAAATGTTCGATATAGGTCAAATGAGGTGTCGATTTAAAACTTAAAACAAGCACATTTTGAGCTTGTGTATAGATTTTACTTGTAAGATATGTGTTAAGAATTATATTATACATTAGGAAATTTGTACATTTTAATAATATAATGTTTGAGGCTTTCGCGGTTACTTAAATTTTTACTTAGACCGCGTCGTCTTTGTAGATAAACACCCAGCATTTGTTGGCTTAATGTGCCTAATACCTGTGCTTACGACTAATGAAACTTGGGTAGCGGTCAGGTCAGTAAAAGACAAAAGATCAAGTTTAAAAACAGCTGGGGTATATCACATTTCATGTTGTTTGCTGCTCGAGTTACATTGGACAGACTGGTCGTTCCATTGATCTAAGACTTTAAGAACATAAAGGCGATTGCATACACAAACGCATTACAAATTCAGCCGTAGCTGAACATACTTTTACAAATGGACACACCTTAGAATTCGAACAGGCCAGAGTACTTGCCAGAGTACGTCACTACTTTCCAAGAATGATACGCGAAGCCATAGAAATAGAAAAACATCCAAATAATATAAACAGAGGAGATGGTTTTCGACTTAGTAAAACTTGAAGTCATGTCATTCACGGTCTAAAACATTACAACCACTGATCATCAGCCGGTCACGCACCTCTGACTCAAAGTTCATTGGACTTGAACAACCAATCAACTTTACGTCGTTCTGCACCGCCGGCACAGAGGACTATAAATACATCCAAGCCCTCCTCCAGCTTTTAGAGCAACATTGACTTTGATTATGCAAGCTGCAATGTCTTGAGAAACGTTAGTCTATATGGGTGCACAAACAATAAAAAGGCCAAATATGCCTAAGTATTCTTGTGCACTCTAATAACACGGATCAAATCATGGGTGGCTTGTGAGAGTTCACGATCCACCGAAGAACATAACCGTTACACAAACTCTTGCTTGCGTTTACAAGGTGTTAGGCACATTAAGCCAACTAATTCTGGGTGTTTGTCTACAAAGATGACGCGGTCTAAGCCGAAATTTAACTCTAATTTTGCCATTTTAATAATAGTTAAGGGGGAGACTTTAAGAGAGGGGGCTGTTTCATCTAGCCAAGCAAATGTAGTAAATGAAAAGTTTGTTGATAGTGCTAGACTACGACATCTGTTTTTATTTAGTCTATAAACACGAGTGCGATTTAATTTCTAAGAGGAGTTCAAAAAGAGTTTTCCGCTGGCAGTTGCTATGGTTGCAGCACATGTTTTTTACTTGCGTTAAATAATCGTCAGCTATTATTGTTATCAATAAATTGTATATTTCCATGTGACAGAATTACAATAAAATTTTATTATTGTGAAATTTGTTTACCTGTGTCATTACTGAGTGCTATATGGAGGTTATGGTGATGGTGTGTGCTAACATATGTCAACCGATTCGTAATAAAATTAAAGTTTAAACTGAGTTAAACCAAAATTTAAACTAATTAAATAGGCTAAACAGAACCTTCAGATTGGTAAGAAATATCAGAGACCTGAAAATTGTAGCTCACAAACAGAATAAGACTCTACATAAATTACAGCAGATAACATAAGGTCAATTTTCCCAAAATCAGCTGAAACCCGGCGACCTTGACTCCAAAACGCCGCGAACTGTTACCAAAAAGTATCAACACAACTAAAAATTGACAGCGAAATTTGAACTGGGAAACGAAAAACTTCAAAAGAATGGGGGACGAAGATAACGCCGAAATGAGCACAAATGCGATATTACAGCAAATAAATCTGCAACTAACACAATTAACAACGAAAATTAAACGAATGGAATCAAAATTAGAGGGAAGCATAAAAACAATGTAAGAGGAAACTATGAAACTTTAAAACATTGTGGGAATCCAATAAAAGAAGATTGAAACGCTTGAACGCGAAACACGTAGGAAAAACCTAATAATTTACGAATTACCTCAACTACCAAACAAAACAACTGAAAACTTGATCGAATTATTTCTAGAAACAATCACAAGATTGAAAATAGACATAACAAGGAGCGAAATCAATTTCATTTTCAGATTTGGAAAACAAGAAAACAGTAAAAATATGCCCGTAGAAGTAGGGCTCACTACTTGGATCATAAAAATTGAAATACTGAATAATGCAAGGAAACTAAATGGAACTAAAGTAGGAATTGCAGAAGATCACGACAAAAAAAGTCTGGAAACATGAAAAAATTAAAACCGTTCCTAAACGAAGCCAAGAGTAAAGGAATAAAAGTTAATATTAGAAATAATAGGCTTATAATCAACAGCAAGCCCTTCACACTGAACAGTTACAACAACAAGAATCTACAGCTGGAAAGGGCGAAAAAGAATACTACCAGAATCCCCCCCACCCCAATTGCAAACACAACTTCAAACACAGTAGTCAAACAGGACAACAACAAAATTCAAGAACAAAACTCGGCTCCAACATCAAAACAAAGAGAAAATATCCAGTCAATACTCACGCATTTTCCAAAAGGCACTAACCCTCCCTCAAAAAATCTGGTGTGATACACTCACACAACTTCCTTTTACAGTGATCTTATAATTAGTCAAAAATTTCATTTTTAATTTTTAACCATTTGTTAAAAATTTCCAAAAATTACAAATTCTACAAAAACGGTACAAAATCGATTGTTAGTTGAAGAGACAAATTTTCTCTAGAATTTTAAGGTGAATTCAAAAATGTAATAATATACCGGGTGTTTTATTTAAAATAGGAGTTAATAAAAAAAATAGAAAAAAAACAAAAGAAACCCACTTTAGAAGTATTCAACTGGAAAATCACTTATCTCACATCAATACACATTAAAAATGTAAGAAAAATGTAAAGTTTAAAAAAAATCGTTAGAGCCGTTTTTGAAAAAATCGAAAAAAACCGAAAAATCACGAGAGTAAACACCTACTTCCGGTTATGCGATTTTCTTGAAAAGCTTGCTGTCTCATCTACATAGTACACAAAACTTATATATGAAGTTTCAACGCCATACCTCTTTTCGTTTTTGAGATATTCTGTTCACAGACAGACACACACACAGACACACACACATGACAGACCAATGAAAAAAAATATGTTTTTTGGGATCAGGGGACTCTAAAACGTGAAGATCCGTTGAAAACTCAATTTTGAATTTTTGGGGTGAATCCAATACTTCCTTTATAGAAAAAGGAAGTAAAAACGGAAACAAATAAAACAACATAGTTCAGGACTCACCAACAGAGAACTGCCCACACGATCAATTAATATACATCCGATAAGGAACAAGACCACGGACAACGAATTTACACAAACAACAAAACAAAACCAAATACAAAAACCTATTTCCCAGAATTTTGGTTACAAGGGAAGTAAAAGATCAAAATTGGGATATACTCTGAGTAGCTGAAGCAAGAAAAAGCGGAGAAGAAATTACAGAAAGGAAAAAGGGTCAATATTGCTTTGGAAAGGACAAGAGACAGGTTTCGCAGGTGTTGGTTTCCTATTCAATAAAGCTCTGGCAAAAAATATCCAAGAATTTCGTGGCATTACAGAAATAATAGCAGTATTGGAACTAGCAATTGAAAATAACAAACATTTAACCATAATTCAAATTTACGCACCAAGAGAGAACTGCCCAGAAGAACAAATAGATAACTTATACGAAACACTCGAACACACAATCAATGAATATACATCCGATAAGGAACAAGACCAACTAATCGTAATGAGCGATTTTAATGGTAAAATAGGCTGGAAGAAAGCTGGAGAAGAACCTGCACTGGGCCCTTACGGTTATGGAGATAGAAAAGGCAGAGGTGATTGAATTTGCGCTAAGTAACGAGCTAAAAATATGCAACACCCTTTTCAAGAAAAGAGCAGAAAGAAGATGGACATAGTTATCACCAAACGATAGTTTTAGAATGAAATCTTAGGCTTTGTACTAACCATTAAAAAGCATAGGACTACAAATATCGAAGTAATAAGTAGATTTGATTTTCACAGCCACCATCGGTTAGTAAGAACAACCTTCAGAATAAATAAACCCTTTGAAAAATACAAGACCTTTAAAAATAACAAAATATATGCGAAAAGTAATCACTGGGACGAAAAAGTCTACAGAACCAACCTCCAACGTTTACAAACACAAAACAGCAGGAGCCACAACAGAGCAGCGATACAAGAAATGTACAATGACTTGGAAACGCAGCTATAAGAAGTCAATACACTAACAAACAATGAGAGCAAGCAAAAAAGCAAGGGCAAAGCAGAATCCCACTCCGAAAACACCAAAAATTTAATTAGTTAAACATAGAAACGCTTTAAAAACAAAAAAACTTGAAAATATCACAGCACACATAGAATACACAGAAATAAACAAAATAACAAGAAGAGCTATAAGACGTGAAAAACGACAACAAGAACAAAGAAATATTAAACGATAACGGCTCAACTAAAACAGTCTACATGCAATTTTTATCCGGGAAAAAATTGATAAATTGCAAGACCCAAAAAATAATAATGAAACTACTTACAACCGCGACGAAATAATGAAAATAGCCACCAACTATTATAAAGAACTATACACTACAAGGATAAACAAAAGCCAAGGACAAAAATCAAAGAGACAAGAACCTACACCTAAAACCTTACCGAAAATACAAAAGTGTGTAATCCGAACAGCTATTCGTAGACTTAAAAAGAAAAAACCACAGGAGAAGATAATATTACAAATGAAACGCTAAAATCAAGATTAGAAGAGATAATTCATCAACTTTACCTTTTATTCAATAAAATATTAGATGAGGGAAAAGTACCACAGTAATGGACGAGATCATCCATTATTTTACTCCACAAAATGGGAGAAAAAGTCAAAATTTCAAATTACCGACCAATTAGTTTGATCTCGAACATATATAAAGCTTTCGCTATTATCATTCAGAAACTCATATATACACAATTAGAAAAAACTCACCAGCCAGAACAAGCAGGATTCAAGAAGGGCAATTCCACCATCGACCACATGCAAGCAATCAGTCAGCTAATAGAAAAACACAACGAATTCAACATCCCGCTGTACATAGGATTAATAGATTTTGAAAAAGCGTTCGACTCCATTGAACATCCAGCCTCTGGTATATGGTGTATGATTCAACGCGTACACTCTTTCTCTGAGCAGTATCCTTTCTGGAGAGTTGAGCATGAAGTCCTTCATAAGTTCGTTTTCAATAAGCACGACATCATTTCGAATTTGATTGAATGGAAAATAGTAGTACCTAAATCCAAGCGGAAAGAGTTATTTCAGAAGTTTCGTGACGAAGCAACCTCAGGTCATTTAGGGTCGTTTAAAACTTATTAAAAATTGGCCAAAGTTTATTATTGGCCACAGATGAAAGCAGACATAGCCATTAATTATTTGCGGAATTGTAATATTTGTCGAGCTAGTAAAGGCTTCCACACAACTTCGTCCTGGTTTCATTGGTCGCCAAAAACAGGTGAAATATCCCTTCCAAGTTATTTCAATTTGTAACGATTCGCCTAGTAGAAACGCGTTTTTAGGAATTGCAATCAATTCGCGCGTTCCAGCCTAGCGATTTCTACGTTACAAGTTTGAATTTTTCGCCTGCGCGGCCGACTACGTCATTGAGAGATCCCTGCTCCACGTATTGCGCTGCTCCCCCACTTAGAATGCCCGAGGTGGTTGCTTGATGCACGAAGCACGAAGAGGAGCTATAAAAGCCGCTTCTCGTCCGTTCCAAGGGGCAGACTTCATTCATACATTCTTTCATTCCCTCCCTTCATTCCCTTCCTCATCCTGTCCGACCGTTTAAAGAGAATTTTTTCCCGTCGTGTCATTAGTATTTTCCTTTAGCTACGATCGAACCTGAAGCCTCCAGTCTTGGAGACCGTGTTCCTAGCTAATGTTTAATTGCACTCGTTCCCCGAATAAACAGCTTTAAGAGACGATGCCCACGAATGGGAAACCGTTTCGCTGTTTAAACTAATACTTGTAAATATCCTGAACTAATAAATTTTGAAACATCTCCTGGAGGACGCTAGTAAATAATTATACCAAAATTTCCTGGAAGACGTATTCGAAACGAGGGTTTAACAACCAGGCCGTTTCATATGTCAATTTGGTAACACTAAATAAATCCACCGTCTAACATAACATTTGCCCGGCCTTGAAGGCCCCTGTAAGATTGCACTTAATTTCTGTTTGACTACAGGACTGAACTTACCGTTCGAAACTTCTACCTGTCATAACACCGGAGATCTGCGGCGCCCTCGGTGCCGTGAGCTGTCGAAGTCGCCTCCACGTACCGGAACCCCAGGTGGACAAACGTCGATAACTTCTCCTCCTGCCGCTACTCGAACAACCACTTCACCGTATCCCCGAGATTCACAACGCTAGCCCGGTGTCGTAAGGCGAAAAACATAACATATTCGAATTAACCTATATTTGCAGCTACACGCGGTTTTCAACGTCGGACGTGACATTCGAGCGCGAAGGTTGGCTCCACTGCAAATTACTTTGGGCAAATCGTCTCCCCGGCCAGTGGCGTCCCGTCGATTTCTGCAGAAGGCGGCCAATCGGACCTTCCACACACAGATGCAAAACGGGTTGCCGGCGCGTAAGGAACTGGCAACTGGGTGCCCATCATAATTGATTAAATACATTGTAAAATACATTTTATTTGATTTCTTAAGAGCAATACCTATGTTTGTAAATAGTGAACCTTATAATTAAACTGTCTAAAATTATCCTAGTGTTTGCTTGCTAATATCCAAGTGTATATCTGGCTGAACCAAATTATCTCCGACTGAGAAAGATACCCGAAGGAAATTTATTAAATTCATTAGCCCTAATTAGCAGAGGGCTAGGACCGTTTCATGGCGCCCGAGCAGGCAACCTGAGCTCAGATATACATAGAGATTAGCAAACACCCACCGGAAGCTCCGGAACTAGAATTTGGCATCCGATACCTGAAAAATATTTGTTTAAAATTTTGTAATATGAATAATTTACAAAACCTGTTACAGCATAGCCGTCCATGAAAATCTTCCGGAACCCAGAACCAGTCAGAACCAGTGATGTCCAGTATAGCATTCCTAGATGCCTGTCCAAGTCTTCTCCTGTATCTAGATAAGATCTTTCCGAAATCCCGTGTAGTCCAGATAAGATCTTTTCGAAATCCAGTCTAGTCCGTAAATCATCCTGCAACCCTCAGGGACCAGTTTGCCTGCTGGTTCGGGCTTAGCGACCCCGAGGCACCCTAGCGAAGAAGGCGAAGAAGGCGAAGATGGCAAAAGAATGCCAGGCCATGGCCGGAATGCCAAAAGATGGCCGAAGACAGGACAATCCAGGTGTCCGCCCGTGGAAGATGGTGGAAGACAGGACAATCCAGATGTCCGCGTGTGGAAGTCTTCGTGTGCCAGTTCCGCCGTTGTATCCAAAATTTTTCAGTCCCAGAGCCGCAGGTATCCGCATATAAGTGCCTGGTGTATCTGAAAAATTGAGATATGTAAGTTTGTGTGAATGCCGCCATAGTTAGCATGAATGCTTACCCTGAAAGATCATCCTTTTGAAGCGTGCTCTCTGTCACCGTGAACCCGGGTGTTGACAGGAGATAGTAGACTATAAGTCGAAGCTTGGAGGTGAAAATGCGTTTTCAGTGACAGAATCCTGAGTCCAGTATGCTGTTTTCTGGAAAGTGTACGCTGGTTCCCGCAGCCTCTGCAATTTCCTCTAGTGAGATTGTTTTGTGGAAAAAAGGTTATCCTGCAACCTGAATCCTTTCGCATACTTAGAATCTCCCAGTATGAATGTAGGTCGATACCGCGACCGATGCATTTATTCAGAGATGAATTCGCTCCAGAGAACCCTGCTAGTGTGATTACGTTGATACCGCAACTGTGTCCACTTCGTGAGTTTGAAACTCTTCGCTGAATCCAGATAAGCGATAGAGTGTGTTCCAGATGAATGCATTTGTGACAGTGCGATTCCAGAATGAATGCAACTGTGTATCCGCCCCATGAGTATGAGGCTCTTTGCTTAATCCAGATAAGCGTTAGAGAGTATCCCAGATGAGTGCACCTGTAACAGAGCGATCGATTTTAAAATGCGATTGATTTTAAAGTGTGATTGATAATACTGATTTTTTCCTTTTGAAGCGTACTCATAGCTACCGTAGACCCGGATTATAGCTGGAGATTGTAGATTTATCGAAGCTTGAAGGAGAGAATGTGGAAAAGAAGTCGTTTTTTTTTTTCTATACCAGTGCCTGTAAGTTTAATCCTGTGCACCTGTTTCCTGGATATCGTACGCCGGTTTCCGCGGCCTATGCAATTTCTCCCCAGTTGAAAAGTTGTGTGAAAGTGAATTGCCCTGAAACCTGAATACTTTCACATCACTAAATATTCCCAGAATGTATACTGAAAGGTATGAATGTTTTCTGTGTCGAGATCTCCAGGTATCTTCACGACGTCTTCTCCGCCGGTTGTCCTTCATTTTCCCGAGAGGAGGATCATGTGTAACGATTCGCCCAGTAGAAACGCGTTTTTAGGAATTGAAATCAATTCGCGCGTTCCAGCCTAGCGATTTCTACGTTACAAGTTTGAATTTTTAGCCTGCGCGGCCGACTACGTCATTGAGAGATCCCTGCTCCACGTATTGCGCTGCTCCCTCACTTAGAATGCCCGAGGTGGTTGCTTGATGCACGAAGCACGAAGAGGAGCTATAAAAGCCGCTTCTCGTCCGTTCCAAGGGGCAGACTTCATTCATACATTCTTTCATTCCCTCCCTTCATTCCCTTCCTGATCCTGTCCGACCGTTTAAAGAGAAAGTTTTCCCGTCCCGTCATTAGTATTTTCCCTTAGCTACGATCGAACCCGAAGCCTCCAGTCTTGGAGACCGTGTTCCTAGCTAATGTTTAATTGCACTCGTTCCCCGAATAAACAGCTTTAAGAGACGATGCCCACGAATGGGAAACCGTTTCGCTGTTTAAACTAATACTTGTGAATATCCTGAACTAATAAATTTTGAAACATCTCCTGGAGGACGCTAGTAAATAATTATACCAAAATTTCCTGGAAGACGTATTCGAAACGAGGGTTTAACAACCAGGCCGTTTCATATGTCAATTTGGTAACACTAAATAAATCCACCGTCTAACATAACATTTGCCCGGCCTTGAAGGCCCCTGTAAGATTGCACTTAATTTCTGTTTGACTACAGGACTGAACTTACCGTTCGAAACTTCTACCTGTCATAACACTGGAGATCTGCGGCGCCCTCGGGGCCGTGAGCTGTCGAAGTCGCCTCCACGTACCGGAACCCCAGGTGGACAAACGTCGATAACTTCTCCTCCTGCCGCTACTCGCACAACCACTTCACCGTATCCCCGAGATTCACAACGCTAGCCCGGTGTCGTAAGGCGAAAAACATAACATATTCGAATTAACCTATATTTGCAGCTACACGCGGTTTTCAACGTCGGACGTGACATTCGAGCGCGAAGGTTGGCTCCACTGCAAATTACTTTGGGCAAATCGTCTCCCCGGCCAGTGGCGTCCCGTCGATTTCTGCAGAAGGCGGCCAATCGGACCTTCCACACACAGATGCAAAACGGGTTGCCGGCGCGTGAGGAACTGGCAACTGGGTGCCCATCATAATTAATTAAATACATTGTAAAATACATTTTATTTGATTTCTTAAGAGCAATGCCTATGTTTGTAAATAGTGAACCTTATAATTAAACTGTCTAAAATTATCCTAGTGTTTGCTTGCTAATATCCAAGTGTATATCTGGCTGAACCAAATTATCTCCGACTGAGAAAGATACCCGAAGGAAATTTATTAAATTCATTAGCCCTAATTAGCAGAGGGCTAGGACCGTTTCAAATTGACCTTGTGGAACCTTTCTCTTAGTCTACTAAAGGTTATACTTCTTGTAGTAACCTATTGGTTTACCAAATTTACACAAATTCATTCATTAAAAAAGTCAACACTTTTGCCATTGTCATATTTCTAGAAAACGATGTGTTCTTGATGTTCGGAGTACCACAAATTATCATGTGTGACAATGGTCCTCAGTTGATTGGCGGTCCTTTCCAAAAACTCATCGACCGTTATCATGTTCAGAAGGTATGGTATAACGCTGCTTATCATCCTCAAGTGAATCCCTTTGAATGTACTAAGAGGGTTATTACTACCGCGATACGTTGCTATATAAAAGAAAATCATAGACATTGGGACGCTGAGATTTATAAGATAGCGCACGTAATTCGCAACGCAGCACACGAGGGGATGGGCTGTACACCGTCATTTTTGAATTTTGGTCGTACAATTCCGGTTCAAGGCGATTGTTATGGTAAATTGCAAGAGCTAGGAGTAGATGAGATATCGGTGGATACTCGCGAACAGCTCTTACCTCTTTACAAGGACGTACCTAGGTAGTTTTTCGTCTCAACGAGGCTTATGAGCGGATAAACGACACTGTAATTTAAGAAAACGGTCTTTAAGCTGTAAGAAGAGCGATATCGTTTGTAAACGCAACCCAGTACTTTCCGACGAGGCCAAGGGTTTTGCAAAAAAAGTTAGGCACGAAATATGTTCAAGCAAAAATAACTGAACTAACAAGTTCGGTCAGGTAGATCTGAACGGTCGAAATTTAGGTGCTTGGCACATCAAAGATTTAAAGCAAAGTTATCGCGTAGTCGATGATGAGTAATCCGTGGTGTCTTAATTAGTTAATATGTTTACGATCGTGACCTAGATTTTAAATGATTTTGAATATACTTGTAGTTGCGAAGGAGTCGCTTCCCAACTTACAATTCTTTTATTTGACCCTTAGCATTATAGTACAGTCAAAATAAATTTTGACCTGGGAAAAATTGCAACACAAATGATTTTTTTTTGCATTATACTGTGAAAAGTGTGTATTTTAACATACTCAAAATCCCTATTAATCCCGGCCCGGGAAATCAGTCAAAATCTAAGATGGCGGCTGAATTTGCCTTTTTCTCTATTTTGCTGCATTTATTGCCGTAAAAAAGATACTGCGCACTCAAAATAGGTACTTATTATGTACTGAAGCATGCCATTTACATCAACTCAAAATCTCCATTAATCCCGGCCCAGGAAATCAGTCAAAATCGTAGATGGCAGCTGAATTTGCCATGTTTGCATTAATATACAGGCAGTTCTTAAATAAATAAAATGATTACATGTATTGTGTATTACACATTGTGTATTACACATTGTGTATTACACATTGTGTATTACACATCACATGAACTTTTATTACACATCAGACTTACAAGAACAAGAAAACGTAATTTCAATGTACGAGGGGTGATCCCTATGATCCGTCCCCGACCAACTTCCGGTTACAAAATTAAAATTTATATCACCTTATTTTTCTACGTAATCTCTTTTAAGCCTAATGCATTTATCCCACCGATGCTCCAGCATTGTAACGGCTTCCTGGAAGAAGGATTGTCCAATCTCTGCAAACCACTGGTTTACATCATCTGTTACTTCATTATTGCATGAAAATTTCTTCCCCCGAAGCTATTCCTTGAGTTTGGCGAACACTCTGTAATCGCTAGGGGCGAGATCTGGAGAATATGGCTGATGTTCAAGTAGTTCAAAGCCTGCATTGGCTATGGCAGCTATAGCAACACAAGAAGTGTGGCTCGGTGCATTATCCTGGTGATACAGAACACCACGTTTCAATTTGCCACTACGTTTTTTCTTTATAGCTTCGCGCAATTTTGATATGAAATTTGTATTATAGTTGCCTGTTATTGTAGCTCTTTTTTGTAAGAAATCAAGTAGAATTACTCCCTGGGCATCCCAAAAAACAGAAGCCATTACTTTTCCGGCTGATGGATAAACCTTAAATTTTCGAGGAGGTGGAGAACCATGATGCTTCCACTCCAATTATAAATCTTTAATGTCTTCACATAAAAAAAATTGAATTTTAATATTAAGTCTTGGTAGAAATGTGAATTTTTTTTAGCTAAAGTTAAAAAATAGGTGTTTTCTGGCCTTGAGACTGCTCAGTTAGCTAAAAATAACACACTCTAAAAAAAGCTCATTGAAATCTTATTTAATTTACGAAAAAGGGCAATTTTTGGATTTTGACAATTTCGAAAAACTCCATTTTCTCAATAAGTAAAAATCACTCGGTATATATGATAGAAGCTAAGAAGGTTTTTAGAGAAGCACAAATTATTGACGTAAAAAGTTTTTTTGAAAAATCAAAAATAATTTTTTTCCCCATATTATGCCGTTTTTTTGGCGGACACTGTTAACGATACGTATGAAAGTAATTCAAAAGTATGATGTAAATGGCATGCTTCAGTACATAATAAGTACCTATTTTAAGTGCACATCATCTTTTTTACGGCAATAAATGCAGCAAAATAGAGAAAAAAAAGGCAAAAATCGGAAAATTCAGCCGCCATCTTAGATTTTGATTGATTTCCCGGTCCGGGATTAATAGGGATTTTGAGTGTGTTAAAATACACACTTTTCAGAGTATAATGCAAAAAGAATCATTTGTGTTGCAATTTTTCCCAGGTCAATGGTATTTTTACACTATTTTGACTGTACTATTAGTTTAGTTAGGTTAGTTAGTTAGCAATTAGTAGATTATAGGCAGTTTTTTTGGTTCCTCTTTTGTTTGGTTTCTTATGAGGTATTTGAATGGTTATGACACTTAAGGTACTGACTCGATTGGTTACTTACCATGAGTCGTTGCATAGAATTTTTCATTAAATGCGTCCTATGGTAGGCAGTTTTCAACTTAATTTTTTTGGTTGTGTCCGATGTGGTGCAGACAGGTGTATCTATATAAAGATATTTTTTCTTCTTCTTGGCCTGAGCCCCATTTAAGTGATGAGCTCCGCTAAGAACCCATGGCATACGCGTCAGAAGCGTCTGCTGCCGCACAAACACGATACAACGACATAATCAGAAATATACCTAGAATACAAGACCCAGCTTTGTTACGATGACGGTAACAGGAAAGGTTTGCTCCAGCTAAAACTCAGCCGCGAGGGCGGGATCTTTACGACCTTTGAGTTAGGGCTGTACTCCGGTACGAGAGGTTAAGATGGTAAATAATTGAAAGCGCCACCACATTCAGGATGAATCAGGGTAAAATTAACAACAACTCAACACAGTTAGGCCTACTTTGAATGTGAAAGTAAGTAGGCCCAATTTTCTGCTTCTGCCTTGGCAGAACCTGAGGTAGCCACCGCAACAGCTGATTCGAACCTACCTTTAATGGCATCAACTTACACTTGCCGGAAGCCCCATGAAGGTGCGATAATGCATAACATCCCCGTAACGGGTAAACTTGAATGAAGCACGTCGACACAGGCCGATTACGATAACGAAACTCGTGCCTTCATTCCACCGATGGTTTAACACAATAAACAAGGGCTTCAATTAGTAATTCACTTTATGCGTAATTAAGAATTGCCTGACTCTAGGAAACAGAAGAAACCCCGGTCAAACCTTCACTTGTACGTCACTTAAACACCAATTCTCGACAATAACAACAACGTGGCTTCACAACTAATAATTTCGACTTTTACCCGACGATCGGCAGATTGCCGCCGGCGTCGCGGACACAAACCTCCAACCCCTGAACTGTTCAAAGTCCGGTTGCTGGGTGTCCCGCGTCTGCCGAAGATGCAGGCGCGAAATGACCAAGCGCAGACGCGACTTATCTACGTTCCTTGTCCCACTCGTTACCTAGTTTAAGAATATCACGGACCGAAATTATGAAATAAATTTACTTAAACAGGGGATTCACAGGTAAAATTACAGCCGTCTGACTGGATTGAAGAACCCCTTAAGACGTGATAATGGCAAAATAACATCACCCATGCAGAGTGCGACGGCCGAACAAAACTGCTTTGTCAAGAAAGCTTACTAAGAAACGTATTTCGATCAACATAAAGAAACTGCAATGCGTTAATATTTGAAATGGGCGGACGAAACTATTCTATGGACTGAAATATTGATTACACCACTGAATTACGAAGTTAACTTGCGTGAATCGTGAAAATGCTAGGATTCGGGGCTAAAACAAAAGCAGAAAGTAAGTGCTTTAAGGAAATTCTTCTAACACGTCTTGCTTATGAGTAGGAACATAAATGATGAAGTCCCATTTATGGAGTCTCTTTTGGGTAGGTAGCTCAATCTAATGGCAATCATATACCAACCGAGGATCCTTCAGAAACAGTTATGTTTTCATTTGTTTTCTTAGGTTAGTGCCATAATTAGGAATACTATATATTTGATTAAGGACGAAGTTGGTAATAGTTTTCGCCTCTTCGGAGTTCATGACGTTTATTTTTTACTTGATTGGGTGGTTAGTTGGGCAAGTAGGGTTTCCACTTAGGGGATATACTCGTCTTCTAAGGTGAGTAGTTCTTCATATCCTCTCCTTCCCCTGTCAGTATCTCCAGGATACTCCTTTGATGGTGAGACCGTAAACCCGGCACTTATATAGGTCTCGTTTTTAGGGTCTATCTGTTGTCCTGTTTGTTAGATTTAATTCACGATTGGGGCATTTGGGGTGGGTGTTGCGGACTTAGGTGGTATTTGGGTGCTGGATAGAGTGACTATGTGGTCGTTGGCGTGGGTGAGGGATTCACATTAGGCTAGTCACCGGCGCGCCTTTGTCACCTAGCGCGAAGACTAGTCTGATGCCCGGGCTTGTGTTAGCGATCTCGTGGGTGCTTCTCCGGTCTCCGGCACTATTCTCTAAATTTGGGGCGGAGGTTTTAAGGGCTTAGTCCCGGAAATTTTCGCTAATCTTAGGTAATCATAAGGGTATTGCTCTGAGAGTTTTTCTCGATTCTTTTCTTGGAGTCAATCCTTCCCAGATGCTGTACACTGTACGGCCTTTCAAGGTACTTTCAATGCCTATCCCAAGGAGAGGGGGAGTATAGCGCCCCGTTTCAATAGCGCGTTCTAGCAATTACTATCTTCTTTCGGACCACCTTATATTTAAATAATGTAGTAAAAGAATTCAGGTTTATCCCATAAAGCGCCTGACGTTAGAGATAAGGCACCTTCAAGGCTTTTCCGGTCGAAGCACACTCGCTTGGCTTTTCCTAAGTAGGCTCTGTAGCGAACAGTCGGGTTTCTCGATACTGATTTTTCACGAAGAACCTTCTCGGGATCGGAAATTCTAGGAGCATGCCAAGACCGCTTTTGTTTAAACAAACTAAAACCACCAGCGCCGTTGTTTTCTTCACGAATTGCCGTAAACAGCTTTGGTAAGAATGCCTCTTATAGTTAAATTTTGCATACTAACTTCGAGAGTTAGGCCGGTTTCCATGTGGCTTTCTTAAGGTTATTCTACAGTTACTTGAGGAATAACTGGGCCGCCTAATTTTCGCTTCTACGTGCAAGCTGGCTTGAACTTCCAGAATGCCTAGACCGTTTTTTGCCGCAGTTAACTGCTCTCTTTGGTCATGGCGTCCTTGGATTCTATAACGTAAGCAGCCAAATCCTGCTTGCAAGTCCTATTTGTCAAGATGCAACATACCAGGATCTTCCCTCTCACTGTCGCTGGACATAACATCGAATTATAAATGTAAATCAAACTAAATCGTGTTTAATTACTCCTTATCTTTAATGAATTAATAGCCCTAAAGAGAGAGCGATTAATTGTTTACAAATTGCTGAAATAAGTATGTACTTAAAACTCACTTCCGCCGCGTTCCTTGGGCGTCGTGCACATATGTCAAATGCGATATCAGAGGTGGCGATCCTGAGTTGTAACCCCGAGCTATCTCTTAGCATATTTTGTGACTAAAATACTTGGAAATTGATTAATATTTATGGCTTATTTATTTGTTAGGCAATTGTTTTACAAATTTAAGTTGCTGTCACTTTAGCCTTCGTGGCTTATGTATTGCAATGGTATTTAGCCCTCCACTCAACTCTAGTTGCAGTGCAAACAAATTATAAATCAAATCACAAAAGCACAGAATTGGGATAATTCACACAACTGTAAAATTTCACATAAATTGTCAGTCCGTAATTACATTGGCAAATATAGCCAGTAGCATTGAGATTATTAGAACACATAGGCAAAGAAAGAAACTCAATTTTCATAAGTTGGAATCATTGATGTAATTTTAGCATAATATAAAAGGTTTGGGCGAAGTAAAGCTAAATCCATTTGAATAAAACTGGCACAGAAAGGTTCGAAATATGTTCAGTCGAAAAGAAGCGTAAAAATTAAAGTAATTCACATGTGGACAATTTTATGAGCATTTTAAAATAAGAGGTAAGAATAAAAGGATCATAGATGGACTGTGCAGAATGCATAATCCAGACAAACAAAGAAATTACTACATGCTACAGCAAGATGTGAGAATTGAGAAAAAGGAAGCAGCTTTAGTAGAAATTGCAGAAAAGGAAACCACAGGATATGAAACAAGAGTGATGTGAAAACTAATCAGTGTAGTGGCGGATTGAACAATTTGAAATTAAAAACAAACTAAGTGGCACAAGAAGACCGTGAAAAAGCCGAAATTCAAAGGACATTTATTTTAGAATTAAGGTTTTGTAAATATTTATAGCATAATATTATTGTACTTGGTTGATTTCCTTTTTTAAATTTGTTAGATAGTGTTTTGTTTATAACGACCAGGATCGGTTGACAAATGAATAAATTCTTGAAGTGACAGCCAGTTTTTACTCTTCAAATAAATTAAGTTTTTATATAGTAAACATTAAAAGAGAGAGTTTTAACATATACCAAAGTGCTCAGAATTTTGAGGAGTACCAGCACAAATGAAGGTAGCAAAATCCACGTCTTGAAATTATTTTGCTTCGGCTACCTCCTTCGGACGTGAACGGCAACGACTTCAGCTTCCGCACCAGCAAGAATCTACTACTGCAGGGATTCCAGAGCTTATCCGAGGTGTACCAGCGAGTCAGCCCAGTGTATACGAGCAACATCAGCCATTCCAGCATCTTGGGGGCCCATCTTACACAGCAGGCAGCGCAGAGTGGGTCCGAGGTACCAGCCGATCTAAGAAATTTTAAGGGCGAATCAAGGAACCGAATCCCATTGAATTTCTTTGTCCATGAGCAACCATTTGTCCAGGAATCATATTTTTAATCATCATTTTGAGCCTGAAAACAAAAGAACCAAGTGACGCCGTTTGAAGGCGCGATAATTTTAAAACTTACCGGAAAATTTGCTCATTAAATCCTTTTGAAACTTAAATAAACATGCGAGCTGTCAGCATATTTCGATTTGTTTTGGCCAGTGAATTTGACAGACAAGCAGCACTTGCGCGCTGCGTTTCAATTTCATTTCTACCAGTGGCGTACCAGTCACATTGAAATTATAACAAATCAAGATCTCAACCCCAGAGATTTGAGTTTTATGTTCAATTTTCCCAAGCTAGCGAATTTAAAATAGGTACAGATGAGTGAAATATAATTTTAGGGCGTACTACCGTTTGTTGTATTAAACAGTAACAAACTTAGAGATTGCTGTGGTATTTAATCAGCCAAAATTCGAATTGAATGAAACTAAGTATTGTGTAGAGACCGTATTTATTTTATAACATATTTAAATAATAATAAAACCACAAATCAGAGTGTACGGTTCATTACAGTATATAATTCATGTATTACTGCGATTATTTGGGTTTGATTAAATGCCCCTGTTACTTATAATATATTTATGTTGTTTTCGCAACCCCTTCACCTGTACAATTTATATAGGTATGCAGCGAAGCACTAAGGTAGGGGTGTGTTATTAATTAGCTAGATTGGTTTTTATGTTGTGAGTAACGACAAGGCGTCCAATTTTTTATAATTCTACTGTTCAATTTTAAAGCTTGAAGCATTATTTTGCCTAGTCCTTACACCACATCATATTCTACCGAGAGTTTATGAGCTAACCCAGGCCGTGTCCGCCCTTCGTCTAAGGGAGCGGTACATTGCTAAAACACAGATTTTTGTTCAAGTACTTTCGCTTTTTTGGAGGAGGGTTTTAAACACTTTCTATTGGAATTGTGTTAATGCAATTTCGGCTAAACTGCAGAATCCCGGACCAATTCCCCTTTTCTTATTTGCTTCCCTTATAATTTTAGTTAAGGTTACTAGAGGCACGGTTAATAATAATTAATATTAACAATAGCAGATTGGCCCTGGATTCTGCAGTTTTCTCGCAAATACATTTTAATAATTTCTTGTTGTCAGTTTTTTTACATTCAAATTGATCTCTTCAAAATGAGACTGAAACAAAACTATGATAAACATTGATGAAACTCACTTGGGTGTACGAGAAATGTAAAATTTGAACTTACCTCACAAGTTCTTGCTCTTACGATAAATGTTTTATCAGACCTTTTTCACACTTTCGGGTGTTTATCACATTACGTTTCGGGAGTTGCTCTTAAAAGCAATTTTTCTCTAACGATAAATTTTAACCAGCAGGCCAGTTGCTGGGTAATCCAATTCGGAAATAATTCATGGTAAAGGTTTTATCGTTTTAATCTCGTAAGTTATTGCCCAATATTGCTATCCTAAGTTTTCCCCCTCCATGGAGGTCAGCGTTGGCTCCTAGGAGCGAAAACGTGACTTAGAATTGAGCGTTTTTCGATTTTTCGGAGATAACGTTGAGAAAAACCCAATAAATAAAAAAGTGGTTCATATAAAAGTTGTAGAGCGTTAAATTCTGCGTAAAATGAGTACCAATATGATATATTTTGATACAGCTATACCTATACGGCCTTTTGTCAAGGTTGCACCATTTTGTCAACTTATCAAAAAATTTTCTTTTGAGTAACAAAGGATTTATTTATTAATTCCATAGTTAAAAGTTATACAAAGGATATCTTTGTTGATTAATGTTATGGTTTTTCAGTTAAAAAATTGTTTTTTTTAGTTTTTTACTGAAAAACCATAACATTAATCAACAACAAAAATCGTTTTTCTTTTCAAAAAATAATGCAAATGTGAAGTAAGAATGATTTCTGACACAAGAAACGTTGCTACAATAAAATAATTAATAATATTATACATTAAAATAATAACAAAAGAAACTGAACTTTGTAACACGTTTTGAAGGAAACGTTGGTTCGCTTTCCTGTTCACCACCCTTGATTGGGTTGTTGTCTTCTGCCTCACTCAACAGGAGCATCTGCTCATTGAGCTCATCGTCGTCTCCAACAGTGTCATCCACATCTACTTCGGTAATAAGAGCATTAGTGCATGAATGCCCTCTACAATTTGTACAAATTGCTGAACATTTTATTCCTGCTTTTCTGCAACTACAGGCAACTTTGCACCCTTTGGTGTATTTGTAGGATATCTTTGACAAAAGTGACTGTGGAGCGGGTTCCAAGGTAGTGAGAACATGAGCCAGGCCATACTTGTTTGTTTGCCAACCCCAGTTCATGGGATTCATGACGTTACCTAACCACATCTGTATCTGCAGGCACACCTGAAGCAGTGTTGGCGGGCTGCTTTCAGCGTTGGAGGTACGGAAGCCAGATTGAAGTTCGTTTTCACTAAAGATTTTGCAAATAGGTGGAAACATAATTCATTGAAGGTATCACAAGTCTTACCGCCATGAATGCTACTACGAACTTTTGACCGGCATCAACAATAATTTCCTGGTTGGCGTCTTTGCTCATAAAGACATCACTCACTTTCGAGAGATGTTTGTTTGGCACAGCCAGCCTGACAAACTTATTCTTGCCTTGCCTGTAAAGTGATAAAGTGGTATTACAATCACTAAAGAAGTGAAGGAATAGCAGAGCGTTTTTCACTTTTTCTAAATGTCGGAAACTGTTAACTGAGAATATGCTAATTGCTACCGTCCCTTTTCCGGGTTTCATAAAGAAAATCTTGGTTTGTGGCGAAGCTAATGCTGTGTGCATGATAAGGAGATATATGTCTTCGCCTAGAAGAATAGTACATTCATGCTCTTGTGTAGCTTCCATAACAGTCGTGATGATAAAATGGTCTGCATCCTCCTTGGCTTGCTATACCAAAAATCCATCGCTTTCATGCTTCTCGGTTAGCAGAGCTATAAGCCTTTCTTTGTTCCGATCGTTGGAGAGGAACTGCTTCTGAGTCATTGTCGCAGTCATCCACTTGTTGCACAGGACCTCCGATGTTATGTGTCTCTTAGAACGCCGTACGCGGTCTGCTGACTTGGTGCTTTTCGCAGGTAAATATTCTGGGTACCCGTCAAAAACAACAATAGCACCGTTTTTGCTATAATCTTTCTTTATGTATTCAACGTATTTGTTAATAATTGCTTTAAACGTTTCACCATTCTCTTAAATCACACGATGCAGGAGGAATCCTCCATCAAAAATATAGGCTGCACCAAGAAGGTAGACACTGTCAGTTATTGGAGCGAACAAATCATAAAACACTGACTTAGGAGACTTCCATATATCAGTTTCATCAAAAAGTGACAGTGGGTAGGGTGCCAACTCAAATTCAAAGTATTCCCTCAACTCATCGTCCGTTTTCTTTAGCACTGCAATTTGGCGGAAAATAGTTTTGGGATTCACAGGAGTCTTCACTACCAATGTTCACTTTGGACTTGAATCCTCGGATAAGCATCACTCGATTTTTCCTATAACTTGACTTGCTCAAAGTTTTTCCCGACCATGATGTGGATAGAAGAATTTCCCATTTCAAAAATTCTGTGGCAGTTTATTGTCTCCGCCCCCCAGAATACCTGTGCTGATGGACATCACAAATTCTGAAGTAGGAAATGGATCAGGGGATTCAAATCAGTTCACAAACTTTAGTACATCTGTATTGTCACGCAGTACTTTAGAATCCCTGGCGTCGACATGTTGTTCAGAGGTGGGGGTGGATGATCTTCCACTTGTTGTGATATTTTACTAACAATGGGTATGGCGAGAATCTATTTACATAGAGTACTGCCAGAGATACCGCGACCATGACTAAGCCCTCCATTACTTATAAAAACATGTTTTTTTCTTTTAATTTGAACCATTAAAACAAAGCTTTATTAATAGGTGCTTTCTTTTAACAGCATTTAATGTCACATATAATCCATTTTAAGAGAATGGAATGTTAGAGACGCGAAAAGCTTCCTTTGACCACAAAGGACTTATAAATTTTAGGGAATTAGAAAAATTTACACATTTTTGAATTTATTATTTTTACTAATTAACCTATTTGATTCTCATTGTAGTAATATTTCTTGTATCAGAAATCATTCTAACCCCCATTTCTGCTTTATTTAAAAAAAAAACATTTTTTTTGAGTTGACAAAATACTGCTACTTTGATAAAAGCCCGTACAGATATAGCTGAAACAAAATATATCATATTGGTACTCATTTACGCAGAATATAACGCTCTACAACTTTTACATGAACCACTTTTTTTATTTATTCGGTTTTTCTGAGTTATCTTCGCAAAATCGAAAAACGCCCAATTTTAGGTCACGTTTTTGCTCCTAGGAGCCAACGCTGACTTCCGCGGAGGGGCAAAACCTAGGATAGTAATAATGAGAGATAACTTAAGTGATTAAAGCGATAAAACCTTTATCATGAATTATTTCCGAATTGTGTTACTTTTTACTACCCAGCAACTGGACTACAGGGTTGCCTTGGGGTATCGAGAACAATCTAATCATCTTATTTTAATAGGTATGTCAAATACTCAAAAAAAATAAGATGATTATTGAAGCGTCACAAAGGGGTTTCCGAGATTATGAGAATAATCTAAACCTTGGAACGATTTTTGCAACAAGGCACACAGCAGCCCGGTATTTTCTACCAATGGCTCTATAATTAATACTTGTTAACTTTTAGTGTATGAAATATCCACCGAACTTACACAAAAACGAAACGAACACTGAAAAATAAGAACAACTTCGAATTCGAACTGAATTATTTGACATGCAAACAGCTGTTGACATATGCGCCAACGTGCCAACGACCTTTTTGATCTTTTATGAACATATTGGCTCCAAAAATATAAAACATTGGCGCAATCAATTGCGGTACTCGATTAATACAGGGACTCTACAGGAATATAGAGCCCGTGTACCTATACAGGAGAGTACCGCATTTTTTTTATCCGTGAAAATGCCGCCATCGCCGTCATGTTTACTCCCATATTACAAGGTGATCAGCAATAACTGATTGAGTTAGCAATCCAAAATTTTACTTGAAATTGGCAAGGCTGTAAGTCTATGTCAAATTCGAGGTTAGCAGGTTGGGTTTTGCGTCAGTCTGTGTCAAACCACAAACATATAACAAACAAAAACCTAACCTGCTAACCTAAATTTGACATAGACTCACAGCCTTGCCAATTTTAAGTAAAATTTCGGATTGCCAACTCAATCAGTTATTGCTGATCACCCGTGCTTATCATCCATTGCAATTTTTTGAAATGCCGTGTTTTTGTGCTGCAAATTGCTGCTAACGCTCCGAAAATAGTGGAAGATTACTTTTGCTAATTCAAGAGGTTAAAAACAAGGAGAGAAGAAAGCAGTGCATATATTGCATTCGCGATCTTTCTGGATGAGGATTGGCCATGATTCGTTTTATCAAGTTACTTTCTTTATTATATTTTTTATTATACCTGCATCACAATCGCCGTTTAAAGCACGCCTGAGGGTGCGAAAACAGGCGATTAAAGCCCGCCTAGCTTTAAAGGTTGTCAAGGAAACGACTGAATGCAACAACGGACGTGGACGCGACAAAAACCTAAATAATTCTCGTAACTATAGTAGCAATATTATTATGCCCTCTCGATTTATCAGGACAAAAATTATTTCTAAGTTTTAGTGCGTAATTTATTTCCAGTATTGCAGGTAAATAAAAAATAGCGTAAAGTATTCGTGGATAACTGGTCTTTAAAACACTTGCTCTATTTCGAGCACTCCGGCTACGCCGTCGTGCTCGAAAACTCGCGCGTGTTTTATAGACCTTGTTATCCACTCATACTTTAATATACTATTTTGTTTTCTTTAGGTTTTCTTGTTATTAAAAACTACGTTTTACGGTGCTGCCAAATCTAAATTTAGCGATTTTAAAAAGATCTCGGTAGTACATGTCAAGCTCGTGTCAATTTGAATTCAAGTTGAATTGACGCAGCAAGAAGATGCCCAAAACGATATCAAAAGAAACCAAAGTGCACATTAAAAAATGTTTTGAAACCCTACGAAATATGCGGCCTGATTTAACCCATGATTGTCTGGTAAACAGCGTTTGCAATATTTTTGGGGTAATAGTAATTTACGATACAAGTAACGCTATCAAGCTTTTTACATTACGAGAGAATAGTTTGAATGAACGAGCGACGTTAGGAGTTCTTAAAACTTTAGGACTTTGTTATAGGAATAGGATGCCTTTATACCAAATGATCAACAGGGAGTATGGACATGAAGCAGTCACCCACATGAAAATGTGGCAGAACATCAGCAGGAAGCTGGCAGCCGCACGCAACAGGAGGATTTTCCTAAAAAAATGTCTCACCATGTGACACCAGTGCAATTACGAGCCTACATCAAAGCGTCAGAAAACCTCTTCAGCAAGAATCAGAACAACAGGACACTTCGACAAGTGGAGAACAATGAAAAAAGGTTGCTACACAATATATTAAAAATTTAAATTAACGATATTAATGACACTATTAGAATGTTACATAAAAACTTACATATCTCCATGGAGAAGAGTAAGCAATTATTACCTAGAGAGATTTTCAAGTCCTTCAATATAAAACAAATTAAGTCATATCAATTTCAATTTAATAAAATAAGAATTAATAACGTTAATAAATTAAATAACCTGTTGACGCCTATTGTAGCCAGTAATAATAATATTACACCTGATAAGTGGTTCAAAAACCTCACCAATGTTATTTTCCCTGAAAATACTAAAAGGTTCCTTTCACTTGGACCGAAATTTGGATTGCCTGTTCTCTTAAATAACAAATCAACCCTTTATAAATATCTTTCCCAAATCGAAGATATTATCAGTACTCTAGACAACAAGGAAAGAAATAATTATCGTTCTTTAGTAGCTTTTCATTTTACAGATTTTCTAAAAAATCAAAACAACACCAATAACCCCTTATCATCATTAGAAAGGGATTGTAATAAATTTTTAAAAGATAACCCAGAAGTATTGATTTTACCTTCAGACAAGGGAAACGTTACTGTAGCCATGCAACGGACTGACTACATTAGTAAAATGCAGGGCCTTTTACAAGACACCCTCTTAATAAAGACCCCACTTTGTCAATTGAAACAAAACACAATAAATTAATTAAAGAATTACATAATAATAATTATATAGATACTCCGTCCTACAGACGTTTAATTTGTCATAATTCAGTCTCCCCTAAATTGTACGGCCTTCCTAAAATTCATAAACCCGACATACCCTGTCGTCCCATTGTGTCATCAACACAATCTCCGGATAAGAACATTGCTAAATATCTAGCAGAAATACTAGGGAAAGCTTTCCTAGAGTACAATAGCTACCGAATTAAAGATAGTTTCGCTTTCAGCGAAAAGATTAATCATTTCGTTTTACCTCCTAATTTTGAAATCATTTCATTAGATGTGGTCTCACTCTTCACTAATATTCCTTTGGATTTAGTGATACAGATGGTTGAAAACAATTGGAATCTGACAGATCCACTTACCAGCATACCAAAACCACAATTTATCAATTTACTCAAATTCATTTTTGATTCTACATATTTCTCATTTAATAATATTTTTTACATACAATGGTTCCCCAATGGGTTCAACCCTTTCACCAATTCTTGCTGAAATCATTGTTAATACCATAATAAAAGAATGTACCCCTAAATTGGTTTTCCAATTTCCCTTTCTTTGCCAGTACGTTGATGACATAGTGTGCGCAGTACCGGGTGGCGAGATCGACAATGTGTTGAGTGTCTTTAATAGCTTCAATAAACATATTCAATTCACAGTGGAGCGAGAGAAGGATGGGTCGGTTTCTTTCTTGGATACTTTGGTCATCAGAACTGCATCTAACGTGATCAAACTTGACTGGTACGTCAAACCCACCAGTTCTGGTCGGTATTTGAATTTCCATTCTATACATAACATTCGACACAAACTTAATGTCGTAAGAGGTCTTAAACACAGAATCCTTACGATCTCACACCCAGATTTCCATAGGACCAATCTTAATAAATTAATAAACATTCTTAAATTAAATAATTATCCAATTTCACTATTAAATTCCATTTTATTCTCCAATACGATTAACAGGGCCACTCCTCTTGATAGGTCTGTAAACGAGGAAGACAAACCCCCTATGTACAAAAGTCTCATTTATATTAAAGGGCTATCCCACATAATAAAAAGGGTTTTCCACAAATTCAATCACATAATAATAGCAGATAAGCACCACCATATTATTAAAGATTGTCTCTCCAAATTGAAAGATAAAATGTCATCTATCAGATAAATTGTAATGGCTGCCAGTCCACCTATATTGGACAAACTTCACAGGGGTTGAAAGCTAGGATTACCCAACACAAAAGTGATTCCCGTGTAAAACCTAAGGCCTGCGCTTTAGCTAGTCATGTCAACAATACAGGTCATGAGATGGATTTTGATAATACCAAAATCATTACAACAGAATCTAACAGTAACCATCGTTTATTTATTGAAATGTGCCACATTTTTGGCAGTAACAACACCCTCAATTCAAAAACAGACATTGACAACCTTAGTGTTTCATATCACCTCCCAATAACAATTTTTCTTTAGATTTTCCCCAACCTGGGTAGAATCGGGGATCAATAATTTTCAACCTAACCCGTTTTCAATCTCCTTATAATAAATCTTTCATTCCCACAAATAAATAATTACCCTTTAATTAAATTTCATAAATTTCCTTACTTGTGCCAGCGAACAGTGCCTTTCCATTTTGAACGTCCCTGGTATACTACTGACGCCGATCGTAAGGCGCATGCGCGGCCAACAACTGACATCTGCAAAGTTTATAATTTTCTCGCATTCCTTGTCGGGTTTAAACAATTTTATCAATTTGACGGCCATTATGGCTTAAAACCAATAAAAATTGTAGTAATTAATTAATTTTAAATGTATTTGTGAATTTTTAACATGTAACCTGGTAACAGGAAATCTAGCTTTACGTTAGTTGTGTGATATGCCTGCTTCGTTCAATACTGCTTTTGTAAATTTAAAATTTGATATCTGGTCACATGTTTTGTGAACTACATGTGCCTTTTTGGTTCTTTACCACAAGTTGTTAGGTAAGATCTTAACTAATTACATTGTACAAACATCGCTTCTTATCTGTAACCTCTCTTTAGGTCTCGAAAGTGGTAAAAATAAATTATCGAAACTGTCGACCTTAGCATCAAGTGGTTTTATTTCAACAAACCATTAATAGCTCTTGAAATAGTTGCCCAAGTACTGAGATTGGTGTTGGCTATAACCCCCTTCCCAGTCAAAATTTCCTCGCTCTATGTATATATCTATATAAGTAATTGTCGCTGAGTTGAGCCGGAACGTGTCTTTAACAAGCTCTTAAATAAAGTTTACGTTTGTGTGTAGCTACTGCTAATAAAATGAGTACCTGTGTTAAATGTGATGAACCTCTGCCAGAAGATAATGATTTCTGTGTGTATGTCAAGGTTGTGAGGCAAAAATGCACTATCTATGTGCAGGCGTACGAGGAATCTAAGTGGCGTACGAACACTGTTGAAAGTAAAGCATCATGAGATTGTATTACATGCAAAAGTCAACCAGATCAAGTGAAAGTAACCGAAAAAAAATGAGCACGAAAAGTCTTCTAAGATTCTAAACGCCAATCTACCAGGTGTATCTATTAATGCTTTGGGAAATATGATTAGACAAATAATACAGGAAGAAAAATGGTCAACTTGCATCTAAAATGGAGGAATACCAAAAATCCGTTGAATTTTGTAGTAGTAAAATTGATGATTTCACAAAGCTAATAAAAACCTTTACAGAAGAGAACAAAATTTTAACCAAAAAGTATAATGCGCTGGAAGATAAATACAAACAGCTGGAAAAGGAAAAATGATGGCCTTAAAGTACTGTTTGAAGAAAATCAGCAATATAATAGAAATCACAATCTCATTATCAGCGGAATCCCTGATGTGAAAAATGAAAATTTGTTAGATCTTGCCATAACATTAGGTAACAGTGTCGAAGCTCCTCTTGCAATCAGTGATATACAAGCTATCCATCGCATGAATACTAAAATTAAAACTGAAACTGCTGGACCCGTGATTATACAATTTTCAAATAGAATAGTGCGCGACAAATTTTTACAAAAATGTAAGTCCCGGCGTCCAACCACTACAAATATATACCCGGATTTACGTCCTAATCCCATTTACGTAAATGAACACCTCACGCCGTATTTTAAAAATTTTAATGTACGAGGCAAAGACAAAAGTGAGTGATAACAAAAAAGTATATAAAATTTGTGTGGTTTAAAAACTCAAAGTTGCTGGCAAGAAAGAGCGAAAATGGACCAGTGATTCGTATTAAATCAATCAAGGAAATATAATAAATACACGGCTTAAAAATGTATTTCTTCCATATTGTGCAATGGCTAATTTAATAGAAAATGATGAATTTCATACTGTAAGTAGTATCCGTATAACAAACATTAAAGAATGTAATCTTAAACTAAAAACTAATCCAGGTCTGAAAATATATCATACGAATATTAGAAGCATCGCTAAAAATTTTCTAAATTTAGAGGTATGGTTATCTCAATTTGACATGCAATTCGACGTGATTGCCTTATCGGAAACGTGGAAGGTGGAGAACTGTGATAATTTCATACTTCCGGGTTACGCTGTTGTTTACAATCAAGGTGAAATCAATCAAAATGACGGAGTTATTGTTTTTAATAAAGAATACGTTAAATTTTCAGCACTTTATAATACAAATAGGCGAAATAAAATGTTTACGACTCAACGTTAAAATAAACAACCGACAAATTTTTCTAAGTATTATCTACAGACCGCCTTCCACGAATCTTGATAGCTTTTTGGATAACTTTGATTTATTTTTAAAACAAGTCTGTATAAACGGGGAGGAAATAATTGCCGGCGACATGAATATAAATATTTTAAATGATTCTTTGAAAACAAATATTTATTTGAATTCTTTGTATGAACAGGGATTTACGTCATGTGTAAACGATTACACCAGGGATGAAAATGGCTGTAAATCATGTATTGACCATATCTTTATCAAAACCAAACATCCATTACACAACATTAATTCAATAATACTAGAATCTAAAATAACTGACCACTTTCCTATAATTCTTTGTCTAAATTTTTTAGAAATTCCCAAACTCGGTAATTAGACACAAAATCAAAAAAACTGTTAATTTGACAAAATTAAAACAAATGTTGAGTAAGGAAACCTGGTGTGAGACGTTTGAGCATGACGATTTGAATAGAATTGTAGATAATTTTGTTGGAAAATTCTTATGTTACCTAAAAGACAGCACAATGGAGTACCGACAAAATAGGAAAGAGGTTCATAGAAAGCCGTGGATTACCAATGGTTTGGTCAAATCAATACAAATACGAGATAATCTTTTCCAAACATACAAAAAAACTCAAGATGTTGAGGTACACCAGCAATATAAAATCTATCGCAACAGGCTTAATAATCTAGTGTCAAAGGCTAAAACTAGTTACTATGAAAAACGATTTTTTGAAACTTCAGGGAGACAACAAAGCCGTTTGGAATATTGTAAAAAGCTCATTAAGTAAGACTAATAAAAAATGATAACATAAAAAATATAAAAATAAAAGGTCATATGGTATCTGATAAAAAAGTGCTAGCTAATGAATTTAACAATTTCTTTATAAATATTGCAGAAAAGATGGCAAGTAAAATTAAAAATCCGCAAACACAAACAAAATACCTGCCGACGTGCAATAATACTATCTTTTTCTCTCCTGTAGATATTTTTGAAATAAAAAAAATATATACAACAACTTAAAGGTAATAAATCACCAGGTCTAGATGGTATTACTGCAACACGTATTAAAAGAAATTGCAGATCAAATAGTGCATCCGTTAGTTCGAATAATTAATTTATCTTTCGAAAAAGCAGAATGCCCGAATCACTTTAAAACTGCTGTTATCAAACCACTATACAAAAACGGTGACCAAGAAATACTAGAAAATTATCGTCCAATATCATTAATATCAAATTTGGCAAAAATATTTGAAAAAGCGGTTAAACATAGACTTGATAATTTCATTGCTAAAAATAAAATCTTATCCGGCAATCAGTTTGGTTTTCGTGAAAAAAGAAGTACACAAGATGCGATAGCAAAATTAACTAGCATTATATATAATAATTTAGATGACAGTAGTCCTACAGTAGCAGTTTTTATAGATCTAGCTAAGGCCTTTGACACTGTCAGCCACTTAAGATTGTTAGAAAAACTTGAACATATGGGAATTAGAGGCAAGGTAAATAAATTACTTAAAAGTTATTTATCTAACCGAAAGCAATATGTACAAGTTGAAGATATAATAAGTGATTGTTTGATAATCAAATCTGGTGTACCTCAAGGAACAATCCTCGGTCCAATCTTATTTACTCTATATATTAACGATCTACTTTTAGCTAACCGTTCTGGTGAAATTTTGGCATACGCTGACGATACTGTAGTTGTATATAAAGCGGAAGATTGGGAAACAGTAAAAGAACTTGTAGAAAAAGACTTGACGCAAATAAAACTTTGGTTAGATTTGAATCTATTGTCAATGAACATTAAAAAAACAAATTTTATAACTTTTGCTTCATACAAAAAAAATCTTCCAAATTATTCTCAAATAATCCTTCATGATGAAGGATGTGTGAGCCAAAACTGTAATTGTTCTACATTCATTAACAAAACTACTACAGTTAAGTATCTAGGTATAACAATAGACTCATGTTTTAAATGGGATATCCACTTATCGCTATTAGTAAAAAAAATACGTGGTTTTTGTTATGTTTTTAAAAATTTAAAAGAATTTTTACCTTTCCCAGTCTTAAAAAGGATTTATCAAGCCTTGGTTGAGTCCCATCTCACCTATGGCATTATAGGTTGGGGTGGAGCATATAAAACATATTTGCATAATCTCGAAGTTGCTCAAAAACTTATATTAAAAATAATATTAAAAAAACCAATGTTGACTCATTCAGATGAAGTTTTTAAGTTATCCCAAGTACTCGACGTCAAAACACTATTTGTCAAGTCTGTTTTATTGCGAGCCTTTTATAATGAATCAGTTGCTAATTATTATGAGGATAAAAACTGTTATAGGACAAGAAGTCACAAAAACAAAATTTTGAATTTTCCTATTGTTAACAAGTCCCACGGTCAAAGAAGTTACAAATATCTGTTAATCAAAATTTATAATTCAGTTCCCTTTCAAATTAAACATGAAACAATTTATAAAATTTATGTACAAAAAATTAAGAAATGGCTGCTGGACTGTACAAGCAATAAATATTTTCATGAAATTTTTTAACCTAATTCTTAACGTAATTCTAACTCTTATTAACTCTTACTCAATCCTGTGTTGTTGGTGCTACATAGTAACTGTTAACCTATATGGGTTTTTTCAATACATAGTCTTAAGTTAAAATATGTTGATTACAATACTGTCCATCTCGGGCGACTATACAATAATTATTTATTTTAGACTCACGTACAAGTTTTATAAACTTAAGTGAGTAGTTCCTGTTTATTTTATTTTGAAGTACTATATTTTCTTTTGTATAAACGTTTAATTTGTTTCTGAAATAAAATAAATAAATAAAATAAAAAATAAAAAAAAATATATATATATATATAGGGCTAAATGGTATCTTGTTCAGCCCCTTACATTATTGGGCCGTTGTTCCACCCGGCTTTAAAAATTCAGTCCGGAGGATATAAATCACTTTATATGCGGTTTTTTATCATTACGAGTCAAAGCAACCTCAGAGGGGTAATGTTTTTAGAAGTTTAGTTTTTTTATATATTAATAGGACCATGTGAGTCCGTTGATATGGTTAGTTCGTTATTTAGCCCGTTTGTGTATAAATTTATATCTTTTGCACGTTGTGTAGCCCGTCGGTGTTGCCAAATGTATTCCCATGTGTTATTGCATCACGTGGTAAAATACAGATCTTCCACACAGAGTTGAGGAAGCGATCGGGCCGCTCCAAAGCATTAACTTTTTACATTTTTTGCTTTGCTTTCTGCGCTCTCCGCCGACTTCTTCGCCTGTTAGATAAATGAAGAACTTTTCTTCCAAACTGCGTTTGTCGGCTTTGTACACGCCCCATGTTGTCTACAATTATTCAACTGTTGCAATGAAACTTCCACACTGACACTGACGAAAACACAACGAATATTCTAACCAAGACGCCTGATCGCCTGAGCACATCTGCGCGACTGCAGTGTTGCCGTATGTGACGCCGTGCTGATTTGTTCAGTTATCTACGTTAGGGGGCGCCACACCGTGGTGGTTTAAATAAATAATTTAATTTTATATCTAGTTATTAATGTAATAATGTTAATTAAGCTTCTTCTTATCTAAAATTACTAAAATAAAACAGTGCATCATGCAAAGTTCAAAATTTTTATACTTCACAATTTTAAAGCATAATTTATTAATTTTTTTGCAGAAAAAAATTGGAAAACTACTTTCCATGATAGATTACAATTTGGAAATACCAATAAAAAAAAATCTGATATTTTTTTAATGTCGTTTGCTAACTACTTGCAAAATCCCGCTACTTCTGGTGTATAGCGCTCTTAAGTGAGTGGTGTTTTCTTATAAGTAAAGTGGAGTGCGAAAAAATTGTTGAAGGTAGCGCTAGCTGCTGAGAATAAAAGGGATAAGTTTCTATGTATTCACTTAATGGTTGTTTGGTAATTAATAGTGTTAATTGCGTTACGTATTGCATCAATTGTTCGAAGACGATTATAATACATAAGTTGCTGCAAATACAAGAACAAGAACAAATGCAACACGGGAGAATATTAAAATGGCGCCAAAAACGTAGAATTGTTTATGTAATGAATTTAGTCTCATCGTAAAACCAAACCGCCACTGTAGCATTTTATCAGTGTGCTGTGCAAATCGAAGAAACGGACAATGTTCTACGGGACAAGTGCAATACTTTTAATGAGTTCAACCAAATCCTAATACAATGTATTATGATACAAACATGCATTTCACACCTCAGCTACAACGATATTCGCAATGTTTACAATGGACTTCGAAGAACCAGAACAGGGGCATTTTGAAGCCAATTAGTTTCAAAAAATAGAACCGCGGTGACCAAACGCAAATAAATATTTTTGTATCTACAATACGAAATGCTACTTTTGCATTCGAAATGATTTTTTAGCGAACCGAAGACGAGCCTAAAAATTCGTTTGATAATACAAAAGCATTTCATATTCGAGATACATTTTTTTAACTGCAGTAATATTAAGAAAATTATAATTAAACATTATAGAACTGCCAACATGCGTTTATTTGACAGTTTATAAATAATTAATAAACGATTGTCATAGTGATATTGAAACTTTTAATTTACATATTGCAAGAAACTAATTAATTAATTAACTATATAGTATAATAATATTGCGAAAACTAACTGTTTAAGTTAAAATAATACCTTCGTAATATATACAGTATACAGTCCCCTCCAAAAAAAACGAATAATTTTTGTAAATTTTATTTTTATACAACAGATCATTTCCAAATGTCTGAATATGCATTTTATACTTATGTCAGTATTGCTTAATGGCATAATAATCAAAATTGGCAATTTTTTTATTAAAAAGATGAGGAAAATGAAAAGATATGTAATATGAAAAACAACAATTTGATTTCAAAAAAACAAAAAACAATTCAACTTTGATTAGTACTGTGTATTTCTACCTCTAGCTCTTATTACAGTTTCCATTCGTCGTGGCATGCTGCTTATGAGGTCTTGCATAAACTTTCTAAAACAGCAAACAATTAATAAATTGTTTTAAGCGAAACAAACACACATTTTAATTGTTACTAAGCGTGACATAAGGTCACTATATTATTAAGTCATACTTAAATAAATTTAAAATGCCTATTCAGACATTTAAAAAGTATCTGTTGTATAAAAATATACTTAAAAACAATGATCCAGTTTTTTTTGGAGGAGAGTGTAGATTCATTTTATTTACTAAATTAATTTAAACGTTCCTGTTTACGAAAATGGATCACTTCGCTCGTCGAAAACAGAATGAAAATGCGTGCCAACATTGTGTGATAGTTTTCGAAAAACGAATAAAAACAACCTGCAGCACGAAAACGCCTTGAAAATCATCCAAACGTTCTCAACATAAATTTAGTTGATAAAGGTCAGCAGATAAAAAGGGTAAAGCCAAAAAATCGTTACTACCATCAAATCATTAATTATAGACATCAAATTTGAATTGAGGTTCAAAGTAAACTACAGTTATTGTATATATTTCACCAGCAATGTTAAAAAACACCCAAATACAACCAATAAAAATGTTTTCAAGATTAAGAAGTTTAAATGTATATTTGTTTAGTATAGCCATTAAAACACCGCTCGCCTGTGATTTTACCTGTTATTTAGAAATTTCTATCGCATCTGTATACATCCTAATCATAATTGAATAGTTCAGAATTGCATACACTATGCTCAAACTATGGCTCTGATAAGACTATTCCATCGTAATCCGTCGCATACATGTTTCTGTAAAAACCTCCTGTTTTCGTTCGAAGTCTTCGTACAGTTTGATATTAAATTGGAAGAATGTTTGTTTTCATCTGTTTCGACAATCGTATACGCTTAACTGTTTATAAAGACATACCTATAAAAAAATAAGGAAACTCCAATAAAGTTAATTTGTACAGAATGTATCAGTTAATCGTTCCAAGTCTTGAATGATTTTTACCGCTACAATTTTTTCCTTGCTATTAATGTGAACCTTGGACCAAACGTTACCGAAGTCGTACTAATCCGATGGACATGTGAGAATGTCCATTCTTGTTTTGGTTAATAGTTATGTATGCTACAAGTGAATAAAGAGGCATTTTATCCATAAGGGGAAAATTTTAGCGCACGAGGCACAGCCGAGTGAGGTAATTTCCCCGAATTTCCTCGTCGAAGCCCCTTTGTAACTTTTATTTTATTTGATAGTTGTTCTGTTTTGACACGACTCGTCATATTACTATACAAGCCCAGAATCACATCATTTGGCCCAGTTAAGATTTTTCAGGTATCTTTATTTTGTACCCACAAAAGAAAATCTTTTTGGTCAATATTCGTACATCATAATTGCAGGAGTGTTTAGAAATATTTTAAACAGCTTTAGCAATAACAAATTACAAAAGATTGTCGGGAAACACTAAGTAAATTACCGAATCATTTCATTTGGATCATATGATCAAATAAATACCATTTCGTTCACCTTAACATGTTTTGGATGATGTGAAACAAGCTGTCTGTTGTTTAATAACATATAGACAGCCTGGTGTCTGTATTCTTTTTGCAAAAATGGTACGTGGTAAAGCTATTGTCAATTTGTTGAATTTTCGTAATTCCTGTGGCAAAATTTACAAACAACTGCAATTATCGTATTATAGTGAATGAAATATACGAACTCCAAATATTACATCAGAAAATTTAAGAGCTATACTGATCTGGCCCAAATGATATGATTCTGGGCTCGTAACGTTTTTGTATAGCCTGAATATAGATCTCCTTAATTTCTCTTTGTCGCATAACCAGCAATAATTTAAATAATGGGACACTGTCGTAGGCTTTCCTTAGGTCTGTAAATACATATGGGTCTCGAGATTACACGCTAGTCGTTTGTCTGTCAGTTGCTTTAAGCAAAACAGGTTGTCTACCACAGATCGTTCAGCACGGAATCCACTTTGCTCATCTATATCTGCAACTTCATTCTCGAGCCTATTTTTTATTATTTTTCCATAAATTGTTTGTAGCGAATTTGCAACACTCAGTATCAGTAGTCTATAATTACCAGAGTTTGTTTTATCCCCTTTCTTGTAGATTTTAGTTATGTATGCCGTTTTCCACTCAACTGGAAGTTCTTCTCCTCTTAGGAACAAATTAAATATGTAAGTGTCCGTGCCTTAAAAGTCCAACAGAGATGCCACCAGTTCCAGGAGCCCTTCCATTTTCATGCCGACTATAGCTTTTTAGTTTCTTCTAGCGTTATCTCTTGCTAAGCTAGTGGACTTTGATAAACTTGCACTGGAAAAACGAATGTGGCTGCTAGATTGCTTCTGTGACTGTATCTGCCTGTTATATTTTATTCAACTCTTGGTAGCCGATCCCGAAATCCCGGTAAGTATTGCATTTTTACTGCGGGATTGCAAACTCTAATACAAAGTAAGGAAGACAAATATCTGTAAAATGTGGTGGGACAATGCCTCGTTGTGGAGTTATACGAGTAAAAATCATTGTTTACCTCAGTTTTTTGCTCCTATCTCTATGTAAATTTGTATACTAGGACCGTAGTTCACAATTTGTGACTTTAATTTCAAGCCATTATGTTTTTCAAAGGTTTGCATGTAAAAATCTTCTTCGGCACCTACCGCTTACACACTTTTCTTTAATCGAGTACTTCTGGTCTGGTCAAATTTAACTATTAAAATTATCAAAAACGACTTGCATAATTTATTCTAAGGGTATATGCAAAATGTTTAATTAAAATATGTTCGTAAATGCTTCAGTACCTACTACAATACACGCTTGCTTTGAATGCATACTTAATGTGTTAAGTTCATCCAACTTCCTACAGGCTAGTTACGAAACTATTGTGAGTTTTTAAATGCAGTGTGACTTGAGACATATTTTCCGGGAAACCATTTTTAAAAATTCCGGGAAATACTCAAAGCATGCACTTGCTGTCGGGCTTGGTGACAATGTACTAAGCCGTGGTTAAGCATCCTGAGTTCCTCACTCCTGCTTCAAAGATCGTGAGTACAATTTCTGGTAAAACAAATGCACATATAGAAAAAAACAGTCGAAGAAACTTTTGGTTTACAAAGTACCGGAACGGCGGCCATGTTGTTTCAGAAATAGCATCGTTCAGTCAATTATATCTGTCAGAATGTAAGTAATGTCATTTTGACAAGTTTAGTATATAAATTGCATGGTTAGAAGTTGTCGATGTGTTATCAAATAGCAAGTAAATTATTAAAACCCAACCTAAAAGAATGATTCGCTGCTATGTTTCTTGTTTTTTCCATAAGTATAACGGAAAAAATTGCAAAATATCGTATCTAATGAATTTTCGTATTTCTTTGAAGGATGTCATTTCTGAAACAATATGGCCGCCATTGCGGTACTTTGTAAACCAAGGGTTTCTTCGACTGCTCTGATAAAGAATAGAGTCCCTATATTAATCGAGTACTGCAATTAATGGCGCCAGTGTTTTGTATTTTTGGAGTCACTATGGCAAATGCATCATAAATCAACAGCTGTGCGCATGTCAAATAATTTAGTTCGAATTCGAAGTTGTGCTTATTTGCAGTGTTCTTTTAATTTTTTTGTATGAATTCAGTAGATACTTCATATTTTAAAAATCAACAAGTATTAATTATAGATAGAAAATGTCGGGCTGCAGTGTGTCGTTCCGAAAATGGGGTTAGATCGTTCTCCATACTCCAAGGAACCAATAATATAGAAGGGAGACATATCTAGTTAAAATGTATCGATAGAGGAGAATTGCCCCTTAGAGCAAGTATTTGTGACGTACATTTCCGCACACACAAATGACGTTCATCAATATGCATCATAATTTTGTTTCAGGCTCATTTTGAAAGAAAGGAATTTGAATCTGAAGGAATTAGCGATAAGAAATAAATTATTCAAATAAAATTCCATTCCCACTATTACAGCTGCAAATTTGTAAAACCCTCCTCCAAAAAAGCGAAAATACGCAAGCAAAAATTTGTGATTTAAGAATTGGTTTAGTATACCGGGTGACAATGAGACAGAGCCATGCTTATATCTTCTTTATTTATGAATCGATTTGGATCAGATTTTAAATGTAGATACTAGACATAATTTATGAATGACCGATGGATATAGTCAGAATGTCCGATTTTCGGTTACACCGGAAATTACACCAACTTTGATTTTTTAAATTAATCACCCTATATATTTTATGTTTTTCGGAATCTACAAGTCAAATTATATACTAATAGGTAGTCTCGTGAAATTTTTTCAAACTGATTTTTTTTTAGATTTTATTTTTACGGTAGAAGGGTGTGACTTAAAAAATCTATTCTAATTAACTATAGCAACTAATAATAATAGATATTTTATCAATAAAGTTAATAACAAACCCCTAATAAAAGAACAAAATTTGCTAAACTCATTTTTTAAAGAAAAAGTCACTTTTTTAAATGACACCTACAAAGGGCCATTTTGTCATTAAACAGAAAATGTAATTACCAATCTAACGATATGCATCGTGCACTACTTTTTCGTTATCTAAAATTGAAGAATTATTAATTAATTTTTTTTAAATATTTCTGTGTAATATAACACCACTCTTGCATGTAATTTGAGTCGTAGATTGCGAAAAACAAAATATATAGTGAAATGCATTTAAAAACTCAATGTTAGTGTTATTTACGGTTTAAATCGAAAGTCGGTCATTTTGATTATACTTGTATGTCAATCCCAAATTATATCTAGCATCTTTGTATCAATTTTCATCCAAATTCATCCATAAGTAAAGGAGATAGAGGCATGACCCTGGTATCATTATTTTCACCGGTATATTAAATATATAACTGTTATTTTTAGCTCAATCTTATACTTCTGTAAGCTAGTACTATACAGTCATGTGCCAGAAATGTATGTGATTGTGGTAGCTGAATATAAAAGTTGAGTTATGTATAGAGTATATTATAAAGAAAATTATTTTATAGGTTACGAAACTTAAGAAGTCTTAGATTTGAGTAGCGTTGAAAATCAGAAATGCGTTAGCAATTTACAGTTTCATTGCAGCAGTAAACTCGTTGCCATGCGTGTTCTTGTAAAATATGTAATGAATGTACAGTAAAATGTATAGGTACTAAAGTGTTATGTTCAAAATTAAAACATTTACAAACAAAGTGTATGTTTCCGTTTAATATAAATAGACATTTACTTATATTCATTGTTTACGATCCATTATTATTGTACGAGATTTTTATTTTAAATTTACCCTACTAATATCAAATATTTGTCATATAAAAATCCTTTAAAAAAGTAAATAATATTTCAATACACAATACTAATTAATTCAAAATTTATTAATACATATACCTTAAGACTACATTATATGTAATGTATTAGTTTAATAGAGAATTCCGACACGTTCATTTAATCAACTGGTGTAAGATTACATCGAAAAGTCAGACTATTAGCATACCGTACAGTGTTGCCTAATTTCGGGCCACACAACGAGTGGTGAGTGTAGTGGGCTTCACAATGTCTGTATACGTTTTTCGTGTATATACAAGGCGCCCCCTGGTGAGCGGTATCCTGAACTAGATGCTGTATAAAGGATATGTAACCATAGCATTGATGAGCCCAGCCAAAAATTTGTGTACGTATTCCTTGTGCACGTTTCAATTGAATGAACTACATATACACGTCGATTCGTTGATGAGCCCTCACCTGGGCTCAACACCGTATGATTGGGCTACACAGCGTACATTAAATATATCCTATGGGCTGGATAATGACCGTCTATGTCTCTATATATATATATATATATATATATACAGTGTGTCCAAGATAAGGAGGGCCAGTATGGGGATCTCGGTAATGGTAAGAGATACAAATTTGGTTAAATGGGAAGAAAGTTGCGCAATTAAAGGACTAACAAAACGACGTCTAGAAATCCTTGATATGATTTTTCGTTTTTGAATTATTTCAAAAAAACCGAATTTTTTGATGTTCTTTTTTATTTTTTTCTGGCGTTAATATTAAAGTTAGAGCGAAACTGATTAAACTCCTTTATAGCAACTTTTAGTGGACTTAATGATTACGTTATCAATTTTTTTATCCCACGTTTCGTCTTCGAGAAACCATCATCAACTTCATTTTTTTAAATACGGTCCTGGTTTTTTGATGCCAAATTTGCAAAGCCCTCTTTATTCTAAATTCAACAATGTGCCACATATTATGGTTTAATTACGTTTCGAGCTTTTTTCTGATCATTATCAGTAAATTTTTTAGATACGGCCCTGCATTTCTCATAATTTTGTAAAAATAAGTTCATACAGTAAGTTAGGCCTTTTTACATGCCGTTAAAATATTAAAATGCACATCATAATGTCATAATTCTGATACATTAATTTAATAAGCAACCAATAACTATTAACAATAAACAACAAATAAATGAACAAAAGATAGGCAGAAAGAATGAGAAAACGAGCCTTGAAACAATGTAATAGGTATTTAACGTTTTGAAAAAGAAGAAGAACTTAGAAGATTGGTTCTTGAAGCCTTTCAAAGTAGATATAACGCCAGTATTGCTGAATAATGTTTTAGATTCTACAGTTAGATGTTATTTATGCATAGAGAATGATGGCAACCTTTTTGAATACCTTCTGTAAATTTAATACCTATTAAATGGTTTCGATGTTCGTTTTGTTATTCTTTCTGTCTATCTTTTGTTCATTTCTTTTTTGTTTATTGTTAATAGTTATTGGTTGGTTATTAAATTAATGTATCAGAATTATGACATTATGATGTGCATTTTAATATTTTAACGGCATGTAAAAAGGCCTAACTTACTGTATGAACTTATTTTTACAAAATTATGAGAAATGCAGGGCCGTATCTAAAAAATTTACTGATAATGATCAGAAAAAAGCTCGAAACGTAATTAAACCATAATATGTGGCACATTGTTGAATTTAGAATAAAGAGGGCTTTGCAAATTTGGCATCAAAAAACCAGGACCGTATTTAAAAAAATGAAGTTGATGATGGTTTCTCGAAGACGAAACGTGGGATAAAAAAATTGATAACGTAATCATTAAGTCCACTAAAAGTTGCTATAAAGAAGTTTAATCAGTTTCGCTCTAACTTTAATATTAACGCCAGAAAAAAATAAAAAAGAACATCAAAAAATTCGGTTTTTTTGAAATAATTCAAAAACGAAAAATCATATCAAGGATATCTAGACGTCATTTTGTTAGTCCTTTAATTGCGCAACTTTCTTCCCATTTAACCAAATTTGTATCTCTTACCATTACCGAGATCCCCATACTGGCCCTCCTTATCTTGGACACACTGTATATATATATATATATATACTTATAAACGGTATGCTATGGAGCCCGATAGGTCTTCGGGCCGCTGATGATCCCGGCCTAAGGAAACAAGCTAGAAATGGGTTACATATTTTTGTTTCGTTGCATAACACCAGTCGAGGCATTCACATAGGGGTAAATATTTCTAAGAAATGCAGATTTTAGGTATAAACGTGTCCCTGTGAATCCCAGATATAGAAATGGTACTCTATGGAGCCCATTTATATATTTAACTACTTTAAGCGTACGTTAGTAAGCCCGACACCGTTGCCAAAATCTGTGGTGCCGGCCGGATTCGCTCCTAAATACCGAATAACGAATTGCTGGCTGGCCCTTTTGCGTATTGCGTATTTAGTAATAGTGGGCTTATATTGGTCAAATTAATATATTGCTAGGTTTTAAAATGTCCAGTAATCGTGGGGAAAAATTCTTGCTCTTGCTCTAAAATCATGCAAGTGATATGCTACACATTATGTTATTATTAATAACAATTAATATCCTTATAAGCTGGGACGTCGCTGCGCTCCTCAAAGATATTGCATAAACTAGACTTGTGATGCAGCTGATTTAATTAAATGACTTATTCTATCTCAAGTTTTTATTAAAATAATATTATTTTTACTAAGCAACGAAAACATCCAAAAAACCGGTAAAATATCAATTATTTTCAAATCAGAGCTCGATATGCAGTTGCAAGATATACTTTAATAATAATTAATACTTTACTCCAGTTAGTTAGGGATGTTTTGGTAGGATTAGTAAATATTTTGCCGCTATTAATAGCTTTCACGAAAGTATACGGTTGATTACTTACGAAATTTATTTTTCTACAGTATCTTCAATATTTTTAGTGACCTTTATTCCAAAACTATTCATAATTTTGATTGAAATTTGTTAAATACAATGACGGCAGTGTGGCCGTGTTTCAAATTTCGCCAGTGATTTTACTGGAGCAAGCTAACCCCTGCGCGGTTTTTTTTATCGAATTATTGCACACTGTGAACGATTTTATCAAGTTATTGCGGTTTTGATCGGTTTATATGATTGCTACACGTACGAAGAGAATAATTACTTATTATATCCAAAATGCAAATTTTTTATGGGATATTTTTACTAAGCAACGAAAACCTCCGTAAATGTGGTCAACTATAAATCAATCTCAAAGAAAAGTACAAAACTAAAGCGAGGGATTTTATTTAATAATAATTTATTTTGTGATCTAGTAATAATATTGATGTTTGAAGTGAATTCGTTAATATGTTGCCAATATTAAAATCTTACACAGGATATACGGCTGATTACTTATGGAATGAAATTGTCTACACTATCGTCAATAGTTTTAATAATTTTTGTTTCAAAACTACTCATTACGTTATTTACAATTTGGAAAATAAAAGTTGATTTTTATTTATCTGGTTTTGTTTGTTGTCTTGGCGGGAGTGTTCATGTTACATCTCACCTGTGACCTTACGGGCTAATCACTTTGCGGTTCTTTTATCGAATTATAGCACACTGCATTTATTGTTTCATCGTTGGCGCCTAAATTCCAGATAACGAACTGCACGGCTGCCCTTTTTGTGCTCACTTAGCAATAGTGGGATTATGGTATACAAATAAGAACTTTTTATGTTAGTCTCTTTCTTACTTATGCATTCTGTTTGTTTTTGTTCTAGCTATCTCATTGCCGTTATATTTAATTATGGGCCAATCGGTATAATGAATAAAGCTTTATACCAAAAGAAATTATATAAGAGTTGGCCATGGAAAGCAAAACTAATGTCAACAGGAAGCTGTAGAGACAGCAAACTTTAGAATTTCCATAGCAGATTAGAATATAAACTTATGACAACAACAATGACAGTTAATGAATTTTAAAGCTTGCTGTTTGCATTACTGTTAGCTTCTATGGCCAACCCTTATGTAATTTCTTTTTGAACACACCGTATTATCCACATTCTTTTCAGCAAATTTAGTTTTTTCGAATTTATTAAATACTTACAGTAGTTTTAATAACGGGTGTTCATAAACAGTCGTCATCCCAGTAGGTTTTGACTTCAGAAACGTATGTCTATTATAATTGAGAAAAACTGCGCTATGACAGTACTCAATGACGTTTCATTGTGTTGCACGAATTAATCAAAGACATAACATTTTGTTTTTCAAAGCAACTGGGATGACGACTGTTTATGAACACCCGTTAGTAATAAGTAATAATAAATATATGCAGCATTGGTGATGTGTAACACTAACAAATTTAGTCGTTTACATTAACAATTTAACATTTGATTCACAAAGATTTATAAACTGAAATTTTGAAATAAACTAGTAAGATCTAGGTTTGAGCAACATCTTCCATGTGATTGATTTTACTTGGCACAGTAAAAATCTACTTGCCTCGTACATTACGTGACTGATAAACTGCTAACTCACTTTTAAGAAAAAATTTATCATTTGTGTAAATAATCCCACCGCCAAACAAACCCAAACAGCTGAAAATCATAAATTGGAGACTCATTTTTTATGAAAATACCTGGCATAATGTGTGCATTTCATCACGTTTATTTAGTGTTTAAACAGTGCTCGTTTAGAATAAGTTATTGTTTTGAAAATATCTGTAAAGGGCTTGACTCAGAACTCTCGCAAGTGGACGTTGTCACACTAAATAATTTTTAAAATCAAAGAAAACTAAGGGTAAAAATGCATTCACGTTTCTCATAATACTGAAATAATAAAAGAAAACACTTGATAATCCAAAGAACATTAATTTTCAAATTAAAAGGAAAACTACCGGCGGTCGATTCGAACGGCAGCGGCTGCGAACGCTATTCTAATGTTTGGAAGGATATTGCAAGCACATTTCCCGTTCCCTACATGCGCCATGGAGTACTCCTAGCGTCCTTGCGTGGAGGCTGTCTTAAATATAATGCATTTTTCGTTGGCCCCTTTTTCTGTTTTGCAACATTTATCCTGCATCTCTTGAGTATCACTTTCGTCAACGGTAAAGCGTGAGGTATGTGCAAATTACTACTTTGATGTATTTCTCAGTTAAAAAATCTGGTGTGATACTCACTCAACTTCGTTTTACAGTGATGTTATAATTAGGCAAAAATTTGATTTTTAATTTCTAAGCAATTGTCAAAAATGTTGGAAAAATTGCAAATTCTACAAAAAACGGTACAAAATAGAGAGTTAGTTAAAAAGACAATTTTTTTCTAGAATTTTAAGCTAAATTTAAAAATGTAATAATATACCGGGTGTTGTATTTAAAATAGGAGTTAATAAAAAAATAGAAAAAAAACAAAAGAAATCCATTTTAGAAGTATTCAACTGGAAAATCACCTATCTCACATCAATACACATTAAAAATGTAATAAAAATATAAAGTTTGAAAAAAATCGTTAGAGCCGTTTTTGAAAAAATCAAAAAAAAATTAAAAATCGCAAGAGTAAACACCTACTTCCGGTTTGCGATTTTTTTTCAAAAGCTTGCTGTCTCATCTACATAGTACATCAAACATATATATGAAGTTTCAATGCCATACCTCTTTTCGTTTTTGAGATATTCTGTTCACAGTCACACAGACAGACACACAGACAGACAGACAGACAGACACACAGATAGACGGACAGACCAATGAAAAAAAATATGTTTTTTGGGATCAGGGGACTCTAAAACGTGAAGATCTGTTGAAAACTCAATTTCGAATTTTTGGGGTGAATCCAATACTTCCTTTATCGTAAAAGGAAGTAAAAAAACTAAACAAGATTTTATATTTTAAGGTGCTCACCCTGTATTTATTTCTTCGAAATTTTCTCGATGTCATTCCAGATTATATGTCTATATAATCTGCATGCACAGTATCGTTTTCCTCGTTCCTAGTTTTTGAATTATACAGGCAACAGACTGACAGACAGACGGAATTGAGAAAACCGTTTTTTCGTCATCTAGGAACCCTTCGTCTGTTAGACGAGCGCTCTCGTATGTTTCAATATGTTTCTTAGCTAGAAGTCAACATCGTCGATTTTAACAATACCTACTAGGTTAAGGGTTCAGGTAACCCAGAATTATAGTATGTAGTAATAATGCTGTATTTGCTTATAAAAAGCCAGTTTTAAAATTGCAAATTTTATTAAAACCATTATTTTCTGCAAATCAATAAAAATGAAACACGAGGTGGGCAACCACACGATCTTTTATTACTGCTTGTAAAAATTTAATTTTAAAATTTTTTCAAAACTATTTCCAAAAACCTTTTTTGAGAAAACTGATAGACAATTACGTAATTTATAACACCTTTTCAATAGCTATTGATATAAGAAGTACATGATGTAGGGCATTATTTGACGAATTTCTTTTATAACCAAGCGAGGTCAGTAAAGAGGACGAGTCATAAAGTCATATTATGTACGAGTTGTATACAAAGCTTTATGTTCACTTCTAAAATCTAAAAAAGTCGGGTTTATAGATTTGATGTCTATTCTGTGACAGAAAAGACTTGACATTAGAGTACCTTTACAGATATTGAAAGACATATATTTTGACATTGACAACTGATGTAATAGTTATGTATGGTTAAGCGTGTTATATTACAAATAATCCACGAGAGAAAAGAGGAGCCCTCGAGGCCGCCAGGCCAAGAGGTGTCATTTTTTTTTTTTTTTTTTTCTTCTTTTCGGCATCAGCTGCTGAGGCTATTAGCCGTTAGTAACTGGATACTTTAATTTTTTCAGATTATATCTGTTCCATCAGTCCAATTTGTTTTGTGAATTCTAAAATTGCCCTGTGTCCCAATTCTGTTAACGATGTCCCTTCTCGAAAGGTACGAGCTGCTCTGTATCTAGCGCATTCCATTAAAATGTGATGTACTGTTAATGGTACGTTACAGGTAGTACATGACGGTTGATTTTCACCACACAGTAAATACTTGCACGTTAGTTGAGTATGTCCGGTTCGCAGTCTCGTCAAGATAACTTGTTCCCTTCTGGAGATATTAGTGGGGTATTGAAATTGACCCACTTCTGGAAGGAACCTCCTCAGATACGTATTCTGATTGTTCCATACTTCTTGAAACTTGGCTCTGATTTGTTTCCCAACAAATATTTTAACGTCTTTGAGACTGGTAACTTCATATGTGGACGGAATTTGTAGGGTTGCATCCTTCGCAGCTCTATCAGCCTTTTCATTGCCAGTTATGCCAACATGACTAGGAATCCATATGAGTGATAACTGTTTTCCCATTAATCCTATCGTGTTACAAAGAGACCTAATGTCTGTGATTAACGGGTCATGGATACTTCGATTGTTTATAGCTTCGAGAACAGACAGAGAGTCGGTACATATCGCAAAAGCCATCTGTCTCGCGTCCCGACACAGCCGCAACGCGGCATAGATCGCAAACGCTTCACAGAAAAAAATACTGACAATAGAGGTGTCATTTCTCGGGTGAATTATTAGAAATATACAAAATTTTATCCAGCGCAATAAATATCTAAAAACCAAATTTTTTGTTGACAACCGTGAAAAGTCATAGTGACAAATTGAAAAGTACCGAGAGGTCAAATACATTTATAATTCGAGTAGCGACGTAAATGATTCAACTGTGGATAATAATAACTTGATCGTCCTGTACAATGCAAAATTATATTCAATTCTTATAATTACATTAACCACTAAATACCTTAAAAAACATACATTTTATACTGACAGCCATGAAAAGTCATAGTGACAATTTGGAAAGTGATTCGTGTTATACGTTTGGCAGTATTGAAGTGTATTGTCAGTCTATGTCAAATTCGAGGTTAGCAGTGAATGACCTGGTTTTTATTTCACTAGTGGGTTATGATTTAACTCAGTAGTGGGTTATGGGCTACTTTAGAGGTATAAAATCGATCTAGTAATAGTCTTATAACTAGGAGGTGTTATAGATAGTACTAGTAAGATAGAGTACGTAATTTTATAGTGCTAGCAAGATAATATAGGTAAACTTTATTTTACTAGTATTATGTCATAAACAGTATCTTATAATACTCGTACATAAAACATTTTATTCTCATAAATTTTTGGCCGTTTATTAATAAAAATTAGGTTTTGCGATTTTTTAAAAAACTATCCTTTTTCCCAAAACACCTTTTAAACAAACGCTGTAGATAATTATATAATATGCGATGTTGTTTCACAGAATTGTGTTTTCATACCACAACTATAAAAAATTTGAGAACATTTTGTAAAAATATAATTTTGCGCTTTTTTCAAAAAAACTTTTTGAACGAAAAGTGACAGATATTAGTCTAATATAGGCTCTTGTTTTAAGGAATTTTGTTTTAATCCAGCAATTATAAAATTTTGAGCAAATTTTTCTAAAATTTTAGTTTTGCTCTTTAAAAATTATAAGTACTTTTCACAAAAAATTTAAACAAAGGTTGTAGATAAAATATACCTTTATCCAACAATTATAAAAATTTGAGGATATTTATGTGTGAATTTAATTGTGCGATTTTCTCAAAAGCTATATTTTTCACAAAAAAAACGTTAAACAAAAATTGTATTCAATAACAATATATGTTATTCTAAAAAATAGTGTTACCAAAATTATAAAAAATTACTGGAAAAGGTAAAATGCTTGACTAAAGTACCACTTTTGTTAGGCTGAGTTTATCAATTATTCACTGTAATATCCGAAACTATATAAGAAACGCAGATATATATTTTCAACCCGATCTATTATACCGTCTGTGCTGTAGAGAGGATACAAACAGATTCACAGACAGAAATCACCTCGAACACCACTTTTTCTGAATCATAAGAGACGAAAACGGATATTTCCGCAAAAATCTCGAGTGTGAAATTTTTGATGATTACTATAAAATATCACTATTTATGCAACAAGTGCTAAAAGTCAACGTTTATGCACGAAACATGAAAATTATGAAACGAAGCCGAAGGCTGAGTTTCATAACATGTCTCGTGCATAAACGAGTTTTAGCACGATTTGCATACAATATTTTATCTACGACCTTAATTTTACTGTTATTAATCCATAAATATCGATTTAACAAAGGTTTTCATCTACGGCACTTCTAATTTATGTCATAATAAATAGTAGGCCATGCGCGGGCGAATGTTTGCGAAGACAGTGCTGAGAAGGTCAGTTACGAAATGTAATTATTAATACTCCACATCTGAGTGTATTTATTACATAACGCTTTAATTATTTCAAAAATACTCTACCTGTAACGCAAGAAGCAACTAGAATAAGTTTACAACTTTACTTCCAGTTCGAAATTGTAGTTTTATAACCTCACTTCACTTTTATCACTAGAGCTAAAAGTAAACAGCTGATTTCTTTAACCACGGTAAACTATAAAACGTCACTTTTAGTGAAACAAGCTAGCGCTAAAAGGCCTACTTCTAGTAGTGGTCGTAGATAAAGTAAATTATTTTTATTTACACCGTATTAATGTTTTACGTAGGTATGTGTATGAATACGTTTTCAAGCCCATTATGTATATCTATTATATACATCAATTCGTTGTGAAGCCCAACAGCGTTGTGACATGTCGGGCTTAATAACGAGCATTTACATATTTTTATATACTGTATATAAAACATTCCAAAAGCGCCCCCTACACTCGATATTGCAGAACTACTCCATGTATATCGACCATACTACCGGTCATTACTGAGCCCACCGCAAAAATTTGTGTACTGCATCTTTGAGGCATTTCTAACCAATTGGTGATGATATACACTGGGGTACGTTGTTGAGCCAAACGCGGGCTCATCAGCGTTGAAAATGGCTTAACAAGGTACTATTCATATATTCAGCGGGCCTAACTATGACCGTTTATAAGTCTATATATATATATATATATATATTACTTACTATATTGCTAGCGGCTATTGGGAGGTCAGGAAGGAAGTGAGACAGACAACCAACTCTTCAATGTATAATGGTGAGCTGTGCGCAAGCGCGGCGGCGTCGTCCGCCCAATGGGGAAGTGGTCAAGTTTAAAATTGGCTTCTAAAGGCGGAGTTCGAATGCTCAGGCATGCGCCCGAGACGCGTTATACTCAGAGTGAGACTATGTCGGTGTCGTAATGTTTTCGGCCGTTCCCAGGCCCTGCTAGCAATATATGTATAATACATTAGTCCAGAGAAATTAGACATTGCTCTTCGGAAAAATTCCCGGAAAGCTGGATTTTGGTATGAGCCTTGATATTGTGGTTCTAAACAAAATGTCAAAAGTCCTCATCGATCCGAGTGCCGCTAAAAATTTTGAGGGGGGGCAAAGGTCACCAAAAACGGTATTTCGTGAATATCTCGTTAACGGTCACTTTTACAGAAAAAATATTGATTATCAAGTTTGTAGCTTATGAAATTTCTAACAATAAAGATATCATAACTTTTATTCGTAAAAGTAACCGTTTTGGAGATAATTCGATTTACAGAGTTGTAACGAATAGATGCACTCCTCAATGGCATGTATATCTCATTGGAGTTGCGACTTGAAATATTCTAGAATTTCCTTGTTTCAGAGCCCATAAAAATAGAAAAAAACACATATGTAGTACACTGTAGTCTAGATAGAGAAGGAATGTGCTCCGAAAAGTTCCTCTCCGTTGTCATAAAACCTCAAGGGACATCTGCTTGCTATTCGTGTAGGAGCATAATAGTATATTATGTTATTAGGAGCAAAAATTATACTGTATTTGGCGTGGCTGGACAGCCGAGCCACATAAACATACTTTTGTTCCGAATAACATATAGTATTTTTTCTTTAAACGTTTATAACAAATTATTTAAGAAATTTTAAGAAACCTGGAATTATTTTAAGGTAGAGGATTGGGTAGACTGATAAATGTAGGGTGCTTTGGAGAGCGTCACTATGACTACACTATAAACAACGTTGTGAACAAAATCCGAAAATAAAAAACTTTATCTCGTCAGTCTTGCTTAAATGTAACACCCGATATAAATGACGTCGATACTTGCGACTCCACTGAAAATGTAGATCCATCACGTTTCCTGATTGAATCTATGGAAATAGAGAAGACAGCAGAAGAACAAAAAGAAGAAGAAGAAGATGATGAAGAGGAAAGCATACCGATTGAAATAGAGTCTGAAGATGAATATTAATAACTCCTGTTTTGAATCCAAAATTAATTAATGGACAAGTTCATAATTTTTTTAAAATAAAAATTTTTCAAACAAAAATAAACGTGGAATATGCCTACTGGGAACACCACATAAAAAATAAACGCACCTTGTACTCTACCTCGAAGGTGGTGTGGAAAAGAGTGCACGTTTCAACTCTGTAAATCGAAGTATCTCCAAAACGGTTACTCTTACGAATAAAAGTTATGATATCTTTATTGTTATAAATGTCATAAGCTACAAATTTGATAATCAATATTTTTTCTGTAAAAGTGACCGTTAACGAGATATTCACAAAATACCGTTTTTGGTGACCTTTGCCCCCCCTTAAAATTTTTAGCGGCACTCGGATCGATGAGGACTTTTGACATTTTGTTTAGAACCACAATATCAAGGCTCATACCAAAATCCAGCTTTCCGGGAATTTTCCGAAGTTTTGCTTTTATTTTGTCTAATTTGACTGGACTAATATATGATTTAAACAGAGATCCGGCAACAATGTACCTATTCAGAAAATATAACCTTAAACTAGAAACAACCTAACCTAACACAAAAAGTGTCAATTTCCATTAGGGAGTTTAGTTGCCCCAGAGGTACTGCTAACAAAATTACTAGATGGTCATAGCCTCACCTGACCCAAAAAGATCGTGAACGGCATATACTTATAGCTGTTTTAGGAAAGCATGATATTCTGAAATTTCGTATCTATTTCGGTGTAATAATCACAACTGCTTTGGAAAACAGTTGTCGCATTCAAGTTGAGTTGTCAAAACATTGATTTTGTTCAGTTCAGCAGATGATTTTCAATGTCTTTCAAATATGTGAGAGGTACGTACCGTAGTTGTTTAATAAAGAATCGTTTACTGAATTAAATTATGGCTTTCACAATTTGAGTGATGGAACTTGGTTTTCTAAGGCAATTGGGATTATTACTTCTAAATAAGTCTGGAATCAGAGAATGTCACACCTTCCTAAAACAGCTAGAGTTCTTTCTTTGTTGTTGCTGTAATTAAAAATAAAACTGTAGTGTAAGCGAGACTGAATCGTGAATTATAATATAGTCAAAATTGAGTAATCTAGGTCATCTTGTAGTGTACGTCGCCCACTTTGAACTACCGTTCCTAGAGCCAGTAATGCAGGTGGATTGAAATTTGTGCAAAGGTGCGAATTTAGGTTAGCTGCATAGCAGATTTGTTTAAATAATTTTAGACTGTACTTGCACCTATACCTGTAACATAACCTAAAATAGGTACGCAACACTTCACCTTTACAGGCGGTGTATGTGGTATGTATCGCAATGTAGGTAGTGTAGCTGCTGGCATATTCAACCTAGGGAAACGCAAGTAATAAATCCTGATAAACTTCAACGTTTCCTTTACATAATCTGTGTTGTGCAGACATCCAGTGATGCTTTGCCATCGGTCTCTCTGCGCGCATAAAATGCATTCATTTACATCGTTCTAGTCAAGTTGTTTATCGGCATGCCCCAACTTTGACTATAAATATTATAATTTGTGGTTCGTTCTCGCTTACAGTTCCGTTTAATTGTAATTTGTAAAAAAACGTCTTTATTCGCAAACGTCATAAAAGTGACAACTTTATCGACAAGGTAAATGTGTCACTTTATCGGATTAAGCAGATAAAATAGCAACTTTTCCGTACTTTATGTGCCTAATCACACAAAATACAAAACTCAAACATTTCTTCAGCGAAATGTTTACCTACATCGTAACCACGGAAAAATTGTATTAGGTATTAGATTATTTTATTCATTTGCTAATAATAATTAGTGTTTATTTTTATACTCTTTATCAATTTTTAATTTATCTGAATACGTTTGCGGATAAAATAGTATATGTTATTCGGAGTAAAAGTGACTTTATGTAGCTTAGCTGAATTATTTGCCTCACTAACGTTCGGCTAAATAAACTTCAGCTTCGCCACATAAAGTATCACTTTTACTCCTAATAACATAATCTACTATTATGCTGTGTATGCTGTCAGGCATACTGTATAACAGTACAATATTCGTAAATGTGCAGTGGCGTAACTACCGAGGGGGCAAAGGGGGCAGCGCCCCCCGGGCCCTGAACTTCAAGGGGCCCAACGGGCCTCCTGAAGTTTAAAGCCCGGCAGGTCCAAACTCGGTCCCGTATAAAGTTTCAATGAGTTCGAGAAAAACGCTATTGTTCATTTTGCTTTGATGTTTCTGTTTATGAATTAAAAAAAAATAATTGAAAAATGATAATCAAAAATGCTTTGGCAAGAATAGAACTTACACTTGGCAATTATGGGGCCCGGTGAAGATCACGGCCCCCGGGCCCAAAATTTGAAGTTACGCCACTGTAAATGTGTAATAATATTTTAGTAAGTAAATGACCGACAAGCATGTAATATGAATATCCTCTTCTTTCAGAACCTTGACAAAACTTCAAGTGTAGCATCTGATGGAATACGGACAAGATGTCTTTTCTGATTCGGTGATTGCAGTGTCTTTCCAAAATCGTCAAGTAAGTCATCATGCCCAGTACCAGCTTTATATATTTATATAACAATTTTTCTGTTTAATGTCATTGTGAGCTATAAAAATGAAATAGCTTTATTTTCTTGAATTGTAAATTAATGATGTGTCACCACTTCTGCATTTTCCTTTAAGACTACAATATTACACAGCATATTATAAGTAGGTAGTTGTATTCCAAACTGTCTATCAATGTAAATCACATTTATACCGTGTGTCCAAAACAGTACAATTACGAAGGAGCTCTTGTAATTGATAATAGATCAAATTCGGTGAAATTAGATAAAATGTTTAACATTGGAAGTACTATGGTCCATATTTTGATCGAACAAACTAAAGTTTTGTTGATAGGTGCAATTCTCTGTAAATACAAATACTTTTACCTTAGTATATTGTAATAGTTATTTACCTAACAAGTTCGGGAAGTTAATTTTCCCGAATGAGCACTTTGTTTGCAGCACGACCGAAGGGAGTGCTGCATGTAGTGCGAATTCGGGAAAATTCTTCCCGAAAGAGGTAGGTACAATGTTTTTTGTAACGAATAACTCAAAATATTTAAAAAAGTTAAAAAAATATTATTTAGTGTTTTACAACTTTACTGAGTTGGCAGCACAAATTACTAAATTTGTATACGTATCCTAGCACCTGTTAGCTTTTGTTGACGTTTACAGCGCCCCTGGAACACACAATTGCCATAGTTTTTGTGGGAAAGTAAAAAACACCCCGGTGCGGGAAAAGTCATTTTCGGCGCATCGGGAATGACCGGGAAATATGAATTTTGAAATCATGAGTGCAAAAAATACTTTCCCAACTTGAGGACAAAATTAGTGTTTCCTAAAAGCAACACTAATTTTATTTGAAAAAGAGGGAAAGTACACCGTCGTTCATTTGATGGGGATCACTTCAACGACATTTTCTTAACTTTTTCATAGCAAAATTTAATTGAACTACTGTTTTTAAAATATTAAGTACTCAAATATCATTTTTAAGTTATATCATTTGTAATAAATAAGCTAGAAGTGAACAAAGAGCATAACTGTTGTAAAGTCGACATAGTAGCATTGTTTAAAGCAGTTTTAATTAATAATTGATTAATTTTTTTCAAACAAAACCCATCAAAAGCTTCAACATTCTTTACTACAAGTTATGCATTGTTGACTTATTGCTTACTTATTAAAAATGATATGACTTAAACATGGCATGCAGCTGTTTGATATTTTGAAAACAATAGATACCTAATACAAACTACATTTTGCTATGAAAAAAGTTAAGAAAATGTCGAAACTAGTTTTTTTAAGTAAGCCACTTCAAATGAACAGCAGTGTGTTTGAATAAGCGAAGTGAGCCGAGTAGTGGTATTCAATCAAATTATATAATTTCGTTCAACTAATAATCAATACTTATTGGAATTAGTTTTTTGATCACTTTATAAGTGTTTGGTGTAATTTGATTAACTGAAATCGTGAAACAAAGGTGTAGTAGTTATCAACTGAATGTTTATTGGCATGTCAATTTTGACATTCACTGCTCAATAATAACAGCGAGGTTATTCCTATTTTGTGAATTAGGAGAAAATAAGTGCAGAAGTGGGTTGTAGTTAATGGAGAGGTGAGATTGAGGTCCAAATTCAACATTTAATTAAAGTCACTTTACAGTGATAGTTTGTAAAACGACAAATCGTGAAATAGTAATTTGTACAACTAGTTTTGAAAGTCATACTTTTTTCATGAATTTGCAGTTTGATAACGAGGGCTTGTAAGTGTGAAACTCCGTTTTCTTTTCTATTAGGACTTGTGTGATTGAAGTATATATTCGGCTCTCGGAAGGTTGCACTTTAACTTGATGGTTGTATAACGTTTTTAGTACTTTTTGTCCTTAGCAATATTATTTAGAAGGTCAGTCAGGGGTTTTATGTTTTTAGCTCCTAATATGAAGATGGGTGGTGGTTTCGGTTCATTGGATTTAGTAGCTTCCCCACCTTCATATTCCATTACATTTTCTTCTGTAAGTGCATTGTATCTGTTGTCTCCCAGCCAGTATTTCTGCTTTTTGTTCTTTCAAGCTTCTTGGTCTTCAACATTCCGGTTTTGTTTATGGTGTATGGAACTTGCTGCCATTGATTCGTTATATTTGAATTTGGTGTGTTAAGGGTAGTTTGCGATATTACTGGATTATATATTGGTATTTGGGTATTACTTTTTGGCTGACTATTGTATGCATCTGCATTATGCATATAAAATTGTTGTGTAGGCATTGGTTGTGAATAAGAAGAATTTATTGGCATTTGCACATACGATATTGGTTGATTTGTATCTCCATAATTATTTATGTTTGGTTGGTTTGTTGTGAAGTGTCCGTAATTGGGCGTGAAAGACATTTTAAATTTATACTTACGATTTCGTTTATATTGTAAATAAAACTTGCGTTAACTGAAAGATTACACTTGACCCGACGTCAAGTGTAACAGCTGCTTGTATCACTGCTGCCACGTTCACGTTTTGTAATCACAATCTTACTCCTCGAAAGTTAAACGAGAACTATACTTGAATATAAGAGCAAAATTGTTAGTGGTCATAGTGGCCACATACCTTATGCTGGTGTAGACGCTCGGAATTTTGGTCTTCCCCTGAAGTATTTTTTCTTATCCGTCGTCCATCCCCGTGTCGACGTGTCGCTGCTGCGTGGACCTGGAGAACGCCTCTCGTCATCGTGCTGCTGCAGCTAGGACCTGGTGAAAAGTGGTGGGTTCTGGTGAACACCCTGCCAACGTTTGTTCGTTGGCGACGTTGCCGTTAAATTTCATTTTGATGGCTTGTGATTTAGATTGTTTCATGATGGTACCTAATTTTATAGCTTTTTATAAATCTGCATCGTCCTCTTGTAGTAATCAATGTTATACTTTCTAAAGGTTACATTCTGGCGGGAAGAGAAACGTTTACTAAACTTTTCTATCACGACGATTAGTTTAGACGCTTCGTCTTCCCTTAATTTAAAAAAAAAAACTATATATTTTTCCGCCAATCGTACTAGAACTGATACATTATTGACAAAATTTTGTTGAGCAAAGTCAAACATTCCATTACATCAGCCGTTGCTATGTAATTTACAATCAAACTGTAGAGGAATAATATTCCCGGCCTAGGCAGGGAATATTCGAGTACTATTTCCTAATTTTTTTAATTACTCGTATCGATCGGCGGAAAAATAGTATGTGTATCTTGGACAAAAAGCAACATTCCCAGACTCCTGTGTTATACAATATTCACAGTCGTCTGGGAATGTTACGCTTTTCGTCCTAGATACACAATGTACTATTTTGTACTCGGGTCCAGCAAAATATAGCAATTGAGCTATTTCTATTTCTCGGCTTTTTCATTTGCTTAGGCAAGAAATATTCGAGTACTAAGCGGTGTCTCAGAATGAATTGCGTTTAAAAAAAATATAGGTCTCTTGTTATTAAAACTTTTACTCAGTTAAACTCAGGAATACAATTAATAACTCTTGAAAATTCAACCTTAAAAATAATATCATCTAAATGTGGTCCTTGGCGTCTTATGCACTCCTCCAAACGGTGTCTTGCTTTTATTAGAACTTGTCGGCACAGTGCTTTCGGGAATTGCTGTTGGCTTCATATTTGATGGATCTCCGACGTCCATGGGGCCAAGAACTGACTGCGGAACCACTTTCTTCAAATTTGCGGATGGGCGGGCCTTGATGAACATATCGTAAAATGTGCTAGTTCCGAAACATTTTTTGCACTTGCAATGAATGAGCATTTTCATAAAATGCTCGTATACAAAAAGCACTCAGTTCTCCATCTAAAAAAATCCATTTCGACAGAAACTCCCAAAAGACGCTAATCGGAACTCCGACGCTAAAAAATTTCTGACACTGACAGTTTTTCCTAAATGTTAGAAACAAAATCGAAATTCATTCTGAGACACCCTTTATTTTCTATTTTTTTTTTAATTACTCGTATCGAACGGCAGAAAAATAGTATGTGTATCTTGGACAAAAAGCAACATTCCCAGACTCCTGTGTTGTTGGGCTCGCATTGGTTTCGGCCTAACAATATTCACAGTCGTCTGGGAATGTTACGCTTTTTGTCCTAGATACACAAGGTACTATTTCCGCCAATCGTAATAGAAATTACACATTATTAACAAAATTTTATTGAGCAAAGTCAAACATTCAATTACATCAGCCGGTGCTGAGGTAATTTACAATGAAAATGTACAGGAATAATTCAAACATTCCATTACATCAGCCGTTCTGATGTAATTTGCAATAAAACTGTACAGGAATAATATTCCCGGGCCTGGGCAGGGAATATTCGAGTACTATTTCCTATTTTTTTAACTACTCGTTTCGATCAGCGGAAAAATAGTATGTGTATCTTGGACAACAAGCAACATTCCCAGACTCCTGTGTTGTTGGGCTCGGCATTCGTCTTGCCCAACAATATTCACAGTCCGTCTGGAAATGGTTACGCTTATCGTCCTAGATACACAATGTACTATTTCCGCCAATCGTATTAGAACTGACACATTATTGTCAAAATTTTGTTGAGCAAAGTCAAACATTCCATACATCAGCCGGTGCTAGGTAATTTACAATTAAACTGTACAGGAATAATTCAAACATACCATTACATCAGCCGTTGCTATGTAAATTATAATAAAACTGTACAGGAATAATATTCCCGGCCTCGGCAGGGAATATTCGAGCACTATTTCCTATTTTTGTAATTACTCGTATCGATCGGCGGAAAATAGTATGTGTATCTTGGACAAAACGCAACATTCCCAGACTCCTGTGTTATACAATATTCACAGTCGTCTGGGAATGTTACACTTTTCGTCTAGATACACAATGTACTATTTCCGCCAAACGTAATAGAAATGACACATTATTGTCAAAATTTTGATGAGCAAAGTCAAACGTTCCATTACATCAGCCGGTGCTAGGTAATTTACAATAAAACTGTACAGGAATAATTCAAACATTCCATTACAATCAGCCGTTGCTATGTAATTTATAATAAAACTGTACAGGAATAGTATTCCCGGCCTCGGCAGGGAATATTCCAGTACTATTTCCTATTTTTTTAATTACTTGTATCGATCGGCGGAAAATAGTATGTGTATCTTGGACAAAAAGCAACATTCCCAGACTCCTGTGTTATACAATATTCACAGTCGTCTGGGAATGTTACACTTTTCGTCCTAGATACACAATGTACTATTTCCGCCAATCGTAATAGAAATGAAACATTATCGTCAAAATTTTGTTGAGCAAAGTCAAACATTCAATTACATCAGCCGGTGCTAGGTAATTTACAATAAAACTGTACAGGAATAATTCAAACATACCATTACATCAGCCGTTGCTATGTAATTTATAATAAAACTGTACAGGAATAATATTCCCGGCCTCGGCAGGGAATATTCGAGTACTATTTCCTATTTTTTTAATTACTCGTATCAATCGGCGGAAAATAGTATGTGTATCTTGGACAAAAAGCAACATTCCCAGACTCCTGTGTTATACAATATTCACAGTCGTCTGGGGAATGTTACACTTTTCGTCCTAGATACACAATGTACTATTTCCGCCAATCGTAATAGAAATGACACATTATTGTCAAAATTTTGTTGAGCAAACTCAAACATTCAATTACATCAGCCGGTGCTAGGTAATTTACAATAAAACTGTACAGGAATCATTCAAACATTCCATTACATCAGCCGTTGCAATGTAATTTACAATAAAACTGTACAGGAATAATATTCCCGGCCTAGGCAGGGAATATTCGAGTACTATTTCCTATTTCCTTTAATTACTCGTATCGATCAGCGGCAAAATAGTATGTGTATCTTGGACAACAAGCAACATTCTCAGACTCCGGTGTTGTTGGGCTCGGCATTCGTCTCGCCCAGCAATATTCACAGTCGTCTGGGAATGTTACGCTTTTCGTCCTAGATACACAATGTACTATTTTCGCCAATCGTATTAGAACTGACACATTATTGTCAAAATTTTGTTGAGCAAAGTCAAACATTCCATTAACATCAGCCGGTTCCAGGTAATTTACAATAAAACTGTACAGGAATAATTCAAGCATTCCATTACATCAGCCGTTGCTATGTAATTTACAATAAAACTGTACAGGAATAATATTCCCGGCCTGGGCAGGGAATATTCGAGTACTATTACTATTTCCTATTTTCTTTAATTACTCGTATCGATCAGCGGCAAAATAGTATGTGTATCTTGGACAACAAGCAACATTCCCAGACTCCTGTGTTGTTGGGCTCGGCATTCGTCTCGCCCAACAATCTTCACAGTCGTCTGGGAATGTTACGCTTTTCGTCCTAGATACACAATGTACTATTTCCGCCTATCGTATTAGAACTGACACATTATTGCAAAATTTTTTTGAGCAAAGTCAAACATTTCATTACATCAGCCGGTGCTAGGTAATTTACAATAAAACTGTACAGGAATAATTCAAACATACCATTACAGTCAGGCCGTTGCTATGTAATTAATAATAAAACTGTACAGGAATAATATTCCGGCCTAGGGCAGGGAATATTCGAGTACTATTTCCTATTTTTTTAATTACTCGTATCGATCAGGGGAAAAATAGTATGTGTATCTTGGACAAAAAGCAACATTCCCAGACTCCTGTGTTATACAATATTCACAGTCGTCTGGGAATGTTACACTTTTCGACCTAGATACACAATGTACTATTTCCGCCAATCGCAATAGAAATGACACATTATTGTCAAAATTTTGTTGAGCAAAGTCAAACATTCCATTACATCAGCCGATTCTAGGTAATTTACAATAAAACTGTACAGGAATAATTCAAGCATTCCATTACATCAGCCGTTGCTATGTAATTTACAATAAAACTGTACAGGAATAATATTCCCGGCCTCGGCAGGGAATATTCGAGTACTATTTCCTAGTTTTTTAATTACTGGTATCGATCGGCGGAAAATAGTATGTGTATCTTGGACAAAAAGCAACATTCCCAGACTCCTGTGTTATACAATATTCACAGTCGTCTGGGAATGTTACACTTTTCGTCCTAGATACACAATGTACTATTTCCGCCAATCGTAATAGAAATGACACATTATTGTCAAAATTTTGTTGAGCAAACTCAAACATTCAATTACATCAGCCGGTGCTAGGTAATTTACAATAAAACTGTACAGGAATAATTCAAACACTCCATTACATCAGCCGTTGCAATGTAATTTACAATAAAACTGTACAGGAATAATATTCTCGGCCTGGGCAGGGAATATTCGAGTACTATTTCCTATTTTCTTTAATTACTCGTATCGATCAGCGGCAAAATAGTATGTGTATCTTGGACAACAAGCAACATTCCCAGACTCCTGTGTTGTTGGGCTCGGCATTCGTCTCGCCCAACAATATTCACAGTCGTCTGGGAATGTTACGCTTTTCGTCCTAACTACACAATGTAGGTACTATTTCCGCCAATCGTATTAGAACTGACACATTGTCAAAATTTTGTTGAGCAAAGTCAAACATTCCATTACATCAGCCGGTGCTAGGTAATTTACAATAAAACTGTACAGGAATAATTCAAACATTCCATTACATCAGTCGTTGCTATGTAATTTATAATAAAACTGTACAGGAATAATATTCCCGGCCTAGGCAGGGAATATTCGAGTACTATTTCCTATTTTTTTTAATTACTGGTATCGATCAGGGGAAAAATAGTATGTGTATCCTGGACAAAAAGCAACATTCCCAGACTCCTGTGTTATACAATATTCACAGTCGTCTGGGAATGTTACACTTTTCGACCTAGATACACAATGTATTATTTCCGCCAATCGTAATAGAAATGACACATTATTGTCAAAATTTTGTTGAGCAAAGTCAAACATTCCATTACATCAGCCGGTTCTAGGTAATTTACAATAAAACTGTACAGGAATAATTCAAGCATTCCATTACATCAGCCGTTGCTATGTAATTTACAATAAAACTGTACAGGAATAATATTCCCGGCCTGGGCAGGGAATATTCGAGTACTATTTCCTATTTTCTTTAATTACTCGTATCGATCAGCGGCAAAATAGTATGTGTATCTTGGACAACAAGCAACATTTCCAGACTCCTGTGTTGTTGGTCTCGGCATTCGTCTCGCCCAACAATATTCACAGTCGTCTGGGAATGTTACGCTTTTCGTCCTAGATACACAATGTACTATTTCCGCCAATCGTATTAGAACTGACACATTATTGTAAAAATTTTTTTGAGCAAAGCCAAACATTTCATTACATCAGCCGGTGCTAGGTAATTTACAATAAAACTGTACCGGAATATTTCAAACATACCATTACATCAGCCGTTGCTATGTAATTAATAATAAAACTGTACAGGAATAATATTCCCGGCCTAGGCAGGGAATATTCGAGTACTATTTCCTATTTTTTTTAATTACTCGTATCGATCAGGGGAAAAATAGTATGTGTATCTTGGACAAAAAGCAACATTCCCAGACTCCTGTGTTATACAATATTCACAGTCGTCTGGGAATGTTACACTTTTCGACCTAGATACACAATGTACTATTTCCGCCAATCGTAATAGAAATGACACATTATTGTCAAAATTTTGTTGAGCAAAGTCAAACATTCCATTACATCAGCCGGTTCTAGGTAATTTACAATAAAACTGTACAGGAATAATTCAAGCATTCCATTACATCAGCCGTTGCTATGTAATTTACAATAAAACTGTACAGGAATAATATTCCCGGCCTAGGCAGGGAATATTCGAGTATTATTTCCTATTTTTTATAATTACTCGTATCGATCGGCTGAAAAATAGTATGTGTATCTTGGACAACAAGCAACATTCCCCGACTCCTGTGTTGTTGGGCTCGGCATTCGTCTTGCCCAACAATATTCACAGTCGTCTGGGTATGTTACGCTTATCGTCCTAGATACACAATGTACTATTTCCGCCAATCGTATTAGAACTGACACATTATTGTCAAAATTTTGTTGAGCAAAGTCAAACATTCCATTACATCAGCCGGTGCTAGGTAATTTACAATAAAACTGTACAGGAATAATTCAAACATACCATTACATCAGCCGTTGCTATGTAATTTATAATAAAACTGTACAGGAATAATATTCCCGGCCTCGGCAGGGAATATTCGAGTACTATTTCCTATTTTTTTAATTACTCGTATCGATCGGCGGAAAATAGTATGTGTATCTTGGACAAAAAGCAACATTCCCAGACTCCTGTGTTATACAATATTCACAGTCGTCTGGGAATGTTACACTTTTCGTCCTAGATACACAATGTACTATTTCCGCCAATCGTAATAGAAATGACACATTATTGTGAAAATTTTGATGAGCAAAGTCAAGCGTTCCATCACATCAGCCGGTGCTAGGTAATTTACAATAAAACTGTACAGGAATAATTCAAACATTCCATTACATCAGCCGTTGCAATGTAATTTACAATAAAACTGTACAGGAATAATATTCCCGGCCTAGGCAGGGAATATTCGAGTACTATTTCCTATTTTCTTTAATTACTCGTATCGATCAGCGGCAAAATAGTATGTGTATCTTGGACAACAAGCAACATTCTCAGACTCCGGTGTTGTTGGGCTCGGCATTCGTCTCGCCCAACAATATTCACAGTCGTCTGGGAATGTTACGCTTTTCGTCCTAGATACACAATGTACTATTTCCGCCAATCGTATTAGAACTGACACATTATTGTAAAAATTTTTTTGAGCAAAGTCAAACATTCCATTACATCAGCCGGTGCTAGGTAATTTACAATAAAACTGTACAGGAATAATTCAAACATTCCATTACATTAGCCGTTGCTATGTAATTTATAATAAAACTGTACAGGAATAATATTCCCGGCCTAGGCAGGGAATATTCGAGTACTATTTCCTATGTTTTTTAATTACTCGTATCGATCAGGTGAAAAATAGTATGTGTATCTTGGACAAAAAGCAACATTCCCAGACTCCTGTGTTATACAATATTCACAGTCGTCTGGGAATGTTACACTTTTCGACCTAGATACACAATGTACTATTTCCGCCAATCGCAATAGAAATGACACATTATTGTCAAAATTTTGTTGAGCAAAGTCAAACATTCCATTACATCAGCCGATTCTAGGTAATTTACAATAAAACTGTACAGGAATAATTCAAGCATTCCATTACATCAGCCGTTGCTATGTAATTTACAATAAAACTGTACAGGAATAATATTCCCGGCCTCGGCAGGGAATATTCGAGTACTATTTCCTAGTTTTTTAATTACTGGTATCGATCGGCGGAAAATAGTATGTGTATCTTGGACAAAAAGCAACATTCCCAGACTCCTGTGTTATACAATATTCACAGTCGTCTGGGAATGTTACACTTTTCGTCCTAGATACACAATGTACTATTTCCGCCAATCGTAATAGAAATGACACATTATTGTCAAAATTTTGTTGAGCAAACTCAAACATTCAATTACATCAGCCGGTGCTAGGTAATTTACAATAAAACTGTACAGGAATAATTCAAACACTCCATTACATCAGCCGTTGCAATGTAATTTACAATAAAACTGTACAGGAATAATATTCTCGGCCTGGGCAGGGAATATTCGAGTACTATTTCCTATTTTCTTTAATTACTCGTATCGATCAGCGGCAAAATAGTATGTGTATCTTGGACAACAAGCAACATTCCCAGACTCCTGTGTTGTTGGGCTCGGCATTCGTCTCGCCCAACAATATTCACAGTCGTCTGGGAATGTTACGCTTTTCGTCCTAACTACACAATGTAGGTACTATTTCCGCCAATCGTATTAGAACTGACACATTGTCAAAATTTTGTTGAGCAAAGTCAAACATTCCATTACATCAGCCGGTGCTAGGTAATTTACAATAAAACTGTACAGGAATAATTCAAACATTCCATTACATTAGCCGTTGCTATGTAATTTATAATAAAACTGTACAGGAATAATATTCCCGGCCTAGGCAGGGAATATTCGAGTACTATTTCCTATGTTTTTATATTACTCGTATCGATCAGGTGAAAAATAGTATGTGTATCTTGGACAAAAAGCAACATTCCCAGACTCCTGTGTTATACAATATTCACAGTCGTCTGGGAATGTTACACTTTTCGACCTAGATACACAATGTACTATTTCCGCCAATCGCAATAGAAATGACACATTATTGTCAAAATTTTGTTGAGCAAAGTCAAACATTCCATTACATCAGCCGGTTCTAGGTAATTTACAATAAAACTGTACAGGAATAATTTAGGCATTCCATTACATCAGCCGTTGCTATGTAATTTACAATAAAACTGTACAGGAATAATATTCCCGGCCTCGGCAGGGAATAATCGAGTACTATTTACTATTTTTTTAATTATTCGTATCGATCGGCGGAAAATAGTATGTGTATCTTGGACAAAAAGCAACATTCCCAGACTCCTGTGTTATACAATATTCACAGTCGTCTGGGAATGTTACACATTTCGTCCTAGATACACAATGTACTATTTCCGCCAATCGTAATAGAAATGACACATTATTGTCAAAATTTTGTTGAGCAAACTCAAACATTCAATTACATCAGCCGGTGCTAGGTAATTTACAATAAAACTGTACAGGAATAATTCAAACACTCCATTACATCAGCCGTTGCAATGTAATTTACAATAAAACTGTACAGGAATAATATTCCCGGCCTGGGCAGGGAATATTCGAGTACTATTTCCTATTTTCTTTAATTACTTCTATCGATCAGCGGCAAAATAGTATGTGTATCTTGGACAACAAGCAACATTCCCAGACTCCTGTGTTGTTGGGCTCGGCATTCGTCTCGCCCAACAATATTCACAGTCGTCTGGGAATGTTACGCTTTTCGTCCTAACTACACAATGTACTATTTCCGCCAATCGTATTAGAACTGACACATTATTGTCAAAATTTTGTTGAGCAAAGTCAAACATTCCATTACATCAGCCGGTGCTAGGTAATTTACAATAAAACTGTACAGGAATAATTCAAACATTCCATTACATCAGTCGTTGCTATGTAATTTATAATAAAACTGTACAGGAATAATATTCCCGGCCTAGACAGGGAATATTCGAGTACTATTTCCTATTTTTTTTTAATTACTCGTATCGATCAGGGGAAAAATAGTATGTGTATCCTGGACAAAAAGCAACATTCCCAGACTCCTGTGTTATACAATATTTACAGTCGTCTGGGAATGTTACACTTTTCGACCTAGATACACAATGTACTATTTCCGCCAATCGTAATAGAAATGACACATTATTGTTAAAATTTTGTTGAGCAAAGTCAAACATTCAATTACATCAGCCGGTGCTAGGTAATTTACAATAAAACTGTACAGGAATAATTCAAACATTCCATTACATCAGCCGTTGCAATGTAATTTACAATAAAACTGTACAGGAATAATATTCCCGGCCTAGGCAGGGAATATTCGAGTACTATTTCCTATTTTCTTTAATTACTCGTATCGATCAGCGGCAAAATAGTATGTGTATCTTGGACAACAAGCAACATTCTCAGACTCCGGTGTTGTTGGGCTCGGCATTCGTCTCGCCCAACAATATTCACAGTCGTCTGGGAATGTTACGCTTTTCGTCCTAGATACACAATGTACTATTTCCGCCAATCGTATTAGAACTGACACATTATTGTCAAAATTTTGTTGAGCAAAGTCAAACATTCCATTACATCAGCCGGTGCTAGGTAATTTACAATAAAACTGTACAGGAATAATTCAAACATTCCATTACATCAGCCGTTGCTATGTAATTTATAATAAAACTGTACAGGAATAATATTCTCGGCCTAGGCAGGGAATATTCGAGTACTATTTCCTATTTTTTTTAATTACTCGTATCGATCAGGGGAAAAATAGTATGTGTATCTTGGACAAAAAGCAACATTTCTAGACTCCTGTGTTATACAATATTCACAGTCGTCTGGGAATGTTACACTTTTCGACCTAGATACACAATGTACTATTTCCGCCAATCGCAATAGAAATGACACATTATTGTCAAAACTAGCTGAAACCCGCGGAATATGCCGCATTTAAAATGTACGACAAATGTAATAACTTTTGTTGCACTAAAGACAGTTTTAAAAGCACGCTAGAGATTGGCAGTAAGGAAAAGTTCCAAAAAATATATTTTCAAATGGAAAGTCTCTGGAAAGGAAACGCTCGTCTCTGGAAGGCGTCCTAATTAATACGACGTTGTTGGATGCAGTAAAAAAAATCAGGAAAGAATTAATACTCTTATGAGATTATATGTGAGAATTATTTGTGCCACCGAAATAATTTTCAGCTGCTTGCAATCTGTGTTTCTTTTCAGGTTTAAGCCGTTGAGGCGTTGAGCGTCATAAAAATATAAATGCGGTAACTCAAGTCTCCAGTTACGCCGTTACTGTTATTGTTAAATAACTCGATTAATTATTATTTCTTTGTCATTTTAAACTGACATTATTATTATTATCTCTATAATAGCAACCATAAGTAACTGTTTATAATGTTTATATGCTAGCGAGTTGTTCTTAAATCGCTAGTGAATTAATAGTAGATTGTTCTACAAGTTAAGAAAAGTGAGAGTTTTCCGGCGAATGTAAAAGTTTTACGTGGGCATGGAAGAATAACTTTTCCAATGTGTTGAACATGCAATGTTTCCGTGTAATTGACATAAATATCTTTTTAAATAATTTTGGTCAAAGTATGGAAGCGTAATGTTTACTGTACTGTATAAATACAGAGTCCGGCAACAAAGCGGGGGTGGAAGATATTTCTAAAACGATGAGAGTTACATGAATATTGTGTACATAAAAGTTGTAGGTACGAAAGTGGTGCATATTACTAAAATAGTTTTGATTAAACAGGGTGTCGCAAAAAAGTATGGCAAATCAAACTTACTTTTTTTTAAATAGAATGCCCTATATTTGGGTAGCTTAAAAGTTTTGTATTGAAATACTCATCATTTTCAGATAAAGTTGTATGGGTCTAACGTCAACTGTTTTGGAGATATTAACGATTTTATGCAAAAAAATGCTGAACTTCAAGGCGACTGCTTTAAGCGACAGAAAACAATTGAATGAAGGAAAACGTTACCAAAAAATTATGATTTTTGTAAACTATCTTTCAAGTGTAAAATGGTGGATCTGGGTATTAATGTTATATAGGGTGCTCAATATTTGCAAATTTAATAATTTCGATTATTTTTCAAATGGAACGCCCTGTATATTTTTGTATTTTTGAAGAGCCCCTTTAATGAGCTTTCTTTTGATATGTTACTTTATACTTCTAAGTTCAACTGTTTTTCAGATATGCCTGTTTGAACATAAAAACAATTTAAACCCCTTAAGATGCTTTATTTCAAGGGATAAAAACAAACGCCCTTAAAATAGTGATTTAAACGCATGATCTCTCTAAAAATAAAAGCACAAAATCCAGGTTTAGAAAATATAAATTCAGTCAGTGTTGATACAGGAAATTATAAACACGAAAAAAAAACGATAAATGCAGGAATAAATTAATTCCACGGTCAAATTAAATCAGATAAAAAAAAAGCTAATATACCAAAAGCTTATACGTAATTACACTAAATGTTCAAATAGTTCTCCTTTCCTGCTCTGAGTATTAAAGCTGTACAGAGAATTCATAATCTGCAAATATAATTAGTTTGATTTATTTAAATGTAACACCCTGTATATCCCTGTATTTTTAAAAAGTACTTTTAATGAGCTTTCTTCTTCCACTTCATTTCCTATCTCAAAATTCGGTCGTATTGGTTATTTCTAGTTTTGAGTTCTGGTTCAAGTTTTGTATTTTAAGCTTGGTTTTATCTTTTGTTTGAAGAATTCAAGTGTTTAAATCATTATTTTAAAGGCGTTTGTTTTTTATCCCTTGAAATAAAGCATCTTAAGGGGTTTAAATTGTTTTTTATGTTTAAACTCGCATATCTGAAAAACAGTTGGAACTTAAGAGGTATGAAGTAACATATCAAAAGAAAGTTCATTAAAAGAGCTCTTCAGAAATACAAAAATATATAGGGCGTTCCATTTGAAAAAAAATCTAAATTAAATTTGCAAATATTGAGCACTCTGTATAACATTAATACCCAGATCCACCATTTTACACTTGAAAGATAGTTTACAAAAATCATAATTTTTTGGTAACGTTTTCCTTCATTCAATTGTTTTCTGTCGCTTACAGCAGCCGCCTGAAGTTCCGCAATTTTTTGCATAAAATTGTTAATATCTCCAAAACAGTTGACGTTAGACCCATACAACTTTATATGAAAATGAAGAGTATTTCAATACAAAACTTTTAAGCTACCTAATTATACGGCATTCTATTTAAAAAAAGGTAACTTTGATCCGCCACACTTTTTTGAGACACCCTGTATAATCAAAACTATTTTAGTAATGTGCACCACCTTAGTACCTACAACTTTTATATACACAATATTTATGCAACTCTCATAGTTTTAGATATATCTTCCACCCCCGCTTCGTTGCCGGACCCTGTATAAATTAACCATTATACATTATAGAATAGAGCTTACTTGAAAATGGATGAATCTGTTATTAATCCATTTAGTTCATTTTTAGGTGAAATCAATATGATTTTGAGCAGTTATGAAAAATATCGAAAAGTCACTTTTTTTAATGTCACCAATGGCAATGTGAAAAAATAATACATTATAAGAAAAAGAAAAGCATAATTTTTCCCAAGATGTGAGTTTGCAGCTCAAGGGCGATGCCAAGCACTACAAATACACAGAGGGAAAAATGGTGTTCTGCCCTGCCGTGTATATACAATTTTTTCAACCGCCAGGATCAGAACCATAAGAAACATATTTTTCGACGACTGACATCGAAAGTAGATTTTTCTCACTGTCATTTGACAACAGAAAGTTGACATTTGCCGCTGAGCGTGCGTTTTCATCACTTTGCCGCTCGCCGAGCGTTTTGGGTTTCAGCGTGAACAAAATAGGTAGCCACGTCCGAATGTTTCCTTGACAATGCCCATCATTTGTCGAAATAATCGCGTCACATGTCTAATACACTGTGCGAGTAATGTTAACTTGATTGTCAATTAATATTTGCAATAAAATGAAATATGATATTTTCCATTAATAATATGCTCAGTCGTCGAAAAAATAGTATGTATGTTTCGAGCTAAAAGTGCGTGTGCTGCTTTTGCATGATTGTTGGTTTCGGCTTTGCCTCAACCAGCAATATTCATGTGCAAGCGGCAAGAATGCACTTTCAGCTCTTAACATACAATATACTATTTCATTACTCTAAATCAAAATTATGCTGTAATACGGATTGGGCCATAATTATATATAACACAATGAGATAACATGAACAACAAAATAGAATGCTTGAGTATGTAAGAGATGACCATACGAAAAAAAATTATTTTAGTAGGCATGTGTGGTTGACATCTGTCATAATTAAATGTACGTCAGGCCTACTCGAATATTTGCTATTATGTTTATCTCTTTCTTACTCAAGCAATACGTGTTATTTTCTTGTTCATGTTATCTTATTGCTGTTACAGTGAAATTCCTCTTCGCGGATACACGGACACCTCCCTTGGACGGACAGTTTCTCATGGTCCCGACCGACTCTCATATAATTTGCATTGTGTTAACTCCCTCTTGGACGGACATTCTCTTGAACGGACGCGGGCACAAGAAAATGTTCTCTTAAACGGAAAAAAACAAAATAAAAAATAAACGCCTTGTCTCATTTTTCTGTCGCAAGTGTCGCTGTTGCATTTCTCAATCGCGCCGCACGCCAACTTCGCTGCCTGCCTTCACTGAGGGTCTTTCCCGAGTTAACCGGAGATTCACCGACTTCAATCTTTCGGTACACGTATTAGCTACCGATGGTCCGATATCACGAATTAGTGAGACTGCAGTAATTGTAATAACATCATCTACTTAGCAACGATACAAAAAGCACGTCAGGCTCATTCGAGCAAGGTTTAAGATATGCCATCGCTATTCGATCGCTCTTAAAACATGCAGAGCCAACTAATTCCAGAAATAATAAAATATATAATTTATTAGCCCTTCGTTATGGAGCTAATACTCTAAAATACATAAATTATAGGGCAGCGATTAGCCGACATCTGGACCGCTCCGAAGGATCGGCTATCGGAATCTAACACGGCCAGACTGACGTTTGACACGTCCTCGGGTCACCTGGTTATCACTCAAATTCAACCTTTAGGCCGTTGTTTCCCGGAATACTGAAACACATAATTTGGCGTTACCAAGAGGAGAGAGAAAAGTGGATTCCAACCATAGTTGGCATCACTTTTCTCAGCTCTCTTATCCTGAATTCTTTATCGAATTCATACATACATACATACATACATACATACATCACCGAATAACTGAGTCGCTATACCGCGATATCGTTATTCTGATGATCTACCATGATTTTCATCCATTCATATATCACCGAATAACTGAGTCGCTATACCGCGAGACCGTTATTCTGATCAGTGGTCGGAATGTAAACTTTGACGAACCGGAACGCTGTCGGGGGGGACCGGGGGTATGCCCCCCGTGTTAGCCGCAGGCGAAAAATTTCGCGGAAAATAATAATAATGTTGATAATAATATGTGTTTTTCCGTCAATAGTCGACACAAACCAGTTTAATTTAATATTTTATTTCAAAGTGAAAAGACCCTAATTAAAAAAAACAAGAACGGTATAAATACAACAAAATAAAGTTTATTCATTTCCTTCTAGAATAACTCAATAAGAGGCAATAAAATCAAAATAATTCAACAAAATTCAAAACTCTAAATATTGTAAGGTAACATAACAGATAATACATTTCGCTCAATTCATCGAGAACATCGGACTATTGCGCTAAGGTTGCTGACAAATTGTACCGATGCAATCATTTTGTGAACGCCGCTATTTTTGCCTCTTTCTTTTCCATCTATTTTTGGAAAATTTTTCACGAAACGGAACGGATTTTGATGAAATTTCACGAGACGGAACGACTCTTGATAATATTTCACGAACCGGAACGCCGTTCCGGTCCGTTCCGGTACATTCCGACCACTGGTCACGGCTGCACATATTTTGACACTGATCACAATTAAAACGTAAAAGCGTTTTATGAATGACATAACCAGCTACATATACTGTCGCACAAGATTCTAATGTGGCTCCTTGATTTGGTTGTGTTGAAACTTCTATTACCTCACTGAGTAAACTGAGGTCACCATCTTCTGCTAATTCAGTTTGTTCAGCAACTGTATATGGTATTTCCTCAACATATCCCATGACATCTTTTTCTGGCACTTCAACATTCGCCATATTGACAACAGCATCTTCATCAACTTCGCAGTTGGAGCTCTCTGTAGGATGCTGCAATTTAACCAGCATGTTAAACTGTAGTGCTTGCCCTCTACGTAAAAATCCTTTGATAGGAGATTATTCCGTACGCTTTTTATCAAGTGCGGTACGTCATATATTGCAAAAATTTTTGCGTCGCAGACAAAAAAATACGGCTGTTCTGCAGTAACTCCTAGATTTAAAAATGCAGCTCTATTTGTAGCAGCTTGGTCACTAGTAACAGCACGCACTTTAAGTCCTATTCTTTGTAACTCTTCGATGTTTTTAATAATGAGGGAAGATAGCTCTCCATGTTTAATGGTACCTGAAGAAACATAAAAGCTGACAGGAATCTTCCATTTGTGAATAAGTCCTCTTGCCATAAACACTAGTGCATGACTACCGATTTTGCTTTTCCGTCCAAGATGTCCTAAATCTTCGAAACCTTCAATCATATCTTGGCGTGGATTATATTCTAGACCTTTCTTTAAATGCATTTCGTCAAGTAATACGACACACTGTTTTTCATCATCGGTCATGCTGTTAACTTTAACAGCCAGTTTTTTCATTAGTTCCGTACTGGTGCCTGTATTAAGTTGGTTTAACCTTAACCATGAAACTATTGTAGATTTGGAGGGCATAGTAAATTTTAATTTTTCTCTCATAAAAAAGTAGAGGGCTGGAGATTTGTGGTACATATTTAAGGTCAATTCTTTTTCAGCTTCTGTCCAAGGTTGTTTACATTTGTGAGAAAGTTGCATATTTACAAAGACGCGAACGGTTTTTGGTTTCAAGCCCAATACATCTAAATTAGCCCCCTTTCGTGCACATTGCTTCTTCATACGGTAAATTTGTGAATTTTTTGCCGCCAATTATCTTCGCAGTTTTGCAATTTTTTGATGTAGCACAATAGAACTACGGCGCTTTCTTGTTTTGGTAGGTGTTGGCATTTCTAAGATGGCCTGTTGAAATATGGTTTTTAAAAATAAAACATACTAATAACAGAAAAGATTTTCATGTTGTAGGCTCCATTAAAATGCTTTACAAGCTCATTGTTTTGCCTACATATTTCTACACAATTTATCAGAGAATTCAAAACGTCAATAATTTTGCTGTATTTTATGAAACTGCCAACCTTTGTTCATTTTGTGTTATTGAATAAAAACGCTTAAAGAAGTGAAAATTGATCACCCTGTATACTTACTGCTTGGGATTTAGTTTTGATTTAATTAATAAAACTTTAAAAGAAATTTTAACTAATTACACCTTATTTAATTAGTACCTACACGAAGATCGAGCAACAAATTTGGGGAAACTATAAGATTTAAGCCCTTATAATCGGACATCGTGTTAACCTACTATCGATGGAAAATTAAAAAATTTTATTATACAGTGTGGTGATAAAGTTCCACACAAAATTAATAATTTTGTTATTTAATGTTTTTTGGGAAAACCCTGACACGTCAATTTTATTCTTTAAAAAGTGGACATGGCACCGTCCCTAGACTTTCCCATACTGGTAATTGTTCATATTTTCTTTTGCATTTATCAGTATGGTTATTTTCCTAAAACGGCTGCTTGAGCGCTATCGTAAAATCCCGCCTCCTAACATGGTTAGGTAAAAAGTCCCTGAAAATCGTATTTTGTATGGCATAAAAATTCGATTTTTTATTTTCTGATTCTTTGAAGCAAAATAGTAACGACAATTAGAATAAACAATTAATTTTTCAAAAATAGAAGGGGGAGGGAGGCTTTTGTTTCTGCGCTATGACGTCATTATTAATTTTTTCAAATGAAAATCCCATTTTCCCCCCTTATGTTGATAGATCTCGCCAGTTAAATGGTGATATAAGAAATTAGTACCCCACATAACAATTTTTGAGAAAAATACACATGAAGTTCAAAAAATTCAGATTTTTTTTAAATTAAAATAACGCACCACATCTGTTTCCTTAGAAACGTTAAATTGTTGATTTTGACACATTTGTGAAACAGTGGTAAATGTTTTAAAATCAAAATTAGGTAGTTTTTGTCATAGCTCTTATTTTCATTAAAAATAAATTCTGAATTGTTTGAACTTCATGTGTATTTTTCTCAAAACAATTGTTACCTACGAGGGGCACTAATTTTTTTACATAATCATTTCACTGGTGAGGAGATCTATCAAAATAAGGGGGAAAATCGAGTCTTTTTAAAAAATAAAATGACGTGTTTCGGGGTTTTCCAAAAAACATTAAATAAGAAAACAATGAATATTGTGCGGGACGTTATCACCACACTGTATACAGAACGGGCATTTTTAAAGGAACTAACCTGTATCATAGACGAATCCGGTATGGTATCTGCATCTAATTGCTTAGGCGAAGCAATATGATCTTCATCCAAATGAAAAGAGCCCGAACAAGACGTCGCTTTACCATAGACCCTTGGCATGATCTCTTTTTTCAATGCGAGTTCTTTGGGCGACACTGGCGATGTTGCGGGGTCAGGCTGCATGGCAGTTTTGTAATTTAAGGGAACAGCATTATGACTCAGCCTATTTTTTCTTGAATTCATAAACTGCTTTTCGGAAAAATGCATAGTTGAAAAAATCGACCAGTTTCAGTTTTTCGATTATAACAAGTAGGCTATGCGTTTTTTTCGGAAAAACAGAAGCGTCAATAAATTGGCCTCATAAATGTGCACCTTTTTCCCCATTTGACCGAAGTTGTATCTCTTACCGTTTCCGAAATGCCAATGGTGGCACCTCGAAAATGACCCCACTCTGTATAAAATCTTGTGTATATTTTGAGCGCAAAATCAAATTGCCAATTTCGCTCTTATACAAATAGCTGTTAAAATCATAACCTTGCAATTTGGCAACGCTGAGACGCGTTCTTGGGAAAAATGCGACAGGAATCTGTAAATGCGTCTTCGACCGCAGCCGTGAACAAGTTCATTAGTACTGGCGGCGGCTGCTTGAGGGCCAGGCGAGAACTGAGGAGCTTTTAAATAATACGCTAATAACCCATAGGCTGTCCTTCTTCCCCTATCTATATTCTTTGGTTCTGGTCACCTTTTCTGGTGATTGAGTTCCATTTGACGAATTTTATTGGCTGCTAACATTATCTTGAATAAACTAAGTACCCGGCTTAAGCCACTCAATCGATCAGTAGTCACACCCAATAGAAGTTATAGTATTGCATCAAAAAAATAATAATAATGAATGTGGTACTAATTAAACAACGTGAATTTTAAATTCTTCGACAAACTTTACGTCAAAAATATACGAGCATCATACATGAATCTAATTATCTTTTATAAGATATGATAATTATCTTATAACTTTTATTTTCTAAAATCATTTCGTTTCACTTAATTATTTGTATGTAGACACAATACAATGTTATCTTAAATTGATTCATCGGCTCAACCTTCCAAAATCCAGTGAATACAATTGCCGGCCGGACTAACTCAATTGAGACGGTGTGTAGTTTTTCAAGTATTCGACTAATTAAAAAGCCAAAAAGGGCGCCAACGAATCTTTTAACTAACGATAAATGTTTCCAGGCACCACAGAAAATTCGTAAACTCATAGCAGCACAATAATCTGAAAGAAATACCACGAATCCAGGTAGCAGTAACAAAAAACAAGACAGAGTACTCATATCACAGTATAATGATCACATATTACTAGTAGTTAATACAGGGTACATGTGATTATCAACATAGAGTCAATAAATTCTACGATTAGGTCATACATAAGGTACCCATATAGACAAAATTACGGTGCATCTCAAAACACATGAATAAGTTCCGTTGAGAATTTGACATGAGAAAGAACTTTTTAAAATATTTTCCTGTTATGAGTGGGTGCGAATTCCACCAAGATAAAAACCACACGCCCGCAGAAACTTGGACAATTTTACGGACGCTAAGTGCTGGCCATAATAGCACAAAGGAAAAAACCCGGAAACGAAGCCAAGCCAATGTCGCTTCCACGTACTGTTAAAGCAAAGCGACCGGAAGGGATGGGCGCGAAATTCAACTTTTGCACTAAAAATCCCAAAATAAACAAGACTGTATGCATAGACCTGCAAAGTTATAGAGGCGCATTCTGATCATAACAATGGATTCATAGCTTTGAAGGGTCATAGCTTTATACATGTAGAAGAAAAAATCAAACACAATTAAACTCTGGTACCTACACTTGAAAAGTTGGAAGCATTTGCTGTAAATTTGCTCTTAAATAGTAGTAGTACTCTATTAACATCCGAATAGAAAGTCAATCTACCAATCTAGCAAAATCTTATAAAGTGAAAGCATTTCAATATCACTATCAGATAATATCCGCTCTTTTTTTAACCGTAGGAATATATAATGTTGACTAGAGATTTTTCCACTAAGTACTTAGAAAAGGAAGGAGAGATATTTTGCAGAGTAGCGACATTAGAAAGGTCCAAAGTCACGACTTTTTCAAAGAATAACAGAAAAAATATATAAGACAAAAAGAGCTGCTTTCATAGCTAGTAATAGTAAATAATCGATTTACACTCGGTTGCTCTCCTCCATACGAAACTATTTCAAAAAATCTGTAAAGGGCTTTACTCTAAACTTCTCAAAGCTGTATTTTCGATAAACGTATATTCCTTTAGCAAAATGACGATTAAGCGCAATGTTTTAATATTGTTGACATAATATTCTATCTTGAGTTACTCAGAATTAGGGGCGGATGGGACAACCGAAAAACCAGAAAATTTCCAGATGGCCGCGGGCCCAGCGGTCCGCTTTCTACAAGCAAAAGCAATTGCCAAGGCGGCATTCTTCTGGGGTAGTTTATAGTATTATGAGGGTACTTTCATAAAGTGGGCGTTGTGACACTAAATAATTTTAAAAATCGAAGGAAACTGTGGGTAAAAATATTTTCACGTTTCTAATAATACTAAATTAAATTTTCTAAATAAAAAAAATATCCTTAATAAGATTCGAACTAGTGTCTGAGAACGAGCCCGAACATCGGATTCCTTTGTTCACCGGTGAACCACTGCTGCGCTGACTGCGCCACTCCCTATTTAACATACGGCACTTATTCGTTGTTTCTTTTTGTCTCGTAGAAGAGTTATTCTGTATTTGTTGATTCCCATTTTTGGCAAGGAAGCCAGCACTATGTACAAATTAGTACTTTTATGTATTTCTTAGTTCAAGCAAAAATAAACAAAATTTTATTTTTTAGGGTGCTCAGCCTGTATATATTTGCATAAAATTGTACCGATTTCATGCGGGGTAGATATATAATATGTATGCAAAATATCGTCTTCCTCCGACAAATAGTTTTTGAGCTATACTGCCAACAGGCAGGCAGGCAGACAGACAGACAGACAGACAGACAGAATTGAAAAAAACCTGTTTTTCGTCATCTAGGGACCCTGAAACGTGAAGATCTGTAGAAAACTCGGAAGGTGATTAACTCGCGATTACAATGCTTCAGGACCAAAAGCAATTCGTAACATTTATTAGTTATATCATAGTATTAACGTGCTATTACGTATTTAGTTTTCCGATCTTATCGTAACCAGGCTATTTTTCAAGTTTTTGGTACTGGAGCTTATTAGCAGATTTTGGGTGCTCAGTTTAGAATTTGCGCAAAATTAACATTTCGATATTGTCGTATTAACAAAACGGGACTAGTGGGTCATTGCCGAAGTGTCTTTGACGCACCATATTTTTTGAAATAATTTTATCGAACTCTTTTACATTCGAATTATTACTTCGGATTTGCTAGTCTGGTTGTTCTTTGTCACCATCGCGTCTATTCTGAAGCAGCCCCCTATCTGTCTCGCATCGCCCGTTAGACATACTTGCCCTTCTCGCTTTCTTCTGAATTTACTTTAATTTTCCGTTTGTATTTTATCAACCACTGACTATTTGAAACCAACGCAACTAGAGTTAATGGGTTTTAAGAAAAAAACTTACTCTTGCAATGCATCTCATAGATATGTCTTTATAGTCTAGACCAGCAGCACTTAACAACGCCTTTGACGACGACGGGAGATATTTCAAAACGAACTGCTACACAACAATTTAACTTTAAATAAAGAACGTGACTAATAATATTCTTTCTTTTATAGCTATTTATAATGTTGTTGCTTATTCCTTAGTAGTACAACTTTATTCTAGAAATGGTTACTATAGTACTATTATCTGATTTAGTTTTTTTAATCTTACTCGATATAATAATGGTCAGTTGGTGATTTTTTTACTTATTGGTGAAACAATTAATATACCTACTACAAAACTTAGGTTAACAATATCGTATTTTATTTTGCAAAAATAAGTAACGTATCACCAAATAGAACCTACGAGAAATTATTAATTACTGCAGACATTCACTTCTGTGTTCCCTTAGGCAAATAAACGTTGAGAGTGCAGTCCTTGCAATTGAAGATCCCACTTCCAAAAGGAAGAGCAACTTTTCAAAATTTTTTATTTTTAAAATTTAAGAATGTACAAGAAGCGTTCAAATTTAAATTATAATTTAATATTTATTCAAAAGCAAACACAAGGAGTCTAATGTATATCATGTCATTATTCTACTCAGTCTTCCTCTCTTTTAATAAACTGGTGCCATCTTCCCGGCAGTTTCTGTATTCCACGAGTAAAAAATTCTTTTGGGTGCTATTGCATCCATTTCAGAACAATTTCGATGACTTCTTCATTACAATGAGATATTTTTCTCTTAGAAACTCTTTTATCTACGACCACTACTAAAAGTAGGCCTTCTAGCACTAGCGTGTTTCACTAAAAGTGACGTTTTATAGTTTACCGTGGTTAAAGAAATCAGCTGTTTACTTTTAGCACACGGGCTGAAAGTGAAGTGAAGTTATAAAACTACAATTTCTAACTGGAAGTGAAGTTGTAAAGTTATTCTAGTTGCTTCTTGCGTTACAGGTAAAGTATTAATAATTACATTTCGTAACTGACCTTGACAGCACTGGCTTCGCAAACATTCGCCAGCGCATGGCCTACTGTTTTTCTATGACATAAATTAGAAGTGTCGTAGATGCAAACATTTGTTAAATCGATATTTATGGATTAATAACGGTAAAATGAGTGTCGTAAATAATAGATATTTATGCAACAAGTGCTAGCACGCGTTGCATACAATATTTTATCTACGACCTTAATTTTACTGTTATTAATTCATAAATATCGATTTAACAAAGGTTTGCATCTACGACACTTCTAATTGATGTCATAATAAACAGTAGCCCATGCCGCGCGGGCGAATGTTTGCGAATGACAGTAGTCAAGGTCAGTTACGAAATGTAATTATTAATACTCCACATCTGACTGTATTCATTACATAACGCTTTAATTATTTCAAAAACACTTTACCTGTAACGCAAGAAGCAACTAGAATAACTTTACAACTTCACTTCCAGTTCGAAATTGTAGTTTTATAACCTCACTTCACTTTTAGCACTAGAGCTAAAAGTAAACAGCTGATTTCTTTAACCACGGTAAATTATAAAACGTCACTGTTAGTGAAACAAGCTAGCGCTAAAAGGCCTACTTTTAGTGGTGGTCGTAGATAAAATATTGTATGCAACGCGTGCTAAAGGTCGTTTATGCACGAGACATGTTATGAAACTCAGCCTTCGGCTTCCGCTGTCGAGTTTTAGCACTTGTTGCATAAATAGCTATTAAGGGTCCAAACAAAGAAGAAACTGATACAGAAAGGTCTAAAATGTATGGTAAATAAGACAGCATGGTCCAATTCAATTTTTGAATCGTAGTCAGAGTGTGAATAGCGAAATGGTATCGAGCATTATCCTGTAAGACGCAGACAGAGAACTCGCGTTTTTTTTCAAGGTACTTCTACTGATATTTAATGCAGAAGTAATATCCTTCACTGTAAATCGCCAATCGTTTCAAATAAGTGCATTTTACTCTATCAGCATTCTTTTCTGTTGTCAATGTTTTGGACGGCGGTTTGGAATGCGGTTCATTCTCGGCACCTTTGCAGCCATCTTTAAACGCTTTACTCCTTTTGTAAACGCTTATGTCTGATAGTGGTTGCGCATCAAACTGTTTTTTAACTCTTACACTTTATCGTTTGATATCTTTGTTGATAAGAACTTTACTACTAATGCGTTGTTCGACGCTTGCATGCACTCCCACTTCACTTATGCTTGCCAATTGAACGAAAATGCATTGTGACGACTTAACGGCTGAATGAAGTTAAGACTTGTTCCAGAGCATTAATTAATGTATACAACTTCTTTGCATTTTTTTGTCTTTTAACGCGCAATTCAAATTATAATTCGCTCCTCGTACCTATAAGAGAAAACGTATTATACATCTAAAAAAGTTGGCATTATTTGCTCGTGATTCCTTTCTGAAACTCGTGCTACGCACTCATTTCAGAAACACATCACTCACAGATAATGAACACCTTTTCTTTACTTGTGTAATAAACTACTATTATTAAGGTGAAAATTAGAAGTAAAATTAGTAAGTTTATTAAAAATCTTGCAATACGTAAAATGCTACTGTGTTATTATTTATTTAAATTTAAAAGACAGTTAATTTAATTTTTGTTGGAACACTTACATTTTAAATACGTCCTAAAATTCAACGCAATTATAAATTAAATTATACAAACAGGAATTGAAATTATATTACGAGATTTTGGGCCATCTGCAACGGTATAGATGCCGACGGCTAACTTGGGAGAATGGCTAGGGTCCGACCTACATTAATAGGTGGTGCAATAAATTAAGGGGCATCAAGTTGTTTTGTCTGACACGTTCATACCTGCCGTCTTGAAAATAAACTACTAAGTGACTCAATCTAAGCCAAAAATTAAAGAAAACCCAAAGAACAACAAATATCAGATAGTAGACTTTAGTAACAGATGTAATATAAAGAGCTATGAAATTACTAGCATTTAACAAACAACTATAAACATTTAAGGGTAGAAGGACTACTACCTAACACACAATAGGCAAATATCGCAGAACCATGCATAATTAGTAATTAGTCTTATTAAATTATACTGGAGAGTAATTGCTGCTGAATATGATTTACACTGCCCCTAAATTAAGTGTAAGTTTCTGTATAAGAGGTGTATCTCATTCAAGCATCTGAATGTATTTTCCCAAACTATACTAAAAGTTATAGCAAAGTCTGACCGCAATCAGACATAAAATTGTTAAGTTTAGTACTGTTTGGGTACTAGTGTAAAAATTATGTTAATCAATAAGCGACTTAAATTACTTTAAGCATAAGCTAGCTTCAAAATAATATAAAATTATTTTCCAAGACAAGAATTACTCTTGGCAATCAACTTATTAAATAATTACCAAACTTGGTTAAACAATAAGAACTAAAAAGGTGAAGACAGAATTTTATGCAAATACCGGGTGGCCATAAATATCTGAGATCCCGGTAGCCATGGAATTAGCTACTTATAAATGTTGGTTAGCATTATATTTCAATTACGATAAGTATTGGTACCTATGAAATGTAATAAAATGCAATAAGAGGAGGGCAATGTACCCTGGATTCTGCAGTTTAGCATACGACTCGATTATAAAAATCTTCTGTTCTAACTTCATTACTTATTGCAATCTGAAATAATTTTTGACAGATAGGAATTTTAGTTGTGATGACATTAATGACATTAGTTTAGTTGCATTCATCACTTTAATAAAGCGGTGTTAATTCCAAAGGTGATGTGATATCAGATATTTATGGCCACCCGGTACAAAATCTGAAATTATACGATCAAAAGAAATGAACTGGACTAGTTTCCACATCTACAAATTAACCTTCAAAGGCAGATATGATGATTTTACTACGATTTCCGCAGCAATAATCCTAGTTCCAGAAAAGGTATTCCAAAAAGGTTACAGCAAAAAGCAATCTCAATCACGTAAACAAAACATTATTTTACCAGAACTCTGCCTATTTCGAAACGTTAGGAGCTGTAACTAACAAAACCCGCATAACATGTGGTTTCAGCTTCAAACGTTAACAAATCCTTTCGATAAAGACACCAAAAATTACACAATCTTATTTAAACAAGCACCCAGAATTTGCTATCAGTATATCAGCCTCAACGAATTGTTCGGCGAAATGTCCACCAGTTCCACCCTAGGACTTAAAAAAATCGAATACCTCGGAAACCACGAGGCTAACCTCTCAAATCACGAGGTAAAGCGACACCCGGAAGAACAAAAACGTGCCACTTGCAACAAAACCGAATTTGTGTGCCCAAACAAAATCTGAAACCGCCAGCTTTCCGTGTTAAACGCGCTTTATAACTAGCAGCCGAATATGTAACCAAAAATAATAATAACATGTCTCAATAAATAATTGAAGAAATGCAAATAGAACAGCGAGACAAACACGTATATGTGCAAACAATAAAACAAGCTATTCTTGTTAACATAGAATGTCGGCTTAGACCGCGTAGTCTTTGTGGATACACACCCAGCATTCTCTGGCTTAATCTGCCTCGAGCAAGGATCCACGCGATGGCCATGCTCTTTGGTGGCTCGTGTGGTTTGAGTACATTGAGAACGAGAATACTTTGTCAGATTTGGCTTTGTTGCTGTTTGTGCACCGATATTCACTAACGTTTCGCAAAACCTGCAAATTGCATCATCAGAGTGAAAGTCGCACTAAAAACTGGAGGTCGGTGTGAAGCTATTAATAGTTCTTTGTGTCAGGCGCGTGGAGTGATGCGTAGTAAAACGTGGACTCCTAATATATTTAAAGCATTATAACCACTGTGCGTCATGCGGCCACGCCCCACGGGAACTGTGCACTTGAACGACCAATCAGCGTTACGTCGCTCCGAGCGGCTGGCACAGAGGACTATAAATAGGAATTCATGTAGCAGGTGTTGAAGCAGACCGCGGCTGACAGGTGTTCTCAGCGTGAGTATCTAGGGTCAAGCTCATGCCTTGGATGCCTCCACGACTAATTGCAAGGTGCCGGAATGGAGCTTCACACTTGCCGCCCAAAATGATTTTGCGCACCTGCAAAAATAGATCAGCCAGCGTTGGATCCGTCGATATGGCGTGGGACAGAACGCCCTAATTAATAGGACAGGAATACAACGATCCGCCGACAGTGGCGAGGGTCAATACTACGCAATAACCATATGCACGCTCATATATATCTGCTGGGCACAAAATGCTCAAGCTGACTCCATCACGGCACCAAAACGGAACCAGAAAGAACCCGAGAACAATTAATTGCCGACTGTCACTTTAAGGACTCAAGGTGAAAGGCTCCCGCTAGCGAAATACGAAATCTGAACTACAGACATCGAAATTAATAAATGAGATACAAACATTGTGTATGAGGTTTTGACGATTTCTCTGCGGTTTAATGCAAAATATTTTTTGCCAACTGTGGGAAGTAAAATTTCCTTTTGTAATATAGCATTAACAAAACGTATGGGAGACTTTGTGTATTGACTTTGTCCAGA